>OY744515.1:27992393-27997393 GCA_963556195.1 Sepiola atlantica | reverse complement strand
CAAAAATCTAAACGAATCTCATTTTATTTTTGCTTTGATTCACCCCAAACAGGACAGATTGAAAACTGAAACGTAATGCCTTTATGTCTCAGTCGCAATGTGCTTTGAACCAGGGGCCACACGAACAGGGCATCCTAAGCAGAGAGTTCTGTAGCAAGATGGTTGTTCACATTACTTTTAAATTTCTGCCTGATGGTGCAGTCTAAGAACAGTGAGCAGGGAGGTATTCCAGAGGCAAGCAGTACGAGGAAAAAGAAATTAGACGAGGAAGCCGACCGGCATCTGATGACTTCTACAGTGAAGTGGTGGGATTTTGCTGATTGTCGCGTCGATCGGGAATATTTACGTCGAGAGGGCATGAAGTGCAGCATATTCTATTTTTCCTCTTAAAATAGTGCCAAGAAAGAGAAAAGCAGTTCTCTATCAAGTTACAAATTCTCTGTATTTTTGCTAGAGATTTCCGCACTCTACAACACTTGGAAGGATGTAACCTTCAGCATCAATAATACTGTGTTCCCTCTGGCCCATATATTAGGATCTCATCGCCTGTATTAATAGAACTTGGAAGTGCGTATGCATAGTACAAGTGCCATTTTCACTAGTAGATTTGGGCGCTATATCTCTCATATTGACTGTTATTTCCACACATGAGGGTCGACGTACATGGGCATAATCAAGATCTATGTCTACAATTGTAACAGGAGTTACAGCTGAGTTATGCTTACTAGATTCAGCACAATTTCTGTTATATACAGGGTGTTTCAAAAGTCTTGGGAACATTACAAGTTATTAAAAATCGTTATGTTCCCAAGACTTTTGAAACACCCTATATATATATATATATATATATATATATATATATATATATATATATATATATATATATAGGTGTTTATAGTATCTTTCTACTCTATCGTTATTTTCATGGAAAGTTTGAAACTGGGCTTACAATCGCTGGTTCTTCTTTGTAATACATTAACAGCAAAACCGCGTCCTTTTATCACCACATAAAAATATTGTTCTTCCTTCTTTCATGCGTCTAGCGACATCTCCGTATGTGTAACACATTACTGGAGGACTACTTCTCTACAGATTACAGTACAGTCGTCTTGAAATCCGATGTGAACAAATACTTATCATAAACCGTTCCTAAAATGATCAAACTTTTGTACTCTCATCGTGTTCTTCATTTTTCGGTTGACAATGTTTGCATCTCATTAACCTTTATCCTCGAGTGGACTTTGGCCTTGATCAAATGGATGTTTGTTTGTTTTTTATTTTTTAGGAGAGGGATTAACCTTAACATGAAATTATGAAATTATCGCAACTTCAGCAAATCTCGGCCATTTCGATGGCGAATTTGATTCGACTGAAAAGCTTTTTCGTCGTTTTTTAATTAAATATCTAAAAGATTTTAATTCAAAATTTCAAGCATGTTATTTTTTGAAGCGAAAATGTCCTATTTTTATCAGCCTTCATGAAGTTTTATGCTGACAAAAAGGGAGATAACTCATATCGATCTTCTGCTTGTAAAACAATCGCAAGTATTTTCAATAATTTATTAAATGTTTTCAATTCCTAAATATGAAGTATGAACAATAGATTTACGATATTTGACGCCCGTTCTTTATTTGAAACGTTTAATAGTAATTCATACTGAAAATTATTACTTTTGAACCCTCTCTGTAACGCAAACCTATATCTGCATGAAAGAAAATGCGAATGTTTTTGTAAACGTCTTTTTTTATTTAAAAACAAAAAAAAGAGTCTGCAGTTTTCTTAAATAAAAATAAGAATGTATCTGCAACTATCGTCGCATTTTCTTTCTGTCTTTGAGTTAAAAAGCGTAACATTTTTTTTATTAATTGTTACCAAATTTATAAAGTTTGTGTCATGTAAATAAAAACGCTTAAAAGTTATCTTGAATGAGACTTTATCAAAAATTAGCGTCGCATTTTCTTTCTCTCTTTGAGTTAAAAAACGTAACATTTCTTTTTATTAATTGTTATAAAGTTTATAAAGTTTGTGACATTTACCAAAACACATTAGCATTTTCTTTCATGCAGCGATTAAAAAATGAGTTATCTCCCTTCGAAAGTTACAGGGGATTCGGAATAGCGGCGTCTAAGAAAAATAGAGTTGTCTCCCTTAGATCAGTTACGGTTTATCCAGGAGCGCCTCTAAAATATCAACAAAACATTTTTATTAAATGAAAAATTTCTTTTCAATTTTAAATGAAAAAGTTGTGGTTATACGGAAAGAAAAATATACTGAAACTGATAGGAATCTGACAGGACATTCTTCCGTTTCATTTGGCTGAATTGATGTGGAGGCGACGACAAAAGGGTCAAGTATTTCCTCGTATCGTTCTATCTATTCGAGAACAAGATTAATATTGTTTCTCGGGTTTTTGTTCGTTAATATTATTTGCGTTTCATTGTTTCTTAACAGTTTTTTTTTTTAATATCATTGTTTATTGATCTGTGTTCTATAATCAATTCGAGATAACACGAGCTAAAAAGGACCCGAAATAAAACCGAATTATTTTCTTTAAGTTTTAATACACTGGTGCTTTAATACTATTTCGCTAAGCTTTGATCTTAAAGAATACGTAATTAGATTATTTCTATGTAAACACGACTAATGTTTTCCATTGAAATATTGCTTATACCTTTTTAATGAAATAAAATATATTTAAAAAATAGAGAACAAATCCTAGGATTTTAAATCATTAGAAGATTAAATATATGTTGTAACACGTAATGTTTTTGTACATATTAAACGACTATAAATAGGAATAAAAGCATTGAAAAATGATTTAAAACCATAAAGTAAGTGTCAGCGTATTCTAACGATCGGACGTGCGGAAAAATATAAATTAGTTCTCTTTAAGCGTATTTATTAGAGCTGAAAATATAATTTTTAATCTAATTATCCGATTTCCTTTTGAATTATTGCCCTTGAAATTTCACGGGACATAACTCAGTAACTTGTTAATCATTCTTACCTCCCTTAGACAAATAATATTCGTAACGCTTTACCTCCCTAGGAATTGCGGAAGCTAAACAATACTGAACATGATGAGTATTTCATGGCCAACGTCGGTTGAGTAGAAGAAGGGGTAGGGCCCCGTCAAGGGATAAACAAAGCAGAAATCGTGTTTATAAGAAAAAAAATGAAATTTTAGTATAACACTATTCTAAAATAGATTGTTATTTTAACTTTAAACATTGTAATTTGAATACAAATAAAGGTGTTATATTCATCATTCTATTATTCGAAAAGACACGAACACATGCACTTTGCCTATAACACTTAAGTTTGAAATAGAATTAAATAGTTATATGCGTGTAAATTGAATTAATACACCTAAAGAATATTTGTTCCACACACACACCTACACACACACTCACACCCACACGCTATGTATATATATATATATATATATATATATATATTTATATATATATATATATATATATATATATATATATATATATATATATATATATATAAAGAGGGAGAGAGTAAGACAAAGAAAGAGAGAGAGAGTTATGATTGCATGTATGTGTGCGCGCATTCAGCGAGAAACGCTCATAAACTCTCATACACGTACTACATATCGCCACATAGCCATAAATGTACAGTCCCGTACAGGTATACCCATACATACACACATGGGCGTACTCACATATACACATAGAAAAGGGCATATATACATACACATTCATACATGCACATGTACATGCATACACACACACCCACACCCACACCCACACCCACACACACACACATATATATATATATATATATATATATATATATATATATATATATATATATATATATATATATATATATATACTTTAATTTATTCATAAATAGAATGACAACATATTCATTTATATCTGTTCTGAAATTCAACATCAACAACAGTTCGAACAGCCTTTTAACAATTCTAGATTTCCTCTTCATCAGAATATAAACGCACACACACACACACACACACATATATATATATATATATTTATATATGTGTGTGTGTGTGTGTGTGTGTGTGTGTGTGTGTGTGTAAAAGAACCAATAAAATAGAGTTGTTTTTTTTTTAAATAAAATATTTTTTCTTTAAAATTCAAATTTTCAATTTTTAAAAGAATCTTCATCAGAAGGATACAGACAATATTTTTTTTAAAGCGGCATGCTGTCACTTATTCATGAGTAAAATATTTCGACTGTTTGGATGCATTTGAATTTATAAATTTTGAAACAATAAAGAGACCAATAATATGCAGATTTTTTAAAAAATAAAATATTATTTATTTTAATTTTTTTTTCGATTCATAAAATAATCTTAATCAGGGACATAGAGACAATATCTGTTCTTTCTTTTTTTTAAGCGACATGTTGCCACTTAGTTTTGCACTTCAGAAGTTAAAAACAAAGTTTGATGAATTAATAGATTAACACCCACAGCTTAATTGCAACCCTTTGCTTAAAAACTGAGATGTTACATTTTAGGGTCATTCTACGTCATTAGGGCAGTTTATTAATAAATGTTTTAACATTAATTGTAAGTTCGGCTAGCAAGGTCGTAAAACCACACGTAAGCAACTATGAAAGTAATCCATCCCCAAACAAATAATCTACAGAATACATCTCTAATAGCTAAAAAAAAAAGAAGTTAACTGCGATAAAAACCATCAAATGACCCGGAAAAGGAGGATCATTTAATGTTAAATTTAAATGCATTACTGATCACCACTTTAAATTCTAAAATAATGATGTCGTTGTTTTCTTTCTCCGCCAGTTTTTTTTTCAGGGTATACACACATGTAATTGCTTAAAAGATAGAATCTTATTTTATCGGGGGGGGGGGTAAGGTGAGGGTGCTAATCTACAATAATACATAAAGTTTTTCCATTTTTCTTCGTGCATAAAAAGAAAAGATATTTTATCAATTGGATAATTATAAATATATCTATTTAACTTTCACTGAAACG
>OY744515.1:27939893-27987393 GCA_963556195.1 Sepiola atlantica | reverse complement strand
AACTTCCATAGTTTTAATAGTTGAATCAAGTGTACGCGAGATAGATTACATGTATTTCTAATATGCATATTTTTACTTGTTTAGCCCTTAACAGTCATGTCGGTAATTATTTCACCCTCGAAATTTATGTTTGACCAGTCACTGTTCTAACAATTTTATTGGTTCTTAATATGGTCGTTTTCCTAACCGTCTCCACGTATGCATGTTGATAACTGCTACGTCTAAACCGGAATCCAATTGTAGTTTAACGTTTTTATTAAAGATTTTACTTGAACATATCTTCTTATAATATTGATTTAACCCCTTTCATCGTTCTACAAACCTTTGCCTCAATTTATTTCACAAATCAGGCAGGTGTTAAAACGGAATAACAAAGGCTCGGTGATAATTTAATTTTAACAAAGCTGGCTTGCTTTTTGAGGTGTGCAAATACTTGTTTTTGCTTTGATTTGTATTTGAAAGTGAGTTAAATTTTGAGTTTTACGTATTTTTCGTATGTGTGAAATGCTCGACTGTTCGATGTCTTTCGAATCCTGCTTAACACTTATACATTTTTGGCAGTTTTCAGCTAATTTCTGCAGTGATCAGTTCGGTTTATTGTCAAATTTATTTCGAACTCTACGTCTTATCTCATCGTATTTCTCCTGTTTGAGTTATCACCATAGATCGGTACACGAAATCTGTTTCAGCATTTCGCTAACACAAGTCCACAGGACAATCCTTGCCAATGGTTGTTCTCAAATTGACTTCACCTAGCTTTAACCATGATCAGTTGTATCTAAGATTTAAAAAGTAACATCCCCATAATCTCTATACATATTGACACCAGGTAAAACATTGTGTATCCAAGAGCTTGGTACGAATAACTTTCACCTCTGTAAAGGAGAGGCTTGTCGGAAAATAAGTAACACCAGGGGACAAGGTTTCGGCTGCTTAACAACATACACTTACCAATCATTTAATTAAAAGTACATGTTATTCATTTTCTAACGGTTAAATAGTCTATGGTATATGTGAAAATACTAATACAAATAATAGGTAACAGCAACCCAATGTATAGAACATACTTGAGATCTGTTTTTGGCCCGGCCAAAGCAAAAATTGTCATATGTTATATTGGGTTCAGAACGTGGGGAACACATACACACTCCGAATATTTGTTTTATACATTTCTGGTTGTTTTTTCACATTAACAGTATAGGGTTTGCGCCTTACAATTATAAGAAACACATAATTCAATAGTTCAAGGTTAAACATGGAATTACTAGACCGAATCTACCTTTTCGGGCAACGTTGGAACACGAGTCAACTAATGAATAAATATTTGTTTCTGAAAACTCTCATTATTTTCCGAATAATCTAACAAATTGAAATGCGCATACTATTTTTTAAACCTTTGAACTGTTACAATTTATTTTATCTATTTTTTTCTTTTATAACAAATACTTAACTATAAAAAAACTCATCACATAAATTAGTATAAGAAAATTGATGATCTTTTCGGTGGGAAATAAAACAGTTTTATTTTTCAGTGGTGCAAGTAAATAAATATATACGGACTTTTTTACATTATTCGCCATTTTAACGTATGTCCTTGGTACTAAGTATTATCGCCAGGAAATTTTCTTTAAAATGATATACAACAACCATATTTCAATAGAGATGGAGATTTATTAATGTCGCAGAATTTAGTGCTAATATACACATTGTAATTTTTTCAATCGAGTGTTCTCTAGAATATTTAACTTTTCTCGCGTTATTCCACATTTTTACTCAACGGTCGTAATCAGTTTTTTATCTAAAAATCTAATCACGTTGACAAACCGGTTCTTGTTAGATCACCGATGTTAAGCGACGCTGAGCCTGGTCAGTACAAAATAGGTGACTATTTGGGAATAACAGGTGCTGTGTTTTCTCTCCTCTATCTCGGCGTGTTTTGTTGTTGATTCCAGTGGCAACTAGTCCAGGGACAACTTGTCACTGGAATCAAGCAGTGACGATTCAGGAGAGCTGTGTTTACGGATTGCATGACCCTTGCTTCACAATTACATGCGCAGCTACCCTTACAGGGGTTATCCATTGTCTTTCAAGACTGCACGAAGGCCATGATCTAAAGAAGCACAATAACAGGGACGAAATTATATCTAAGGCTGTCATTGTTTGTTCACAAAAAATATTCTCGTATCATAGATGCGTGGGCGTTTTGCGATGAACAGTTCGACTCGGACATATTATCGACGACTAAACAAGGTCTTTATTATATATGCTCAGCTGACTAAGGGAAAGTCCAAGTTAATCACTAAACACGAGGAGCATATAAAACCCATATGTTAATCAAGTACACATCATTAGTATAATTAAAATGTCTGCCCCTCCTTTTGTAAGCAAAACTCGTAACTTTATTAAAAGTGAATATGTTATAAAATAACACATTTATCATATTTTACTTAACGTGTATACATATATAATGGTCGGTGTTCTTAAACAAAATTGATGTTAATGGGATCCAGAGCTTTTAGAAAAGAAGATTCATATCTGATAATATTTATAAAATGAATACAGAATGATATAAATAAATAGATCAATATTAAATAAATATATGGTATTTTAATTAATGGTGCAATTCAGTTTTTATTGTGCTAATAAGCGTTTATATTTGAAAATAAGAAAACAAATTTATGTTCAATATACCCTGATGATAAGCGATGTTAGTTGAAAGCCAGAATGTTAAAAAGTAAACAGCTAAGTATTTTCGGCTTTTTTGTTTCTTCTGTATGTCAAACATTTAGAAATATTGTTAGATCCCCGAGGAAAAACTATGAAAGACAAACCCTCATGTTGCATCAACTTTGAATACAACATTTGTTTGTATGAGTATTTCTAATACACATACACTATATATATATATATATATATATATATATATATATATATATATATATATACATATATATGGAGAGAGAGAGAGATCAAGTTCAAATATGTTAATAAAATGAACATAAAACCACTTTTTTCAAGAGTACTCACTTCTTTTTAATAAGATGCCATAGCATCAAAACATTGGTTGATTGACGTAAGACTATAATATTGTTTATGTAATTATATATATATATATATATATATATACATATATATATAGAGAGAGAGAGAGAGAGGGGGGGAGAGAGAGAGGAAGAGATGGATGATGAATAAGAAAAAGAGAGGGATTAGTTTTGCATTCCACGTATGCTACTAGAGATATAGTTACATTATGATGAGTAACTAGTGATTGAAGCATAACGAGGTTGTGTTTAATATTTTATTATTATTATTCAATATTTCAAACGATCTGCGTCCTCAAGTAAACATTTAAATATATTAAATAAAATACAAAATTACTCAAACGTAACAGAACGTAATATCTCAACTACAAAATAACATCGTCATTATTTCGATTTACAAAACTTGGGTAAACAGAAGATTACTCATAATAAAAACAGAAGCGGTCGCTATAGTCCAACATATAACACACACCTGATTGTTATAAGTAAATAACTAAATAACTACACTCTTTATGAAAAAATTATAACAGCGTCTAACGATATTTAACCAACGCAGAACCTCCTCTCGCTATCCCCCTAAAAAACATAGGACCGTCCAAGTTCTAGAACATTCATACTCCGTACATAAGTGACCTCATTTCTGGTTCTTTACTTTTTCTCTGGTCATTCCCGATAAAGAACGAACGGCGTTTTAAATATTTAATAATGATAATAAATCATGAAGAGCAACATCGTTTTATGCTTCAATCTTCCCACACTCATCATTATCAAGATATATATATATATATATATATATATATATATATATATATAGAGAGAGAGAGAGAGAGAGAGAGAGAGAGCGAGAGAGAGGGGAGTGAGAGAGAGGAAGAGATGGATGATGAATGGGCCGAGTGGATATGGCTGACTCTGTGTACCGGGTTCGCGCCTCTCGACCGTCTGAAATTGTTACTTCCCTGCACTGATGAGAGCAATAAGCTTGAAACGCTAGCATCTGTAGGTATAAATAATTTAATATTTATTTATAAATATTATACTAAGCCCCTTTAAGAAATTAAAGTTGAGCACTCTCGGGGAAGTTAAAAATAGACTGTCACAAAGCTCTGATGCAAAGTTCCGAATACGTTCGTTGAACACTCTCGACTAGTCTTCTATCTGTGCCCGCTTCTAGGTACATATAGATCTTAATTTCCCTAAATTACGTGACAGTTTCCGTGGGCCGAGTGGATATGGCTGACTCTGTGTACCGGGTTCGCGCCTCTCGACCGTCTGAAATTGTTACTTCCCTGCACTGATGAGAGCAATAAGCTTGAAACGCTAGCGTCTGTAGGTATAAATAATTTAATATTTATTTATAAATATTATACTAAGCCCCTTTAAGAAATTAAAGTTGAGCACTCTCGGGGAAGTTAAAAATAGACTGTCACAAAGCTCTGATGCAAAGTTCCGAATGCGTTCGTTGAACACTCTCGACTAGTCTTCTATCTGTGCCCGCTTCTAGGTACATATAGATCTTAATTTCCCTAAATTACGTGACAATTTCCGTGGGCCGAGTGGATATGGCTGACTCTGTGTACCGGGTTCGCGCCTCTCGACCGTCTGAAATTGTTACTTCCCTGCACTGATGAGAGCAATAAGCTTGAAACGCTAGCGTCTGTAGGTATAAATAATTTAATATTTATTTATAAATATTATATATATATATATATATATATATATATATATATATATATATATATATATTATATATATATATATATATATATATATATATATATATATATATACTAGAGGGTAATATTAATTACTCGAACAGAAGCACCACTGTTATTTCTCATGAGGAACATAACAATCAATACATGATGATAATAAACATTGTTAGAATCCTTATTCCAATTTTGATCTAAATCCATTACATAATTTTTATTCGAAATTGAAAAACTTTTTATAGAACGCATTTATTGGTATCATCGTTCTTATTTCATATTTCGAGCCTGCTAATGTCTGTTAGATACTCTACATGTTCATCATAAACAAAAGGGTCTTCCTCTATATAAACTTTTTTTTACCTCCAAAACGTTTTCATTGGCTATCCAAAAAATGGCTTTGACTTTCTCGCTTACGGGAATAACAGATTGAGAAATGTATATTTATCGAACTCTTTCTACATCTGGTTCTTCTAACTAATTCTATCTTTCTTAAATTCGAACATCGTGGATATCATTGCATTAAGCATGTATTTCACTTAATATAATATACTGTATTTTGTGCGTTTATCATTCTTGAAAACGTACGATGTTTGCCTTCTCGTCGATTCAATAACTTGTCTGATCGTTATTACGTCATTCCGCTTTGTCATACACAATCACGTTAACAAGAGAAATAGCATCACCTTGTTTACAGCGATGGTTTAACTTATCAAGAATACTCATTTTGTTGTTATTGCATCATTCTGTTTTTTCATACAGTAGCACCTTTCCACGTGGGCGTTTGTTCCTAGCTTAGGTGCGCTAAACAGTAGTAAGCAAACAAGTGTAATAACAACATACTTACGCTATCTGTTGTCATCATACCTCGTATTCGTCATTCAACTCAGTAATTCTGCAATAAACTCATAAACTTACAAAAATAGTAGAAATTACGTTGTCAGCTATATTAACACCGATCCAATTTACACTTGTCACACTCGGGTCTCACGGGCGAGCCAAACAGAAGACTTACGTGATTTCTTTAACATATTTATTCCACCATAGTTGATTTAGTTTTTTTATAAAACATGTCAGCCATTTTTTTACTTATTATTCCAATCTTGAACTGGTGTTTGCACCCAATGACCACTTATTTTCTTAATTCAATGTTTATCTTCGTAAAAATAATATTTATAAAAAAATGACTCTATTTACAAATACTTAAAATCCTATAAAATTGTATCGTCCTTCGGGTGTTTATGTATATTATTATTATTATTTAAAATTACCACATTTTAAAACACATAAAAATGCTACTTCGCACGTACGTTGCCGCAGGAATGCTTTTTAATAGCTATGAATTGAATATTCATTATTATCGTTTGAATATGAAGTATTATTATCATTTATGAATGAACAAAATAAAGAACACAATAAAAAATAATATAAATTGCTAAACATTCAAGTAAAATATTTATATGTGGTTAGATAATGCTAGCAAATGTATCTTGGTTTCGTTTCTTGAATTCTCCCGGAAATGTGTCCTGCTTATATTATTTATACAGGGTGGGCAAAAATAAGGGTCCTATTTTTAAAAATTCATAACTTTTTTATTTATTGATTTTTTTATTTTTTTTTAGAATAAGTAAAGGACCCCTTCCAAAGCAAGCATGAGCCGTATTAGCCCTAAGGAACGTACCCTCATTTAGAAAACATTATTTTTGCTTAAAAAACTCAAAACCGTGTAAAAAACAATACTTTAGTTTTTGTAAGTTTTAAAAAGTGTTTTTCGGCTAAAATTTGTTTTGTTAATTTCAAAAAATCTCGGAAGGGTCAGTCTACACACACATAAAGTTTGGTGAGTTTAACTTTTATTTTGTGGAAGTTATTCAAATTCAAGTTATTCAAATTTAAAGATAGGACCCTTATTTTGGCCCACCCTGTATATGCGTGTCTGTATTTTTTTTTCTATGCTGATATCTATATACTAGAAATATTTGTACCGATTTCTCTACTTGAACATGTTATGATTATAATTTTGTATGAAGTGTGCATTTAAAAACTGTATGAGACGAATAAGAATACATACTTAAGAAGATCTGTGTAATCTGTTATAATTTCTTATCGGGCAATAGCTTATTAGTCAACTGAACTTGAACAAAGTTTCTCGGCACTTATGTCATTCTGGCGTAGTTGAAAGTGCACAGAGGAATCTGAACGTTTTTCTTATTCGTGCAATATATATGTACTCCAACCTGTAGCAAGTCAAATCGTCAACTACCATCATTGATAATACAAAGCTATACAATACAGATACTTCAAATATCAACATTAAAATTACCATTCCACGTGGTTTCTGCTCGGGGCCTAGCAGTTAGAATTTCCGACTTTCAAAAAACGGTCGATTTTCGATCTCAACTAAAATCGCTTGCATGTCTAATCAATTTTAATGGCTCTGATACAGTGAGACTGTTTTTCTGTTGACGACTACGTGTACCGTTACGACACGAGTGAAAAGGTGTGAACATAATTAACTTTGTAACCGTGTCGCAGTTTCTTCTGAGACCACAAATATGTTTGCATGCGTAACAGCTAGCCACTCAGTTTGTATGTGTGGTCACCATGGCAGTAATACGGATGTGTAAATTTTGGTTCTTGTCTTAAGCGCCGTTGTCGTGATTGTGGTTTTCTTTCTTTCTTCTTAGCTTAAGTGGTGTAATTGCTGAAGCAATCAAAACAAACACAATTATTTCGCTCTGAGGCATTCCTGTTCTTCATGTAATTTTATTTTATTTTCACAAATACGATCATATTACGTATATTATACTGCGGAGTTACATTGGAATTATATAGCATCGGGCTTCTTCTGGCCTAATCCCCGGGATGTGGGAACGGAGACAGAGATCCAAAAACGACGGATGTGTTCGTTCACACTGCCAGCCAAAGAGAATGATGTTATGATCTTTAAGTGAAACTTTGGACTTCTTGTCGATATCGTCATGTTCTAAACGCGTCAGTTTAATTTCTACTCCAAGTTTTCCTGTACAAGTTTCCACTTAACTTAATCAAATTTTACGTTGACAAATTCAATATCTACGTCATTTTAACCCACCTAACGTTGCTACATACTTGAACACACAGGTAGACACCCCACCACACACACACACACACACATATATATATATATATATATATATATATATATATATGTATATATATATATATATATATAAAGATATATATATATATATATAAATCTCTACGTCATTTTGACAGACCTAACATTGCTACATACATGCACACACAGGTACACACACACCAACACACACACACATACACATATATATATATATATGTATATATATATATATATGTATATATATATATATGTCGATCCCTTATATATAAAAACATATATAAAAATATATTTATATTAGAGTATATTCTTGGAAGTAAACTAAAATAGTGATTGCAGTAGATTGATTGACTTACTAGACTAAAATCTTTCAACAAAATTTTTTTTTTTCTCAGTTTTGAAGGTTAAAAGAACTTCCGAGACTATATATATATGTGTGTATATATATATATATATATATATATATATATATATATATATGTATATATATATATATATATATGTATATATATATATATATATGTATATATATATATATATATATATATGTATATATATATATATATATATATATATATAAAGAGAGATAGAGAACGAAAGACAGAGAGAGATTCAGGGTAAAACAATGCAATCAAATTAACTCATATAATTAAACTAAATTATTTCGTTTTTATTATTAAATAAGCTTCTTCGAATTCTAGTTTTAATATGTATGATAGACAACGTTGACATGAGAGATAGAATAGATACGGAATCTTTGAAGAAACGTCGGAACGGAATCGTAAAAGGAGATCGATATGAAAATTAATTTTAAAAAAGCTGTTTGATAAAACTTCAGAAAAGATTGGTTCAACATTTTTTCAAAAAAGAAAAGAAAAAAGAAACATATTTTTTTAAAGAAACAACATTGTTGTCTGATTTCTCTTCTATTTTTCTTTTTAACCGATTTAAAAAATTAATTATCGAACAGTTTTTTAAAGAAAATATGAAACCTCATTCCGGTGATTCCATTCTTCTATTTTCCATTATTTTCATCTCTCATATCTATGTTTTCAATTATAAATCGTTTTTAAAAACTAACATCTTCAGCCCATTCTGACGATATCTTCATAACAAATCCTAAAATCTTGCTACATGAGTAAATTTTATTTTATTGTATCACTTTCATATGAAGATAGACGTAATGAATGTTTTTTGCTAGTATACAACCCACTCATAACCGATGGCTGGGCAGACAGACACACACATCCTTGTTTTATATATAGATAGAAAAATACTATAGAAAGTAATCTAAAAATAAAATGATAATATATTCGAGAGTAAAAAAAGAAAAAGCTACGTAGCAAAGGTATACTAAAGAAAGAAAACTATTAAAGAATGGAAAGGAAACTTAAAAATAAAGAACACCTATAATAGATCCTCATGTAAAAGGTCAAAGGGTATAGTTAGAACGACAGTTATTCTGGGAGGTGAAGAGGATGTGTTTAGCTTTACACCTTATATAAAATCACTTAACTCAAACGTATTTAGAATTAATGCATTGTTAGAGACTTGCTCCCTGTGTTTATTCTTCTAAAAATACAAATTAGATCCTACTGGTTTCGAGCAATTAGATACAACAAAAGAAGGCGATAAAACCAAATAAAACTACACAGAATCAACAATAAGTTTGACTTTAGAGTGGGAAATCACTTTTGCATGTGAAACTAACAGAAAAGGGGTATTAGCTTTCAGTAAGTATCACCCACATCCGGACCATATACTGTTTCTACGGTCCGAAAGAAATGATCATTTTAAAGTCAATTTATATTCGAAAGTTATCCCACACTTTTTATTATTATATATTTTCATTTTATTTCTTTTTATCGCAAACTTTTTTTCATGTATCCCTTGTAATCACATAATATAAGGTTGGAAAGAAAGTAATGTCGTTTTTGTCTAACACAGTGATTTCATCTGAAACATTCACATCATCGTATTTTCATCTATACAATAATTACCCTCATTTTCTATTACTTCCGTCCAACAATCAACTATCTTCTTGATGCCTGATTCAAAAATATTTCCCGATTTTTGAGAGAGAAAACAAATTTAGGTCATTTTTGAGTTGGTCGTGATTTTCGTAAATTCTATTGTTTAAGTGATGCTGCAACGATCGGAAAAGATGGTAGTCGGATAGAGCAATGACAGGTGAATAAGGGGGATGAGACAAAACTTCCCAATTGAAACTCATGACATTTTCCTGAGTGAGTTTTGTTGTGTGAATTCTCGCGTTATCATGATAAATCACTACACCCTACCTATTGAGTAATTCGGGTGTTTTATTTTTATAGAGCAATTCTTAGAACAATATGGTACGGCTGTTATTGTTTAATTAGGCTACCATAACTCATAATGAATCAGTCCTCTCATGTTCCACCATAAAGAGAGCATAACCTTCTTGGCGGTAGTCCTTGTTGTAGAACAGACTGTGGACTTTGGTTTCGGTCTAACCCTTATCTTTTATGTTGGGTATTCTTGTAAAAACCCATTTTTCATCTCCAGTCACAATTCCTTGCAAAAATGGTTCTCGATGATTCCTGGAAAGCAAAGATGTGTAAAAAGTCGATCTTTGATTTCGTTGAGCGTCGGTCAAATCAAGGGGAACCCAAGGTCCAAATTTTTAAACTTTTCCACACTCATGAAGGCATGAAATAATTGTGGTATGGGTTGTATTGCATTGTTGAGTTAATTCTCTGCTGGTTAACTTCGTATTGGCCTCCGCACTGTCTTTAATGGCGTCTGTATCAATTGATGTTGTCCTTCCCGAACGTCGCCGATCTGACAGGTATCCAGAAGAAAATTGTGCAAACCACCGTTGACATTTTCGATCATTCAGAACATTTATCCCATAGACAGTTCCAATATTCCTTGTAGTTTCTGCAGCTGAGTTTCCTTTTTTGAATTCATAGAGCATGCAATGTCTCAGATGCTGCTCACTAACATCCATCTTTGACGGCTGAGACCGTTCAATTTAATATTTTCCAACTAATTACTATATCTGAAAGGCAAGGCAAGATATCAAGACACAAATTACCAAAAAGCTAGAAATGTGTACAACTTAGGAGGCTGCAAAATGATGAAATACAAAAGTAAGATACAACTTTCTTTCCAACCTGATAGTAGAATTCCATTTTTATGTTTTCTTATGAATTGGCAAAGCGCTACAGAGTTACAAAAACAAAATGAAAAAATAATAGACATATAGAGTACGGTTATAAAAAAGAGATATAGAAAAAAAGACTACTCACTTGCTAGAACTAGATAATTGTTTCCAGTTTGGACATGTTCCAGGTTTTAGTTTGTCGAGTAATGCGCTGAAATTAGCCAGATTAAACATTACAGATTTAATAGTGTGCAATGTTATTTTAAAATGAAGGAGCATGTCAACCTACATTTCCAGCTGTAGTTTTCCGGGATTTGTACGAACAGAACCTTGTTTAAGCTGGTGTACAAGGCAGGTGAATACATCCGACATATGCTATCTCTGTGTATTCACTGATTGTCGAAATGTTAAGCTTTAAAACATAAATAAAAAATAACATACCACGGAAAAATTGAAATAAACAAATAGAAAAAGACGAATAATGACAAGGACAGCCGAAATGATAAATAGAAGTTATTATCAAAGCATTAACAGATCAGTCGCCGTTAATATTTATGTAGTAAGCTCTTATATAAGTTTTAAATAAGCCCATTTTAATTAGATATTATTGTTATACAGACACATATAGAAAGAGAGATTAAATTACATACTAGACACAATTTTCGAGTGTCTTCTGTACAAGGGTCTGTCAGGACAAGCTGACATGTAGATACTTCACCTTACGAGTATTTATTTACCCCTCTCCAGGATTAAGGTACAAGGCCAGTTTTATCTTACTCCTACAAGTAAGATGTAACCCAAGGTCGCGTCGGGAACGTGGGGTTTGAAAAGCCACCACCCGGGAAGTGAACACTGTGGCCATTAAAAATTGCCTGGGCAGCCCCGTCGGCATTCCCCGGTAGGGACGCCTCAAGCAGACAGCAATATACTTACTCCTCTCCAAAGAGGGGAGGCAAAGCCTGGGAGGGGGGACCTCCTAGAACTGCACAGGCCCGTCCCATAGACCGGCGTAAATCAAACCCCGAAGGCCAAGACAATACCAGTCTATGGGGTGCAGTTTCCATCGGAACAGATACTACACTTCGATCTTAACCCTACGAGTAAACCTTGACCAAATTTTCAAAATAATATAATATTCGAAGCTCTAATAAGATTCCTTGACACGGCTATACTCCGGCTCATACAAGGATTGGTGCACTTTCTCCTAGTGATATTACCTCAAGTAACAGCACGTAGCAAAATACTCCACCTGACTAGATGAATTCTTGTCCTATAATCATGTAAGACAAAGGGACCACAGGGAATATATACTATAACAGAGTTTATTGATTAGTTGGAGAGTGGAAATTTTATGTTCTTAACTTCTTTATTACTATGTAAGGTATGCGTATATGTTTATATATTTTCTTGTATCGGATTCATTCTCAACCAATTATTATCAAATTGTGAACACATATGCTAGGATGTGTAATATGTGGGTAATATGTGGTATAATTAGTTTAATTTAGTTTAATGCCAAGGAACCAAAATGGGTTAGAAAACCTTCATAAAAATTATCTTATTAGTTTAAAATTTAAGCAATAGGTAATATACATCAATTAATAAATATTCCGGAAATTCTAGTTTCATTAGATTATTTTATATATATGTTATGAAACATAAGATGGACACGACCTCACATTTGAAACTCCAAATATATCAGATTTGCATTGAATCGTATCCAAAATTAGTAGACTCTACTTATGCTAGATTCTCCTAAGTCATTTTCTTATTAAGACTCGTAAAGCTTAAACGTTAACATTTTGACATTTAAAAAAAACCAAATCATGTAATGAATGTTAAAATAAGGATTCTGGACGCAAGGTTTAGTAGCATTATATGTTGAGTTTAGTCTTCGTGAAGGAATATCAACGCAGTAGTTTAAACCTTCTGTTCGAGGAATCAATTTTACCTGTCCAAGGACGTGTATTGTTCGAATATATATATATATATATATATGTATATATATATATATATATATATATATATATATATATATATATATATATGACAGAGATGGAGAAAAGCATTACAATGAGAAAAGGCAGGTAAACTAAACATAATGTCATTAAAATAAACTTCAATAAACTAAAAGCGATCTCGCCACCGCATGAACGGCTTAGCAAAACCGCAAACGTTTCATAATGCAATGAGATCACATAGATAACTTTAGAAACAATCCAATCTCTTCAGCTTATTAGATTCCTTTTGAGTTATGCGTTGGACCTTTGAAACGATAATCTTATCGATGCATTCTAAATAGATATATGAAGACGAATATAAACATATACATATATATATGTATATATACATGTATAAATATATGCATACATGTGTATGTATATATATATATATATTATATAAAGTTTAGACGATTTTCCCCTGTATCTTTGTCAAGAATAGGAAAATAACCACATGCATCGCAGGCTACTAAACTTATCACTATATTACGCTTATTAACTCGAGCGTGTTATAATAAATGTGTTATTATTTTTTCCAGCTTACACTAGATATTACTTTACTCCACAATCTTTGACTCTCCCTAAAATATACTTCATATAGGTGGTAGCAAAACTTTTCCCGCTAATACTTTAGTACCATCACTATCCCTATCGACACCAAGAAATAATAAACAACGTCTCATGTTTAAAAGCGTGCCCGTTACTATTTAATATCCGTCTACTATTACTTTACTACATAATACGATACAGTTTGCACACATTTCACCGACGCTCCCGCTAATTCCGCTGATTTTTGAGAATTACAGATTACGTTATTTCTACCTATTACGTATACAATCATACTCATTCCGGTTTTTAGATAATGCAATTAACGAACATAGTTCCATACAGTGTTTCATTATCCAACACGGCGGCTACAATTTTTTCAGCGACGCGACATCTGAATTAGTTCAATATATGTCGATACTACTCACCATCCATAAAATTTACATTTTCTTAATCCTACACCTTTTACACGCATAATATCCAAAAATTAGAAAAAATATCGATTTCCTCGTATAGAACTAACTCACAACCGTGTGACTGGTTGACCCTATATTTGGTCGCATTCGGCGGATGGATCGTAAAATAAAACGCATGGTAGCTACAGACCTTATTAATGTGACCTATTTTTCAATAGATTTTCTACTTGCTTTCGTGGCCAGGATGTAATCAACATGCACCCAAGACCGAAGCGTTTAGCATTTGACTATAGTCGACTCACACAATTTTGTTTAGATTGTAAAACTTTTGCCTATGAGGAAGGGGGCGTTTTTATTAAATTAAACGTTAGTAACTTTAAAGAAATTAATGTAATATGTAGTACTTTAACTATTGGTCATGTCATTATTTCTCTTCCAACCCATGGTTTATTAGTGCTCTGCAGTCTTCCTTAATTATATTTTATATATAATATTAGCAAGGCCCCTCGCCCAGCGTTGCCGGGAAGAAATATAAATGAATAGATGTAAATTTGACAACAGCTGACAGAACGCAAATAGATCACATCGGACAATTTTAATGATTAGAATCGCTGTCGGTTTGGAATTGTAGAAGGAGGAAAAGAAATAAGAAAGGAATGAATGAAGGAAGAACGCAGACGCCGTTGTAGAAATCCAACTTTTTGTGAGGAAAAAGAAAAGAAAAATTAGTATGCCTCCTGAGCACTACTAAAAGTGCTCAGGAGGCATACTAATAGATAGAGAATGCAATAAAATGAGGTTTAAGACAGCTATAGTTAATATAAAATATAGGCTTTTATATAAATGTATAAGCATGAGAACATGGTACATTTATGCTTACTATATTGAATAATAAAAAAAATCTAACTCACTGGAGAGCAACGCCATCGCTCCAATCCGATGAAAAATTTGTTAAATTTCTGTCTGGCAAGAAAGACCTGAAGCAATTGATCATGAGTTTTTTGGGGGCTGACTTCGCTCCGGACGTCGAAATCTGATAGCGTTGAATTAAGTGCCAAACAAGACCCAATATAAGCTTCAAGTTTCCATTGACGACGTCTTCGTTTCCTGGAAAAAAACAATATATATATACACACACAGATATATATATATATATATATATATATATATATATTAATCATTATTATTACCGAAATAAATTATTTCAAACGAAATACAGTTGGCGAATTTGTCAAAAAATAAGTTACTTTTGTTAAGTAAATTCTTTTCTGACGTATATGCGTTAAAAAGAAAAAGGATTTAATTTTGAATAGAAGTTATGAGACATAAAAATTATATAAACACGATGCTGAGTAAAGAGGCTGTTTTGTTTGGTCAGTTTGTAACGTAAACCAAAATGTCTAATTTATTTAAAATTAGGATATACGCGAGCTTTAAAGGCTTATAAATTCTATGTTTTTTTAACGCGAATAGGTCACACATGAGTCAGTCTACTTCAATACTTCTTCTACAACTATTTCGTTGTTTTTCTTACAGGATATCGACTCATTTTAAGTTATTTAATACCGAATCTATTTAATTAAGTAAAAGTTTGGTATGCTCTAAGTTAAAAAAAAAACGCATCCAGGGTCACTGAAAACGTTTAGCCCGTGGCGCCAATATCGACTAGACGTCAACAGTAGCAGTAGACGTCCAGCCGATTTCCTTAGTTATTCAATACGGCAGACGATATCCCAACAGCCAGCACCGACTCGGCGACTGCAGTAATATTGACAGTTATTTTTATGGAAATTGCTCAAGACAAGGCATGGAGCCACTTGATGTTATGAACTTAAAAAAATACAACTTCAAGATCAAAACCTTGCTAACGATTACTGTTAGATGAAAAACAAAATTCGCCCTCATTTGTCAGAAACATCGCTCATTGAATGTGATAACTACAGGGAAAAAATACGCGACAGTTAAGTGGCTGCCGAAAGTAACCCAAGGTCAACGTTCTAATCTCCTGAAACTGGCAGCTCACCACCGAATGTAATCGAAGTTCATATTTTGGACCAATAATATGGACTGTTTTGCTTTCTTATCGAATCTACGCAAATCTTCATTTATTATTTATATGTCTACAAATCAGTGTGTCAAGTTTTCTGGTCCATAAATAAATAGGATTTTTCAGCAAAAATAGAGAATTGAAAATTGAAAGCAGACTGTCTTATCATAGTTTACAGTTTACTGTAAGTAGAAATGGCGGAATGTCTTCTCACTTCGATGGCAAGTCTCGCTCTGCTGTTTTCTTCGATTCTCTCTCGATCGGTAACATAATTCTGAAAATGATTTTCTCAACACATTTCTCAATATAATACCTCAAAAAACAAAATAATTTTTGTGAAGTCGTCCAACAGTAAAAAGAAGAAGTCAAGTCGAGGTTGGGTTTAGATAACAAGTGTATTAACATAAAAGGTACAAAGGTAAGGAAACTGACTGGCACTTGGATAGACAGTTACATTTCTGTCCTTTTTCTCTCTCCCGTGACTTTGGTGACTCGCACTATTTATAGTGAGAACCGGTGTAGTTTCTCTTCTGTTAGAACGGCCGGTGAAACAATAATAAAATGTTTATATTTTAATTTTCGATTCAACCTTGAAATTATCAAACAACCACAATCGCATTCCAAACGCGACCTACATATCCTTTCCATCTAGTTTATCATTTGTATTTACTATCCAAAGTTCTCGATTACACTGGGCAATATATTTATAAAAGTGAACGTACTTTTTTGTTAAGAGTTGTTAACGTACAAAAAACAAGGCATCGATGTAAGATTACACATCGGTAAATCGTTTGTAGTGTTTCCTGATTTAGTTTAATGCAACTGTTACTGTATGCAAATATAGTGAAGTATAACAAGTTTTCGCTGAATGTGTATTGCCCTCTGCCATTAGCGTTCTAGGCGATTGCTTAGTCTATCTAATGAGTATTTATTTACCTCCTCTCAAGGAGGTTAGGCACAAAGCCAGTTTTAATTACTCCCACAAGTAAGATGTGACCCAAGATCGGGTCGGGAAAGTGGGGTTTAAAAAGCCAGCGCCCGAGAAAGTGAGCACTCTATCCATTTAAAATTGCCTGGCCAGCCCCGTCGGCATTATCTGGTAGGGGCGCCTTAGGCAGTAAGCAATAAACTTACTCCTCCCCAAAGAGGGGAGGCAAAGCCTGGGAGGGTGGCCCTCCTAGAACTGCACAGGTCCGTCCCATAGACCGGCGTAAATCAAGCCCCGAAGGCCAAGACAATACCAGTTTATGGGGTGTAGTATCCATCGGAACATATACTACACTTTGATCTTAATGAGTATTGATTTTCTCCTCTCCAGGAGTTAGGCACAAGACCAGTTTTTCTCCTACTCCCACAAGTAAGATGTGATCCAAGGTCGGGTCGGGAAAGTGGGGTTTGAAAAGCCAGCGCTCGAGAGGTGAGCACTCTGGCAATTTAAAAATTGCCTGGGAAGCCTCGTCGGCATTCCCCGGTAGGAGCGCCTCAGACAGTAAGCAATAAACTTACTCCTCCACAAAGAGGGGACGCAAAGCATGGGAGGGTTGACCTCCTAGATCTGCACAGGACAGACCCATTGACCGGCGTAAATCAAGCCCCGAAGGACAAGACAACACGAGTATGGGGTGCAGTATCCATCAGAACAGATCAGATACTACACTTGATCTTAGCCAAAAGGCCAATGAGTAGCGCAAGCACTGGATAACAAAGAAAAAGACAGACACATAATTTCTTAAATATAACGTCGATAACTAATGTAAAAAAAGATAAATAAAAGAAATATCAGCTTAAAAAGTATTGCGTGTCTCAGCGATTTAATTGTTTCCATTGCCCCTTTGACATGTGATGCGCTGTCCGACAGGTTCTTGCCTGTTAAATTATGATGGGGCAGGGTAGAGGTCTGTTGTATTATTGTAGAACACTATAAAAGCTGATATGAAAATAGCCGTGATCATGGCATGTTTACTCGTACACGCGCATTAATATACACATAAAGCAACCATATCAGATCCTGATACTAGTATATATGTCTATATTAAAAAAAAAGATAATATATAATAGTATAAGACACTATGTTTCTGTTAGTATGTGCACCCATTCGTGTGTCTACTAACTACTTTTCCACTATTAGATGTTGGAACGTATAATTATAGTGGAATAAGTAGTTTCTTATGTAGATTGATATCAGTCGGGGGAGGGTCTACATCACTTGAATGCGATGTCACAATTCTATTTATCTTATGTTAAAAATATTCAAAAAAGCATTGCACACGCAATTAATACATTAAAAGAGTAACACTGCTAATGTAAGCCAAAAACAAATGATATACCTTGCTCTCTCACGCCCTCTCTCTCTCGATTTTTATCTTACTTACTAACACACCCACTCCTTCCCTTGTGAAAAAGCATTAATTATCTGTCCAAATTTGATTTTTTTGTATTCTTAGAGTAGTGCCTTGATTGCCTATGACTGAAAAGTATTAAATTTATATATATATATATATATATATATATATATATATATATATATATGTATTTATTTATTGAACCGGAAATTGCCACGACGGTTGAACCGGCGGTTTCGTACACTGAGGAATTGGGTCCCAGGCACTCATCGGCAGTCGTTCGAGGACACTGCTGAAAGTTTCCTATTTACTTAAAAGTAATATATATATATATATATATATATATATATATATATATATATATATATATATATATATATATAGGTGTGTGTTATAGTTGTTGTCCAAGTACGTCTAATTTCTTCAGAATTCAATATCATCGTCTAGTTACCAGCAGGATTATGATACTGAATATAATGAACGCTGCAGTTACCATGGTTATTTACTTGTTGATTGCTTACATAAACAAACATACAGTACATAGCTTAGTATCATGCATGTGCTCGCTTATGTGCAACGTTATGCGAGTCCGAGTTGAATATTCTGTGACCGGTTTTTCTACGAGTCCACGATGTTTATATTTTTATTGATAACCTCAGTGATATGTCTTCTTTTTTTAATTTAAATGTTGTCACCGTAACAGTATACACGGATCAAAGCATTTATTTACAAGGAATTGAATTATTCGTTTCGAGTAAAACAAGTATTTCTCTTTCTTTCATTTTGCGGCATCTTAAAAATCTATACCATTTTGAAAGATACTTGCCAACAAGTGAAAAAACAAGTTTTTCAGGTTTGGGTAAAGCTAACAGGAAAACAATCACTGATATCTAAAAAATACACACATGCATATACAGACACGCCTCTTTCTCTCTCTCTCCCTCTCTCTCTCTCTCTTTCTCTCTCTCTCTCTTTCTTTATCTCTCTCTCTGTATTTATATATAAATAAATTAATATATATATATATCTATATATATTTATCTATATATATATATATATATATATATATATATATATATCTGTGTGTAGGTGTGTTTTTATTTATATCTACAATATTTTTTATATATAGTTAAATATAAATTTTATAACATTAAGTTAATATAATAGCTCAATTGTGTAAGGCCAGAGCTGTGTGATATTCTATATTTTTTATTTGATTTTATACCATGCCAATGTTATAAATGACAGATTCACATAATTTCATAAAACTTATTTTTCATAAAGCATACACTTATTTTGGCGTACACCAAGAGATTTGTAAAATGCTTCTGTTGTGGCTATTTTCAGTGCTAATTATATAGAACAAAGCAAAAAAAGCAAAAACAATGAAAAACAAGCCTAAATTACAATTAGTACTCATTATCAACATTATTTTCCACATGGAACTATATATATATATATATATATATATATATATATATATATATATGTGTGTGTGTGTGTGTATATATGTGTATATATATATATATATATATATATATATATATATATATATATATATATATTCATATGTGAATAGGGGTTAACGTACCGTAGACGCCGTACTCCAAGTATTGGACCTGTATTGATATTTCTATTCTTATTTTGTCAACGAAATAATATGTTAGTTATAAATTAAAAATGAAATGAATGGGAATACTTTGTAAGTTATTAATAGATACATTCCAAGAAAACCACGTCTATCGTTTCACTGTTGTGTGGCGCGAACGCATACCTCATAATATGTGTGTAAATACATAGAGACAGTGGCAGATGTTAAAATCTATACTTTACAGTGACATATGTTCCTTTACGCTAAGTGGAAACTGTTATTTTCACCAACCAGATAACTCAGCATATAAATAGAACGCATATAGTGACACTATAGTCATCTAGCGAGAACTATTTTGTTGTCTACTGCTCATCAATGTAAGTCGACGTAGCAAGTGTTTTTGAGCTGATATTCTTTACACAGAACAATTTTCAAAACGAATATGGCATCGGTCTCTATGTAACAGTGTTTATTCAGAAGAGAGTGACTTACCAATGTTGACTATCTTCACTTTATCCTCCATGATGGCCCGGAATGCGACCTCCACATTCTGCAACATTTGTATTTGGTTTTTGGGGTTAGCGAATATTTTGCCAATTCGGCGGAACTGTAGGGATTCCACCAAGCGGACCAAGACGACCCCATCACGTAAATCTTCCTGCAGATCTGAAACCCGGATGCCGCCGACGGACAACTGCTCGTTCACCCAATTGGTAAACGTCTTTTGTTGAACGTGTATCCAAGTCAGTTCAGTAGTTTGCATCTTCATCCTAACCTGTGTCTGAATAGATGAGTAGAAACGAAATCAATCAGTCGTCACTGAAATTAGAATGCAATATTGAGGATCATTTTTTTTTACAATTCACACACAGGTAAAATCTATTATACTGTAGCTTTATGATATATAAATATGATCATGACAAATACGCATACATGTTATGATTTACTCAGTAAGATTGAATCAGTCTTATGCGGGGAGTAACAATCGTGATTCATAAAACGACTAAGCTCTGATAATGTATTGAGCACTGCTGAAAAAAAATACCGGCACAATTATATACACAAAACAAGTACGTAATATAATATTATTTATATATTATAGTAATGATTGCTAGTGTATGTATGTGCATGTTATTATACACACACACACACACACACACACACATATATATATATATATATATATATATATATATATATATATATATATATATACTTGTTTATCTAGATAGGTATACGTTTAATCCTTTCGAAATCGTAAGTTACCGGTCGCAGGATACGAACCTGCAGAACACAAGTCATGTTATAACCCAAATTCCGACGCCTTAACCCACTCTGCCTGATAAATAAGCGAGAGTTTAAAACTTGTATTATCAGCTGTCGTCAAAAGTATTCAACTACTGAAGGGACATTTATTAAAGCTACGATAACGGCTATTCACTACAGTGCCCAGCCAATATTGGGGGTGACACATATGGTTGATCTACACACACACACACACACACACACACACACACACACTAATACATATATATATATATATATATATATATATATATATATATTATAGATCCTAGGTAAACACATTTGCAACATATCTCTTTACATATAAACAACAGTTTTACATATAAACAAGAGTTTTACACGTAAACAACAGTTTCGTGTACGATAGTCACTTGAGAAGATATATATTGTTTTTGTTATTAAGTCTATTAATAAGCATATGTAAAAATAATCGTTAATTCACTCATCATTCCGGTGTCACTATATATATATATATATATATATATATATATATATATATAAAGATATATATTTAATTTAGGTTAATCAACGTGTGTTACCCTAACGCTTTTCCTATATATTTTAATCACACAAATACACGTTAATTTATTCCCTAGATTAAGGATTGAGTTATAATTGAAATAACCCCCATCTTAATTGGTCGAATTAAAAGTAATTGCAAATTTACTTACAACGTAAGACATCCTTATCTCAACTATCTTTCTACTTTTCCACTATTAATTTCACCATTAATGTATAGTTTGTCGTTCTACTTGAAGTACAGGAGCACTAACTCGTAGATAGCACCAACAGCAACTTTGCCAAGAGTTGTATAATTTCGGGGTAATTTTAGTGGCATATCGCACTTATTTTCGGTGGGTATTCCATACGCCATAACCTCATCGATACATATTCGGATTATAGTCTACTTTGACTTTGATTTAATTAACCAACTCACACTATCAATTAAACATTCATAAAATATAACAGAAAATAACAAAGAAACTGACAAAACTAGGCAGTCTATTAGAACAACGAAATAGCGTCCTCTCGTTGAGACTAAGAGCTAACCTTGATAATGTGGAATATTTTATCACGTAATATCTCCAGATATCCTAGTATTATGCTTAATAGATCTAAACTCAATATCTAATTATGTTGATATGTCAGAATACCTTTCAATTTCCTGTAAAGACTCAGAAAATTATTCACGGGATTGGAGTCTATATCCGTAACATTTTTCTCTTAACTAGAGAACATAGTCTCGAATTACAAGATCAAGCCTACCTGTGCTCTCAACTAACTATACAACATGGCGTTAATTTTTATATTTTTTCTATTGTTCTTGCTCGATCCAGGAATTTAACTTAATTGACTACGTCTCTGGTAGTATCAACACGGCACTTTCCTCGAGTTCGACTTCTCAAATTCATGGATTTGGGGACTGTAATGTCTATCAGAGCGATTGGCTCGGTTTTCCGAACTTCACAGACTTAGCTGGTAATAGCACGCGTAGCTTTTGGATTCTGTATTCTTTCACAGAAACCGTCACTTTTCCGAGACACTTTCTAAGACGTTATGATCAGCCGGATTCACTCCTCGACCTATTTTAATTACGCTGCTATAGTTTTCTGTGACAGACGCCTATATCATACTCTGCAATGGTGATCACCTCAAAATCATGGTTGAGTTCGCCATACGCCGTCTGACTGCTAACTGAATACCCATTATTCGAAACAAGCAAGAATTAGTAACGTGCAGAGATCTCATACAAAAATGCACTAATTTTCTACCACGGACGGAAATTGCATTAGATGATCTGATCATCACCCTATTCCATACCCTAGCTATCATTAGAAATCACTATATCCGCATAGTATGTGGTACCCTGCTATAGTTATTAAGAAATGATCAGCAGTACTGGTTCTTGTCCTCTGTAAACTCTATAACAAATGCCTTGCAAAATTTTGTTACCCTGCCACCTTAAAAATTGACCATGTTGTACCAGTTTTCAAGAACTCTTGCGAATGAGCTGACCAGAATTATTATCGCGTCCCGTAAGTCTGTTCGTGCTCTTCGATAACATCTTTAAATTGTTAATTAATATGAGGAACTAGCGATAGTTCCTCATATTGAAAATGCTAAACTTCTCTTTGAAAAACAATATGGATGTAGGTCATGCTGTTCTACTGCGGATATCTTAACGGTCATCTCTGAACGTATATACCATACATTGGATAAGACAAGTGAAGTTAGAGCAGTAAGGCTAGATATGCCCAAAGCCCTTGGCAAAGTCTGGAATGATGATCATCTCAGGAAAATCAATTCATACGCAAGATTATTGGATATAACTAGATCGTCCTTAACAGAAAGAACGACCCAGGTCGTTCTCGATGGTCGTATACCAAAACAAAAGAACAACATAGGTGTGCCCCAGGGGTCAATATCTGAGTCTATATTATTGCTGATCTTCATAAATGACATCCCCCGTGTCATTTCGTCTGATCAGGGTGCACACTCTATTCTAAGCATGAAGATCCAAGGCCATGGCGAGCTCCTTAAAAAATGATCTGCAGAAGAATAAAACCATAAATAGATGGCTATCTTTAATGCTGTGAAGACAACTCTCCTTTTCATTTAACACATATTAGATACATTTCCAACCGCAGAGTGTTATGGACGATCTCACTTTTCCCGAGATTCCAACGTTTAAGTCCCTCGGCCTGACATCTCAAGCAACATAAAGTTAAATAAGTACACAAAAGATGTTGCCAAGGCTGTTGCAAAAAGGAAGGCTTCCTATCTCGACAAGGAACACATCCAGTTCCTGCCAGTATATTATATCTCTATCAGGAAACCGTTCGCTCGGGCATTAAGTGCTGTGCCACATCTTAAATCGTGCACCAACAACACGCATCTTACTCATGGACAGAGTGTAAAAACGAATTTCTACCTTAATAATATCATACAGTCTGTCAAACGTTATCCCTGTCGCATTGTTGCAGAGTTGCAACTCTGTGCTTGTTTTATAAGTACTTACACGGAATCTACTCCGATATATTACTCTATTTGTACCTGATTAACGAAAATATTCACGACCCAACGATAAGCCGCTACGCCCCACCTATTCACTCTAAAGGTAATTTAATATCGGAAGATTTTCAACTTTCATAGTTTTCCCACGGACTGCTTACCTTTGGAATTACTTTCATGCTCCCTGTGTCCTGACAGTCCTAACGTGCAGACATTTCAATGTAATGTGAACAAACCTTTTACATACCAACTCCCCATAGATGTGTCCCTCTATGAATATTGCGTGGACCACAGCAACCTCTTAGCGTTCAATTGGCAATATGCCTTTTGGGAGTGAGTAAAAGCGTTTTTTTTTAATAATAGTAATAAGTTACGCTTTTTAGTAATATCATAAATGTGGAATTAAATATTTTGTAGATATTTTAGATTACATTAGAATTTTATACACACATTATTTGTGTGTATAAAAATGTAAGTTATTCTAAACCGAAGCAATTATCGCTTTTTCCCTTGTGCTTTTTATATTGTCTGAAACAGTTTATTTAAAGTAGTTTTGTGGTTTGACAAAAACGGTGTCTTTCCGCGTTCCTCCTCGATTCTAGACACGGACTTTCTTTCGTTATTTTGCTAGTCTGAATTCATATGTACAATTTAGTTATTGCGAAGCAGCCATCACGAAATGATGTGCGTTTCGGACGGAAACACAAAGTAATTAGTGTAGGCTAATCTAATACACAGATAAATATAAATCGATAAATAAATAATGATGAACAAATGTTTTTAATAACTTATTTTTATTTATCTCAATTAAGTTCCCTAAAATGATTAAATATATCGTAATATTTATATAATCGATACTTTAAATAATCTATAATATACTTTCTATTGTAATTACAGTTATCGTTAATATTTTTAGCCAGCCACTAACTTTAAATTATTAGCTACCAAACTTAAATAAATTAGATATTCTTTTGCTTAAACTCTCTTCTATTATATGATATTAAACTATTTTTATTCTACTCATGTTACAGTGACCATCTTAAGGGAATTTTCTACTCGGATAGCATAATATTCGTTATAGTATCCTTGGATATTTTTTATTAATCAATATATCGTGTATATAATTACGGGTATGACCCGGCACCCGGCGTTACCCGATAGAAAAATAAAAGAATGAATTAATATGTGTCAACATCCGAGATAACGTTAGCTGTTAGCTATTCTCCTGTCCGTTATTGAAAGCAAATGCTTGTAGAATGCGTAAATGTTTATTTATGTTGGTGGATTTTCGACACAGTAAGAATTTACGTGGGGTTTAACCTTGCACTTTTGCGTAGTTAAATGTGACTGGAAGTGGACCATGTGTAAGGAATGTACATTTAAGGTTAGGCACGTAAGATAAATATATATTGTGTAGTCAGAAAAAAATAAAATCAATTTTGCGGGTGTATGACTTTTTCCTGGCCATCCCCTGGTACCGGTATTTCCTCAGGATATTTATTTTTTGGTTAAACACCCGCTCTATCTATGATGATAGACACTTTAAAAATTAAAGAGGCCTACAGAGCACAGAAATGCCCTTTAGTTTTGTGAGGAAAGAAAAAAAAGAGAAGAAAAAAAGAAAAATGTGTATGCCTCTGGAGAACTACTGAAACACGAATATAATTGAGGATGCCTTCAGAGCACTGGTACAACACGTGTTTCCGAAGAAAATTGATGATATTAACAATAGTAAAAAAATAATAGTAAACAAAAAAAGAAGAAGAAGAAGAAAAAAAGGAAGATGAAGATTAAAAAGAAAAGAAGGAGAAAAAGAAAAAATCATTGTGACGTCGTGTGCGCAGGAATTATTCATCAAATTACTACATATTACATTGATTTATTTTCAAATTCCTACATAATAATGCTGAATTAAAAATACCCGAACGGTTTGCTTTCCTTCTACTTCGTAGACAAATGTTTAACAATGCAGCTCTTCCTCGGTTGCTCGGAGCAAAGACTGTATTTTCACCGGTCGCCCCTTCGCCCCCCCCCTTCGATGTATGTTTAGGTCACTTTTCAAAAAGAAGAAGATAACACAAGTTGTGTGAGTTGATAGGGATATAACCCTAAACCTCTTGGTCATGGGCGTGTGTCGATACCCTCCAAACAATGGAAGCGAGTATTAAATTTCTTTAAATATAGTTGACTAAAACCAGGCTGGCATGAGTTTTATGCACGCACGTACAGATTGTACGATTCGACAGAAGTCGTCCGAATTCAGTGTCCACCCATCACACGTTTTCGATTATTTTTATACGAAAAAATCGATGTTCTTTCTCAATTTTTGGATATTATTCGTTCGAAAATTGCAACTTATAGATTCTGTCGAGTATCTTGGGAGCGTTTTCCAGATATACGCATATACACACAGTTAAAGTATTCTAAATACATATACGTATATTAAAGCAATTCTAAAGCCGATTCGCTGAAGAAATTTTAGCCGCCATGTTGAATAATGAAACAATATAAAGAACTATGTTCGTTAAATATATTGTCTAAAAGCCGGAATGAGTATAACTATACACGTAATTAATAAAAATAACGTAATCCGATATTCTCGAGATCAGCAGAATTAGAGGAAGCGTCCATAAAATGTGTGCGTAATGTATTGTATTATGTAGTAAATCAATAGCAGACGAATAGTCAATAGTAAGGATCACGTTTTCAAAAAGTAGACGTTGTTTATTAGTTCCTGCTGTCAATGGAGAGAGTGCCAGATGTAAAGTGTTAGGGAGAGAAGTTTTTGCCACCACCTCTATGGAGTATGTTTCGGAGAAAGTCTAAGATGGTAAGTCAAAAGTAATATTGACTGCTATATGGAAAAAAAAAATCACAAATTTATTATAACACGCTCGAGTTAATAAGCGTGCGTTTAGTAGCCTATGATGCATGTGCTTTTTTCCTATTTTTTACAAAGGTCCAAGGGAGAAATCGCCTTAACATTATAGAGAAGCTAAACAGCGCCTAATCCTAAAATCTTCGATACATACCATCATTTCTTATATCGCATGATCAATATGCGAGCTATTTTAATATAAATAATTACTAACATATAAATTTATAAATAATTCTGTTTTGCGCACCTTTTACTTTTTGATATACTTTTTGAGACACAATTTTAATGCTGATCTTTCCCTTCCATTTACTTTTTTAATTTTTCACTGTTTTTTCCATTTTTTAACGCTTACTGATTTTATCGTCTGTCACTTGGCACATACACCATTATGCTCAAAACACTGTCATGGAAAATGTTGGAGGTAGTGAACATTTATTTATATTGAATTATGATGGTCTCACTCACCCCTTTTTTATTAAGTTCCAATCATGGCCATACCCATAACAGGCCGGCTAGACACACGCCTGACTGCTTGAACTAGGGGCCAGTCAGTCACCAGATAAACTTTTAACTGGTAGTACTTCGTTGTCACTGGTCCAAGCAAATTTAATTCCGAAACTAAATTTTAACTCATCAAATTTATTTCAGCTGAGGTTCTATTATTTTATCATTATTTACATTTGGATTATAAGTTCGTGAGTTAAAAGTCAGAATTTATTTTTTTTATTTACATCTAAACAGCTATGTTAATTGACGAAATATCACTTTTACATTTTTTTTTAAGTTTTAAAAAAGTATTGTCTTTTAGAATTTGTTAATAAATCGTACATTCTGAATTTCAAATCTTTTATATATTCTTAGGAAGTATACTATAAATGTTTTAACGTTTTATTTGCATCTAAACAGCTCTTTTCATTGACGAAATATTACTTTTATTTTTTTATTTTAATATAATGTGTTGGGTGGCACTTTACCCCCCGGCACCCCCGCGACCCCCGGCGCCAGCATTTTGGCTCCCGTGACTCAATCGTAGTCACTTATGAACAGAATATTCTTCCGTATTAACACTTAGCATATATCCCCCCACCAATACATTTTTTTTGTTTATTATTTTGTTACCTTACGAAATAGAATGAAGGTTGATAGACTTTCCCGCAAACCGTCGCCAAACCCACGCACTCTCGCTGCTGCCAGTATTTTTGGCTCACGTGACACAATCGCCGTCATTTATAAACAGAATAGTCCACGTTATTAACAATTAGCATATAATGTTCATTTTATCCCCCCCCCCTCAATTATTTCTTATTTTGTTACCATACGAAATAGAAATAACGTTGCGAGAGTGCGTGGGTTTGGCGGCAGTTTGTGGAAAATTAATCAACCTTCATTCTATTTCGTAAGGTAACAAAATAATATACAAAAAAATGTATTTGGAGGGGGGGATATATGCTAAGTGTTAATAACGAGGACTATTCTGTTTATAAATGACGGCGATTGTGTCACGTGAGCCAAAATGCTAGCGTCCGCCGAGGTCGCAAGGGGCCGGGGGGTAAAAGTGCTGCCGTAATGGGTTGAATATTTCTCAAAATGCTAAAAATGTGTTGTGTGACAGCCTGTTAAGGCAATTATAATGAGTAAAATAAGGTTGGAGTTTTTCGTATCCCAAAATATCAAGATGAGAGAGAAAGATGGTTTAAGGTAATACCAAGAGCAAATACTCCTAACCACTCAGACACTGTTGTTTGTGAAAGGTATTTTCCACCTGGTTATGAAACTGTGTGTGTTATGGGAAAAGCACGACCCAAAGATCCTCCATCAATATTAAATAATTTGCCATCAAGTGTGATACTCAGTCCTTTATCAAAACCAAGGACAACAAAAAAAGTTCCGCTTCTGCGCGAAGTGTACAAAATGAGGAGTTTGCACATTTTTTAGATAAAGATAGAATTGATAATTTTTACAAATTTGTGTGCACCAGTTACCCGTTTCAATTCTAACAATCAACAGTTCATTCAGTCTTATCATTTTTTTACTGAAAGTATTCCGATTTTTTTAATTAAAATTTTTAAAAACTAACGTTTGAATGTTACCATGCAAGTATACTAACACACATTTCTTCTCTGTTGAAAAACAGAATAAATAAGTTTCAACATTAGTTTCAAATTGAGAAAGCAATTCTTTACCTTAGTAACTTGAAAATTGAACTAGAGAAACAGGTTTTGAGACAACATATCGAAGTTATGTCACCACGAATAGTTGGCAAAAAAGTGTACGAGTCGGAAATGCTTGTCCGAGCATTTGAATATTTTGCCACATCTCGGTCTCTTTATAACAAACTTCGAGATCATTACAAATTACCCAGTATGAAAACACAAGTGAATATGACCTCAAAAGTTTCGAAGGTAAATGATCTGAATTTTCTTGGTGATGTGTTTAGCAAACTGTCAGATAAACAGAAAAATGTATCATCCTAGTTGATGAAGTTTATATTTAAGTGAGTTTTCAATATCAAGAGGGAAACATGTTTGGTGTTTCCAAAGATTCTGAAGAGGCATTAGCAAAAACTGTATTGGGTATTATGATCAAATGTTTACATGGTGGACCAAAATTTTTGATTAAGATGATCCCAGTTGCCAAACTAAATTCGAAATATTTGTTTCAAAATGTAAGAAATGTTGTTGATTTAGTCAATCATTCGAAAGGTTATGTAATTACAGTTATTTGTGACAATAATTGGACTAATCAAGCTTTATTCACGAAATTTGATACTCTTAAAAATAAGCCTTGGGTTACTAAAAATGGTATATACTTGCTTTTCGATTATGTACATATATTTAAAAGTATTCGAAATAACTGGATAACTGAGGCCTGTTCAGAATTGCTGTTTCATTCTGATGGTAAAAAATGATAGTAAAATGGAAAATAGTGAAACAACTTTTTGCGCATGAAAAAAATCAATTTGTAAAGTTATCACAACTAACAGAAGTAGCGGTTCTTCCAAAACCAGTTGAGACAAGACGTTGCCCACTGTTTGAAAGTGTTTTGGGATGATACTAACTGCAATGAAAACTCATCCATTATTACAAGATGATGATATAAGAGAAACTTACTTTCATCGAAGAAGTTTTGAAATTTTAGAAAATAGTGAGTGTAAAAGATATTTATGGAAGTGTCAAGACAAATGATCCATTGAAAAGCGTATTATCAGATCAAAATGATGGAAATTTGACATTTCTTGTAAATTTTGGAAGTATGACAAAACAAATGAGGGGAAAGCAAGGGAAGAGAATAAAATCCTTCACAAGAGACACTAGTATGGCTATCAAGCATACATGTAATTGTTTAATTGACATTTACTTGACAGTGGGTTTAATTTTGTTATTCTTGGAGGATTTACCACCGACTGTCTTGAAACTGAATTTTGTAAATTGAGACAAGATTCTAGTGGTACTTATTTTATTACCGTACAAAATGTTATTCAGAAATTCCATATTCAAAAAACAAAATTACTTCTTCAGTTGAAAGTTGATGTTAGAGAGTATAGCTATGATTCAGGCCAAACTTGCTCCCAATGCGGATATCTGTTGGATGAATTGACATACGAAACATGTTATCACCTGTCAGACCTAGAAACTAGTATCTCCAAAGATATTAAAATGTCGCTTTTTTATACAGCAGTATATATCACACAAAACGATTGTCTTACAGAGGAGGACATATTCAATGATACTGCTTTTTATCATGAGTATGGAAGTTTTTGAAAGGAATAGATCGTGTTGATTTAAAAGTTCCACTGGATACCACTGTTCAGTGGGAAATTTTAATTACTACTTTCAGATCTGAGGTGAAGAACTTTCCTTAGATATTTTTGTAAGTAGTGCCATCCTTGTTTTGCCACAACATTCTGGTTATCGTAACTCATTGCTGTGAACCCTGTCCATTTTATAGGATCACCTATAGATTTTTAACTAAACCTTCTATTTAATCTATGGATGTTGTTTATCTCCTTCCATTTCAGTGAATCTGTTTGCTTAGATTAATCGACTACGAGACAACACTAGAGATTTGGATACTGAAATTTTAGTTTGAACTTTGTTTTTGTTTTTTGATGTGACATGAATACTATAGCCGAAATGTTGTGTTGAAAACAATCAAAATGAGGACAGTTTAAATTGTTGGTTAGTAAACCACATATCACATTTGAACAAACCTTTTTCTTAACCACAATATACAAGTCATGATCTTTTGACACAAGTACAAATTCTCTTTAAAAAATCCCACATTGAAAAAAAATCATTCATTGAAATATGCTTTTGCCGTTGTTTATTCAAAGTTACCTGTCTCTTCATTTATAGGAATTCATCAATAATTGTCAAATTTATCAATTAGCTCATTGTGGTTCTTATCATTTGGTATGTAAAACAAATAAAAACATCAAGCTAATCTCACAGGGAAATGTTCCCTTTGTTTGCAACTTCTATATCGAATATTTAAGAAAATTCACATGGCCCCTAGTAAAATACCCCAATTGCATGATTGCCTGGCCTGTAGTAGGGATGGCCATGGTTCCAATATATTTATGTTAGACAATGTATAATCTTAATATTCCAATGGGTGATATATTGTGACACTTTAGAACACATCTGTGGATTTACTATTGCAAGTTGTTTTTCATCTTATTCATGTATATTTTTAATTGGTTTCCATTTTAATTCATATTTCATACATGGTTTATAAAATTAAATTAAATTAATGATTAAAAAAAGCTTTGCTTGTAAAACATGTGGTTTCTTCTGTTGATGATAGGATTTATTTCTTTGAAAAATCTACAGTATAATGGCTTGTTAAAAATATTCTTTAAACTTCTTTTTGAAATTTAAACTGGTAAAGTACGTAACTTTACATTTGTTTATTTTCACTTTAATTTAACTATATGCATATATATATATATATATATATATATATATATATATATATATATATATATATATATATATATATATATATATATGTATGTGTGTGTGTATGTGTTATTTTATGATTCAACATAACATGTTATAAGGCGATATAATATGTTATGTATCGATTTTCAATACTTACTTCCAAAGTCCCCAATACGTTAGTAGAAATAGGTAGTAAGTTCTGCAAATATAGTTACGGCAATTACGCTACACATAGGCTTACGCGTTCAATCCCCGATTATCATTACAATCGCAGAAGTCTCTTTGTAGCTTAATTGTCATAGATATATTATATTTCATAACTTACTATATATATATATTTCAAGTTTGATATAAAGAATATATATTGGATGGAATATATCAAGTGTTATATACTCCAAATTGTTTCAGGTTACAAGCTCAATGAAATTTCATTTCCTACTCCAGATAATATGTATTGATTAGTTGCATGCCAATGAGAACGAAAAAACGGCCTGAAAATCGGGACACGTTAACTCCGATTTATAAGGAGGATTTTTCTCTGATTATCTATTTTGATGTTAGTTCTGCCTGTTATTGTCTGACTGCTCTTTCATTTTACTTCTTGTTCACTTTTCCTTGTTTTTTGTCTTTAAAGCAGTGTGCTTATTTTATATTTTTGTATTAGTAAACAAAAGTACCTAATGAGCAACTCGTAAAAAGTGTGAAGACTATATTTTTTTACGGGAACATATATAAGCATTCACCAAAATAAAATAAATTAAATATTATGATTACGGACTGACGTATTTTTATTGGTCATTGGAATGCAACCAATCTATCTCCCTATATATATATATATATATATATATATATATATATATATATATATATATATATATATATATATAATAGTAATTCAATATTTATTCATAAATACTCTTATAAAGCTCCTTTAAGTAATTTAAGTTGACCACTGCTTGAGGATGTTACATAGCTTTATGCAAGGTTCCGAAAATGCTTGTTTAACCATCTCAGTTGTCTACTGTCTGCTACCTGCATTCTCAAGGCACAAATAAAACGTAATTTCCCCTTAATCAGGTGGTAATCCCTCATGGCCGTGGGGATAGCGCGATAGCTTGCGGAGTCTTGGCTGATTCTGTAAACTGGGTTCGCACTCTATGACAGTTAGAAATTATCACTTCCTTCAGTGATGATAGAAATGCTTGAAACCTCGGCGTTTTTAGATAACAATTTAATATTTATTCATAAATATTATTATCTCTCTCTCTCTCTATATATATATATATATATATATATATATATATATATATGTGGGTGTGTGTGTGTGTATGTGTGTGTGTGTTTGAGAGAGAGGGAGTGGGTGGGTGTGCATGTGTGCGCATGTAAATATATTGTTAGGTATAGATCGAAACAAACAGATCGATACTTAAAATTATATTCCAAAGTTTAATAATACTCACACAAACGCACACTGGAACAGGCTTAGCTGAAAGAGAAAAGATTACAAGATTTTATGTACGACATGACAAGAAACTGGAATCTTAGAAAGATCTCCATTATCCCAGTAATTATAGGAGCAACCGGACCAATGAAAAAGAATTCCAAAAACTACCTGGCGGGTTCACCAGGTGAACCAAGTGCAAGATAGATACAAACAATTGCACTTAAATGGACTTTTAGAATCTTAAAAAGATATTTCAGCTGGAGTGTCTTAAATAGCGGGTGAATGTCTTGCATCTTGTAAGGTGTCCCATCCCCGGCAAAACCAAAAAGATAAATAAAACAAAACAGAGGGAACATAATTTGCGAGAATTTGAATTACCTACTAGACAACATCTTCGAGTGTCTACGGTATCTCTGTAAAAAGTTGTGTGAAGATAATTCACCATACAAGTAAACCCTGATCGAATATTCAAAATAACATAGTATTCGAAGCACAAATAAAATTACTCGACACGGACTGTACGAGGAATGGACACCGTATCCTAGTAATGTTACCTCAAGTAACCGTACTTACCTGGATACTTCACCAGACTAGATGTATTCTTGTCTTGAAATCCGGTAAGACCAAGAGATCACAAGAAAGACATACTATAATATAGTTTACTACTCAATTAGGGAGCGTAAAATTGATGTATTTAACCTCTTTACTAACTCAATGTTTGACAAGTAACGAGAATTGTAATAGAATATTTAAATGTCTATGCATCTCTTATAGAGATGAAGAGTTAACCTCGGGAAAGGGGCCCTTGATTTATGAGAACTTCGACTTAAGTAAAATAAAACAAAAAGAGACAAACCTGAAAGGGCTGCGCTCATTATTGACGTAACCGTTCCAAATCACTTCGGCCTCAATATGGCTGAGCGCAAAAAGATAACGAAATACCAACACCTCAAGTATAATTTTAAAACAACATGGTCTCTGAAACAAATCAATATTATACCGGTTGCAGTAAGATCAACTGGCTTAATGAAAAAAGACTTAAGAAATACTTAGAAACAATCCCTGGAAGACTGAGATATAGCCAGCCACAAATAGCCGCCATAAAAGAGACCACGTCTATCCTAAAAGAACCCTCTAATATAGATTAAAAGAGTAATGAAATCATGTGTTAGCTCCAGGAGAGAGACCCTTAATTTTCTCGAACTTACTGAAGCAAAAAAAAGTGATGAACTAAATGCTATGTAAATAGTATTTATCAACCACTATTATATCACAGAACTGATACAATTTTAAATATTACGACAAATTTTACAGACCATAACATGCCACCCGGTTTTATGCTTCTTAGAGACAATGATCAGGTATTGCTTTTGCTGTGATTTAGTTCTTATTGTAATTATATTGACATGATTATATCGTTGAAATAACTTAATTAAAAACATTCGAAGATAAAATATTGGAATTTCATTAAAATTATGTTAACATGAGAACTTAGAAAACATGATTTATCTAATGTTTCTTAGAGGGGTGGAACCTGGTCTAATGCTGGAATATATGTGATGACTTAATATATATATATATATATATATATATATATATATATATATATATGTGTGTGTGTGTCTGTGTGAGAGCGAAAGAGAGACATAGTGTAAGGATTAAAATGCGACAGAAGGCATAGAAGTGGACAGAAAATTAACCAAGACACAATAAAGGACAAAGATACACACCAAGGAAGCAATTATGGTAACTATATTGAATTTATTTTCTATACTTTTTTTTCAATATTATTCACTGTTACGTTACATAACACTGACATTTATTACTGAATGGGCATTTGTTGTTGTCATGAAATTTTATAAATTGATATTAATATTAACATAGAAAAGCCTTTGCAATTATATAAACTTATTAGAAGAATACTCGTTTCAAGAAGGCTATTATTAATTCCCTTAATAGAACAGTTTTGCACTATGTGTATGTCATTTTAATGAGGTATACTGATATTAAACTCCATGTCTATAATTTTTATTCTAATTTTAATGCAGATCTATAACAGTATTTTGATTCTGGAACGTGTGCAAAATTTGACGCTTTAGCTTAAGGGGTCATCAGAAGAGATTGAAATATAGAAAATCTTGCTTCATTGGTTTCTAATGAGTATTGATCAAATTCAATGCAAACTTCATATATCTGATTTTTTCTTAAATGGAATGTTGTGCCCATATTAAAAACTGAAAGTGTGGGAATATTTTTTAATTGATGCCAATACCAATCGTTAAAATTTCACAAATATAAGAGGTATCTGAGTTTTCACGAACAGCTTCCACCCCTATTTATGAGACTAAATATCACTAAGCATAGGCCATACTTGTGCTTATTACGCCTAGATGCCTTATTAAAAAATACATCATAATGATTTGTTGTTTAGGAGTTAATCCTGTACATTCAAATATATTAATATATAAACATACCGAGCTTTGTATATATATATATATATATAATGGCTATTTTGATTATTTTTAAACACGTTTTTCTTTAAAATACTCGATGCTTTTGAAGGTTTTACAGCCAATTGTATATTTTACTGTAATAGGGATCTAGTCTGTATATATTAACAAGCAAACCTTGGAATGTTAAGTATCATTGGTCATTATATGTGTGTACCTGTGTTGTTAAATATAATGACGGGTGTTAATTAACACGTATTCTATTTTTAAATAATATCCCGTCTTTGTATACAAACGCACAGACACGCATTATGCATTATAGTACAGATATCATTTCTCTATTAATTGAAATGACCAAATTATTTCTAATGATGACAAATCAATGCCTGAAAACAAGTTATTTAATTTCAAATAATTCTGTCGGAAATCACATATTTTAAGCTTCATGCAGATAATAATACATAGTTTGTCTAGTTTTAGTTAGAGTGTTTTTCCCTTGATTTTTATTTTTCGACTGATATATCAGTAATGACGACGTGACATAGTTGTTGGAATTCAACCTGTTTGGGTCGTAATTACCTCTCTTTATTCGCCACCGTGTGAAAACCACTGTACTGTAACGTGTAAACACATAAGGTACTAGATAGACATATTTTACTTATAACTAATATATATATATATATATATGTATATATATATATGTATATATATATATATGTATATATATATATATGTGTATATATATATATATATATATATATATATATATATATATATATATATATATATATATATATATGTATATATATATATATAGTCTTGGAAGTTTTTTTAACCTTCAAAACTGGGAGAAAAAAATTGTTGAAAGATTTATGTCTAGTAAGTCAATCCATCTACTGCAATCACTATATTAGTTAACTTCCAAGAATTTACTCTAATATAAATATATTTTTATATATGTTTTTTATATAAGGGATCGTCAGTTGTTTACTATGAAAACTGTTTCGGGATTTTAAAAACAAAACAGTATTTCTTTATCATGGCATCCCAGCAGTGTTGATCAGACACCACCTCCCTATTTAATAATTATTTTTTTAATTAAACAGTTTACGAATATCTAATTTAGTTTTGCATCCAGATGTGTTTTTCTAAAGTTATTAAATATAGTTTCTCCTTACCTGTGGTGTTCCTTTCAAAGTAAGTTTACTATTTTACAGAACATCTATTTTATAGAGTTAGATGATTCCATTATAATAACCTCCCCTTTTTTTCCTCTTGGTTATTTTCTTTAACTACAAATGTTTTAAAATTAAAAATATATATTTATAAAAATATTTCATATATATATATATATATATATATATATGTATATATATATATATATATATATATATATGATTCACAGTTTAGATGTATCACAACACCTTAAGTGTCGCTTGATCGAAATCCTACTTTTTTGACAGATATGTATCTTATATATTACGTCATCGTAACACGCTTAAAGTGCTTGAAATGTAAATGCTAATACTAGACATTTTCAATAGATATTAGTGAGTAAAGTACCAAATGGTTGGCTAAGTTGGTAGAGTACCAAACTTCAACCACTAGGGTCCCAGTGTAAAATATAGTTAGATCTAGCCACACTGATGAGGCATAAAGACAAATAAATACGTGTATATGGAGAAATAAATATAATATATTATGTGTGTGTGTGTATTAATTAAGTAAATAAAGGATTTTATTTGATTATTATTCGTTAACATAATAAAGAAAGGGTGTATATAAAACTATAGATATCCCTTTAAAAATCAATGCTCCTTCTTACTTTCCCGTATATATAAAAATCAAATATGTGCAAAAATGTGGTTAATTACTCAAGAGTGTATAAATTACTAGAGCTCAAAATATATTTTCATAAATATTCGAAATTTGTTTAAAAACTTATTCATACAATTGTTTCTGCCCATTTTCAAAACACACATATTTTGTATTGAGAATGAACACTATATAATTTAAAAAGGCTTCTTAATTCATATTTCTCCCATCAAAATAACAAAAAACAAACACACAGAACTGTTTACATCATAGCATGATTTATTCCTTTTGTTTCAAAATCAGACTAATTAAAAAAGGCATTGTTACATTCTTATGTCGGTAAATAAGTAAAACTAATATTAAAAGACACTCGAGTAAAGTATGTTATTTTCTTTCATATTGTCCCCCATGAGTACTTTGAGATAGAGAATAAACACAAAAAGTATATAAATAAAGGTAGAAAAATATAAACCGACGTTTAAATACATATCTTCTTTTAATCCTTGCTGTTCGATTTTCGTTCTTCCTCCTTATTTTCGTGTCATCTAATATTTACAAAATCTTATTCAGGCCATTTTTTGTTTGTTTTACTACGGGTTTTATCTTTTATTCTATCAACTTCCTGTTTTAATGATACTTTGTTTTAAATTCAAAATTAACTATCTGTTAATTGTAATTTTTATTATTATTATTATTAGTAGTAGTAGTAGCAGTAGTAGTAGTTTAATTAAAATGTAAATACAGTAATATATATATATATATATATATAATATCATGTAATCCTTAGTTATTCATAGAAATATTACATATTTCGTTCAAAAATACTTTTATTTACAAATCATTTTTCCTGCCTCTTTTAAGGACATATATTTTTATGATCTACACAATATCACCTTTATTCATTCGAATGCTTCATCAGTGTAATGAAAAATCCACAGTCAGGCTGAACGCATTAAAATGTTTCCAATATTCATTTAACTTATACATATAATCTCTTCGCTCAAAATTCAAAGGAATGACATATTTAACTCTATTTCTTGGCATATACACTTCATTTTGTTAATACAATGATTATGTTAATATCTTCAACTCTTGTTTACAGTGTTCATATTTAATCGATTAAAAACACGCCTTCCACAGTTAAAATGTAACAAATAATTATTGTTCACTAACCGCAATTATTCGAATTGAAGAATTTGTGTAATGTTCTTACTCAGTTCCCCAAAAGATGTACATCTTAGAAATCTAAATCTAATTATTACACCGAAAGAGGGAAAATAGCACCGGCTCATAACATGAACAGAAAACGCTGTACACTCTCCTCATAATAGTACATAAAAGGTATCACGTAGCCAGTACAAATAAATCTATTAACATTTTTAGCTGAGGATTTATCATTTGCATTATTTGGATTATTCGGCAAAGATTCATGGCGCAACGGATATAAGTGCTAAGTGTAATAATAAGTTCTAATTGGCAGTCTTCTGGAGGTTCAACGTTCAATCCTCAATGCGGGCGATACTAAGAATACAATTACGAATTATTTAAGACTTTTATCCGATCACGACTGACGGAATAAGAGAACGCTACCTCCGTGAATTAAATATAGGATCTCCTTCATAATTTTGTATCGATTCCCGAGTTCAACATAACGATTCCCGAGTTCGACAAGACGCACTTGAAAAAGGTTGGAGTTAACATCAGCCAAAATGAGAGTAGAAATGGAGTGTGAATAATACAAATAATACTAATGATTTTAATCAATTTTACTTGATCAGGGACAAACTATCAATCTAATTGACTTTGCTTTGTTTTTAGAGAAAAATGAAATTTACCTTCATTTTAAATAAATGTGACAATAAGAGTTTTAAATGGCTTATTTTCAGGTTAATGTGTAAGTTAAGTAAAACGCCTGAATGAAATTAGTAGAGAATAAAACATTTCCAAATAAGAAAATGTGTTAAAACTCCACAAACGAATTAACTTCATTACAAAAAAAGTACTTACAGATTCGCAGCTAAGACTGGAATTCAAATAGCACAGAAATCCATTGTAACTAAGATTAGATATGAAACGTTTTTAGAAATATGCATAATAAGATTATTGTACCTTGGTTATCACCTTTTTTCAACATCTTTTAAAAAGGAGATGTTCGCAATGTGATAAGACGAAAGAGAATTTGATTATTTAAAACAATTCAAATTGTTACCATATCAATATCAATAAAGTCGTGTAACCACTTCTCATTTGTGTGCTTGTGTGTGTGTGTTTTTAACTCTTTGCGACTTATACATTATTATGTTTATTTACTATTTATCGGTTATTTATTGAAGTGAGAAATGCAAATTACTAAAACGAACTTTAAAATGTCCATCTTGAAATAAATTAATTATAAAATAAAATTGAACATAATTTATTTGAATCTATTTGTAAGCAAGTAAGCTTTTTTAAAATATTTTGTTAATAGTAGAAAAAAGAATTAATTACTCCATGACCCTTCAAAATTAAAAATAAAATGTTGAAACATTTCGACGAACAAATAGAAAAGTATTTATGATTTTACAATTCTTAGCATATCATTATGTATTATATGATTGAGGAGTATTTATATCCTATACTTTTATAGATTAAATAAATATTAATTAGTTATAGTTTCATGACAATTTGATTCAAGTAATAATTGAATGACGAAAATATACCATCAAATTTAAGATTCAAATATAAAATTTAAAAAAAATCATTTAGTAAACAAATCTGCATAGTTAAAAAAAAGGCAGATCAAGTGTGAAAGCAAACAGACACTTGTACAACTCCAAATAGGCACAGTCAGTTTTACATAAATAAATAAGGGACATATTCGGTTGATTCATTTAAAGAATATTTTGCTGGCATTGGAAGAAAACATTTGTCTCCTTAATATTATTAATACTGACTTAGATCTATTATCTCTATCTCTATCTCTCTCTCTCTCTCTCTCTCTCTCTCTCTCTCTCTCTATATATATATATATATATATATATATATATATATATATATATATATATATATATATATATATATGTGTGTGTGTGTGTGTGTGTGTGTGTGTGTGGGTGAGAGAGAGGGTGTGTGTGTGCTGGATTTATTAACAATATGAACTTGCTAAAGAAAACAGTATATATATATATATATATATATATATATATATATATATATATATATATATATATATATATATATATATATATCCTTCGGTCGGATATCTTTACTAGAATATATAATGTAAGTGTGTTAAGTTTACTAATGGACAGCCGATGTTGACAATTTCTTATTAAGGAACGCTAACTCCAAAGAGGAATGTATGTCTCAGAGGATGGTTTCATGATTACAAAACATATACTATACTACCCACTAAAAGATGATGGTCTCATGCCAACAGAGCAGATACTACGATACTGCCCCTAAAGGAGATACACAGCTAGGATGATGGTACTACACTACCTCAAAGAGAAGGTAACCGATGGGGGGATGTATAATTTCCAAAGAACGCCACTACACTCTCTCCCTAAAAAATGCAGGGCGTAATGCCTGGGATGGTTGGTAACTTTACGAACAATAACACATCCCAAAGAAGAAGGTTTCATAACAAACGAGTAGATACTACACTACTCTCAAAAAGAAGGGGATCCCTGGGAGGATGCTCTCATAAATACACCTACCAGAAGTGAATATTGAAAGATCGTACATTAGTGTGAAATAGTATGATACACTAAATTGTACTTATAAAGATAGTGTTATTGTACAACTTATACAAGTCATGTTATAGTTTCGACTTTACAGACAGATACCAACTCTCCATGAGTACTATATATATATGTATATATATATATATATATATATATATATATTCATGCAAATATGTATATGTTTGTATATTCATATATAACTATCTATCTATCTATATATATATATATATATATGTTTTTTATATGTATATATGTGAATATATATATATATATATATATATATATGTATATGTGTGTGAATACACCTGTGTCTATATATACGTGTGTATATATGTAAATATATATGCATACATGTTTACACACACACATATATATATATATATATATATATATATATATATATATATACATATATATATATATATATATATATATATATATATATATATATATATATAGTCTAAAGAAGCTTTGAGTTATTTTAAACAAAAAGACAAAAAAAAAAAAAGATGGAAAATGCAGTTTAAATTCCCAGAGAAACTAACTAAATCCAAAATAGTGTAGACTTAACATTTGTTGGAAAATTCATAAATAAATAATATATAATAGTAAGTAAATAAAATAAAAAGGGGGATTAAGTATCTAACAGTGAAACAAAAGCAGGAGACCTTAACGTAAGCATCTAATATTAACACGGGGATCTTCAGCTGTTTACCATGAAACTGTTTCGGAGATTTAAAAACAGGACAGTTATATGCATGGCTCTCCAATGGTACAGATAAAACTACCATTTCCCCAATAATCAAGTGTCGAAATAATTAAGCTTAAAATGTTACTTATATATACATAAATAAATAATAATAAAATAATTATAATAATAATAATAATAATATACTACCCTTAAGACTACCGTGTGATATGGTAATTTGCATATCAAATAAAATTCTTTATAACAATAGTAATACTAGTAATAATAATAATAAAATACTATCTAAACACTACACCTACGAACCATTCTACGATATGGTAGCTGGAAATAAAATTATATAGGAATTAAGGTTGCATTAAAAAAAAAAACCTTTAGTACCTTTGGTACCAGAAAGGCAAATAGATATATATATATACGTGTGTGCGTGTGTAAAATTTTCATTCATATGATTAAAGTTAGATTGCTTGTACTCTTAGTATGTAAAAGTGTGAGAAATGTATGCTTTTAAATGTCTCAGAGTTGTACAGGACCGGCGGGACGATTATAAAAGTGGAGGCTAGCCTAAAAAGTGGGAGGGGGGCGATTAAACACATGCATATATAACTTCATTATTGATGACCGTAAAGTGGAGGGCCCAAGTCAAAACGAGTATGTGTGTGTGTGGGGGGGGCGTCCATGGTATATATATATATATATATATATATATATATATATATATATATATATATATATATATATATATATATATATATATGTGGGTGTGTTGGTGTTGGTGTCTTTACTACTATATTTTATTTCTTTTTCTTCTTCCTCATTATTATCATTATTTTTATTATTAATATTATTATTATTATTATTATTATTATTATTATTATTATTATTATTATTATTATTATTATTATTATTGTTGTTGGTTTTGTTGTCATATAGAAGTACTATTTTTGTTTTATTCTTAGATAGTAAAGAGATGTGTTTGTGGCGTACATAGCGACATGTATGTAAATTAGATGTCCACACTGAAAAGAAAGTGACCCCGTTTTTCTAAATTCCCATAGCGAGTGGTTTAATAGACACACATACACAGCTAAAAAAGGGATAAGGGACTTCATTATAAATTTACGCTAATTAGACTAAATAAAGCAGAATTTAAAAAAATATAACTACATACCAGAATTTTAGCCTTATATTTTGTCTTATTAAATATATTGGAAAAGCTTTAGGAGAAACAAAAGTTCATCAACCCACAAGTAATATAATAATATATATTTATATATAAATTCGAATTCAGGCATTTATCTATTTTTTACATGTTAGGCTGACTTACCTTTCACTTATCTAGCGCGAACATTGTATCATCTCTGTGATCATCCAGGCGACGGTAATACTCCAAATGGTTGTGTATATAAAAGTACGTACAGTCGGGTGTATCTTAGATTCGATGTGTTTTTTTTTCTCTGTCAGGCAAACATAATATAAATATATATATATGTCATCTGTTTTATGTGTTTACATTTTGTAGACGTGTCCTCAATTTGTCACGCTTGAATTTGTTTTTGTTTTTGTTTTTAAGCTAATCTTACTATTGTAAAAACTACTAGCTCATTCTTTATGAAAACGTGTTGGTCGATTGTGATGATTGGCCTCAATACCTAAGTGTTCGGTTGGATTCACGCGAAGAGTTATTTAAAATAAATCTGGTTTATAATTGTTCGTCACGTTATAGTTTCAAATATATATTTTTTCGGTCTGTTAGGCTTAGGTTTAGAATAGTAGTGTCATCGTAAAACGCGTAGATCAAATGAACACATCACAAGCATATTCGTTATCGTTTAAGTAAGCGTTACGTTTGATGTATATTTTAAACCTAGTCTCGTTTGTGAGTTCTGTTTATAACTTCTTGTTTTTCGTTTAGGTGATTAAGACAATGCGTTGTGTTAAAGTCGTATATGTTATGGTAGTATCCTTTGCACTCGTAACTGTGTCTATTCCAAAGCCATTAAAGATGCGCGTATCATTGTCACGCCAGACTAGCATGTATCGATTTAGGCCTGTATAACTTTTTTTTGTAAAAATAAACAGGAATCTAAAAATACGAAACAATATGAGTGTTTCACTAATCAGGACAGTCGTTGCTATTTACGTGCCTCCCCACGAGAGCGCGTTAGACGTAATACCATTCTTTTAATATGCAGAATCCGGCCCCCATAAAATGACACCAGCATTGAGAAGAAAACCCCCTGTATAATCCCGTTTACAAAAATGAGGTCGCCTCCTGCGACAGGTAATACACCTATACTGTCTGTTATCCCTTTTAGACGTGTTTATTCAGTTGCCTTCCCACGGGAGCAAATTTAGACACAAGGTCTGTTATTTAAGTGTGTGTGTGTGTGGGGGGGGGGGTATCCAGCTTCCTCCCAAAATACACTCTGAATGTGTCAAAATAAAATTTCCCCAGTTAAGAAGGATTTCTCTTCCGCTGACTGAGGACATAACAGATACTAAACTTTGATCCCAATCCGAAGGTCAGAAATGTAGTCGCCTTCGATATTTACGCCGATTTTTCATCATTTATCCGATAGTTGCGGCTGTATATATGCTTAGGCGTTTAAAGCTTTGTCAATGTTTGTCACTCACTCAGGTAATATATTGATTTGAGCCTGGGTCGTTAGAAGAAAAAAAGACGGACAGGTATTTAAAATGAGAAAATATATTGTTGGGAGTGCTGTGTTATAGATCTGTTCATTTAGCCCCTATTTTCTTGCCTCCCCCGCGAGGCTACAATTAGACACAAAGTCGGTGTTTAATGTAGAAACAAAATACAGCTCCCTGAAAAGGAGCGCTATTGATTGAGACTAAACGCTTGCCTCAGTCTATAAGGATTTCTTTTCACTGGTCGAGGACAGAAAAGATGAAACACAGCATCAAAGCAGACACCACACTTTTCTCCCAGCTAAAAGGCTCAGTTCGATTCCTCAATTAAAGCAACGTATTTCACCCGGATATTTTCTCATCTTTTATACTTAGAGATGTGCATATATCTAAACTTTGAAAGCTTTATATATTTGACTATGATATATCGTTTTAGTTATAGACCAGAAAGTAAAAACCAGTCTTCCCTTTATCGACCGACGTTCACTGTTATCCGGTATGAATATAGCCGTGTGTGTCACTTAAGCATGAACTTTAAAACTCTCAGTGAGGAGGAGAAACAAAAAATAAAAAAAATATCGCCTGGCCGACGACTGAGTGAGGTTAAATTGTTTCCGTATCCCAGGACGGTGGCATAGCTGTTTGCTGTCAATCGTTTTTTTCTTTCTTTCTTTCTCTCCAAATACACTGTCTTTTTTTTTACTAAATAAATAATACGAGCATTTCGTCAGTTTTCTTGTGTTTTCCTTCTCCGTATCCTTCTTTTCATTGGGGGGACAAATTTACTCAAATTCACTGGACTTGTTTCTCGTGTTTCTGATCACTTTAAGCAATGTATTTTTTGTTTCATGTTTGTTTATAATCTCTTTCTATTTTCGACCTATCATCTTAAAATTGTATTAAATCGTTATCTGTACGTTCTATCGGCTAATAAGCATGTATAAAGTTTGAATATTTTATATTCAAGTTTATAAATAGCTTCAAGCATTTTAGTAATGTTGCCTTCTCGTCACACATTTTTGTGACAGTATAGTCACGAGTTTCGTCCCTTGAAACAGTTTAAAAGTGTATCTCCTAGAATATACTGGCCACGAGTGACAATGACTCTTCACTTTTAAAGTATGAACAGATTCTCACATGCGTGATGTTGGGCTCCTAAGTAAGTGGACGACTCCGCTTAGCTTTCCTTTTTTAAATATGATTTTACACCGCTGACGCCACGTCGTCAGACTTAGCTTCTTGGCGGTGAAACACAACTCCCAGAGAGATGGCACTTCATAATCTCACTTTTCAACTGGTTGTAACATTCGTGTATAGAATAGTTTCCAGATACGGATAATACAAAGTAATTTCTATTAATTTTTCATTGCCCAACGCATTCTCCGTGCAGACCCCGGCAACTCATGTTTTCACGAGTTCATCTACAGATTTATAGCGTAGATTTTGACGCAGGAATTATGTTTGTTAATATGCGCCACTCATGTTGTATCATGTATCATGCCCATCTCACGCTTGTCTTTGAAAACCGTTTGTGAGAAAATAAAAATATGTATATCCACATATATGTAAATGTAACCATCTCTTTGTTATTTCCGTGTCTGTATCATTGTATTCTTCCCTTTAAGATTTAACCCTTATGTGTATCCAAAAAAGAAAATATTAAATACAGCAGCGTTTTTAGTGGGGAACATTATAAAAAAACGTATATAATTGGGTACGACAAACACTTGCGTTTTATATCTGGTGACTAGCGGACGTATCTAAATCTGTATGTGTTAGAAAGTGACTTTTCAAACGTGCCGATAAAATTGCATGTCACAATTACTTCCGTTGTAATGCTGTATCGGCTGTATCGACTACATGTGTCGGAAAGAGGAATAAACGGAAACCCTTGTTAACAAAAACGGTGATTTTTGTTTATTAAAGGTTCCCAGAGTTTTGTTAACATTTCCCTATCGGATTTAAATCGGTACTCTGAGTTGACTACCTCATAGAACAATATTTCTTTTGTTAAAAGAGGTTTGCCATCTGCTTTACATGTGTAGCAAGGCGCATTATCCTACTGATAAACGGGTGGCTGAAAATGAGAATGACGTAAATTAAAAAACAAATGTTCAAAGCAAACGATACGATCTATCGTTGGTGCATTTGTTAGACTTTTGAATGCGTAGAATCCTTATTTATTAAGAAATGTGCGTGACAGCGCATTCGCTGTATTAGTTCCTCTGCTTTTTGAATTAATATAATAATTTATCTGTTTTTATTAAGTGTTTGGTTGCGTTTCAGTTATGTTTGTGTGCCCCCGGATGTGCTATTTACAAAGAACATCTGGGCGTTTACAGAGCACATCCGAGCGCTCACAAGTCCACAAGTCATTCATTGGACATCACTTATAAAAAGATAATAAAAAGTGCGTTGAGGCGTACTTCGATGGATGTTTCACATTGTACACAAGGCCCGTTCCAACCACCATCTCAAAGTGTTGGAGACAGTGAAGGTTACGATGCGAAAACCATCGTTCTGTAGGCAAAAATAGTTGTCTCATAAATTGGACTTATTTAGATACTTCTAAAAAGGAAAAAAAAATACTTTGACTATTATGTCCTTATATTCTGTTT
>OY744515.1:27907393-27937393 GCA_963556195.1 Sepiola atlantica | reverse complement strand
AATAAGGACTTCATCCCTTCGTGTTTGAGCAATACATATGCCCCTCTTTTATTTCATTTACAATTAAAATAACCTATGTACATTCTGCATGAAAGATTGAATATAATTCCATTTGTTTTTTTAAATTAAAACTCTATCGATATCTTGCACGACTCCATAAAACATACGATAGGTAAAGGAGGTACTCTAGTGGCACTCCATCGTTCTTCGACATAACCCAGTTTATTTGGTATGTTGCTGTAATTAAAGAACCTTCAGGTTTACGTATTAAAATAAAAACAACAGAGTAAACTGCAACATTCATTTTTGTAAATTTGATTGTTCAGCAGACAATAGTTTGTACGCTCTTTGCTCACCAGAACCACTAACTTGTGATATTATCCATCAACCACCAATATGTGATATACCGGTAGCGGTGCCACTAAAATGTACCCCGACTGCTCCTCAACACGTGACGCAACCAATATGGCAATTCTTTAGTTCGGTGAGTCACCTAGTACAAGTCGGAAGACGTTGCTGGACTGATAGAAGGCCGAATTTGTCGAAGGGTCCTGTTCGGCAATCACCGCTCTCCTGCGTTGTGATTTACAGTTCAGAGGGCAACTGTTAGACGATGGTCAGCAACTTGGTACCAGTGTGAAGCGAACAGTCATTTCAAGCAGAACAATGAAAAAAAAACCTCAACAACTACGTGTGTTGGGTTTTTACTTATAAGAATAATTATCTGGTAAAGAAAAAAAACGTTGTTCCGTTACAGGGCAGGGTAATTTCACACTTCTAACTTCTAACTCTGTGATTCGGGCCGGCAACATCTTAACACGTTTTGCGCGATATTGGGTTAGCGATATCAACCCTAAGTCCGGGGCCCGTCTCTTAACGACGTGAACCACGGTGGCGAGCAAAACAGACTTTTCGAATCTCAATTTGCGCTCGTTTACATTGATATTCAGATGGTTTGAGACTGGGCGTTACTTCACCCATTCTCCGAAATAGAATGAATTCCGTAATAAAAAAAATATTATCATTATTATTTCCTCGACATATATGGTATTTCCAATCCGCCTCTTCTAATTCTGTAATAGCTAATTTTATTTTTTATGCTGTCCCTCTTTTCTTCTTTGTTATCTGTTTCTATGTTCCACTGCTGCTTTAGTGGGGGAGATTCCTCCTCACGCGAAACAGAAGAAAAATATACTAATTTATAAAATACGGGGAAATGTAATTCAGCAGGCACCCACTTCATCCATCGCCCCACCCAACAAAAACGAGTTAACTCGTGTCTCTTACAAAATATATTTAATTCCCAGGTTCTGCCTCTCTCAATATGCCAATGTCTACTGAACGCCGAGGATGCAAAGCAGCTCTGCCCTGAATTGTGATGCAGGGACCACCCGATGGGTCACCTATTTCTATCCCTTCCTTTTTCATATCTCAAACCTCGAGGCAAAGAACATATTTTGTTTAAATTACTTCCACGTGTTCATAATCTAAGAAAACAAACTTCATTTTAAGTTTGATTATTTCAATCCAACAATGTTGTTACAATTTAACACTATCTCGGCAACAAAATCTATTGTGTTGCCACATACGAAACCTAGATGATTTGTGACGAATGTTATCGCTTTATTTAGGATTTCTTATCTCCGAAAACACATTGCAATGGAAAACAACATTTTTCTGTTCCTTTTTCTTTTTTCCCTTTTTTTATATCAGTTTTCGTCTTCTTTTCTTTTGATGCAAAATACATTGAAAGCCTTCCTAAGGAAACCCAGATTCCGGTTTCGAATCAACTCTTTTCTTGTTAGATAATATTGTCACACTATTTCTTTCTCTCAGTTCTCTCCACTCAAACCCAACATCATTCCACATAGTTTGGACTTCTGTATTCCTCTTATAGTTACTAAAGGTGGAGACATTTATACTGAATTCAGTCTTTTGTTAAAAACTTAAAAGACTGACTCTCGCCTTTATTCGACCTTAATGTCAGTGATTCTAAGGCTGAATTAAACGACTTCGCACATTCATATGCATGTACAATTATCTATTTTGGTGATAAAAGTGGAGAAGTGAACATTTCTATAGTATTAAAGCTCTACACCTTAACAAAACTTTGGTTATCTCAAAACCTGGTTCAGAGGTGTTTATACTTGATCATAATCATTATGTTAATGAAATTACTGAGGTATACATCTACATTTGGCCACGTGGTCCCCGTAGATACACATGATTAGATGGTGTAGAACAGATCAATCAAGTTCCAAATTTTTTGTCTTACGCCACTTTTGAAGCGTGTGGTCTGACGTTGTCATAAAGGAGGGCAATCGTTTTCCTATTGACAATGCCGACCATTTTCTTCTCAGATTTTTTATTCGCACGCTGCAAGTTTGCATTTAGTGTTTAATTGCGACCCACCAACTCATGATTGATAATATCACGAGTTTCCCACCTAATGCGCAATAAATTTTTCCTTCCAAAGGTCTCAGGTTTTGTGGTGAGTTGTTAATATTTACCTTTATATACTGTTGCGTTGAATATTGTTCATTGAGAAATAATTTTTCATAAACATTTATGACACGATCAATGAAATCTTTATTTCGCTTTTCGAAACAATGACTTGTTGCGATGGAAAAGACGAACTGCTTAATCTATCACAAGAAATGAGAACTCCAAACGCCTAATCTGCTAATCTTACACATCTTTTCTAATTAGCAGCATATGGAACGTTGTTAAATATGCAGTTGTTCTGCCAATTCACGAGTGCTTAGACGAATATTATTATCTACTAGCTTGTTTAAAACATCTTCAGCGATGTCCGATTGCCGCCAAAACATATGCTAATCTTCCAAGATCAAGTCTCCGGAACGAAAATGTGTACACTTATTTCTTACTTGTCGATCTCTTATGACATATAGACACTATCTGCTGCATAATTTCCTTCGTCGTCTCTGCAGCAGCATTTTCTTGTTTGAATTCCCACAACATCACACGTCGAATATGCAGCTCCAGTCCTTTAAAATTAAGCGTTATATATATATATATATATATATATATATATATATATATATATATATATATATATATATATATACTGCAATACAAGTGATATAAAAGCTGTGCAAAATAGAAAGATACCGTTTATTAAAATTTAGCATAGTAAAAAAGGTATTTGGAAATGACTGAAAACGTTTGTAAATTGTATCAACAAAAAGCGGAAATCATTTACGAATCGACATATCTCTCCCCGCCTAAATCCCTCTCACCATCTCTATCTCTCTCTCTCTCTCTCTCTCTCTATATATATATATATATATATATATATATATATATATATAATAGGTTTTAATGAATTAAAACCTTTTAATTGTTCAAAGAATTAAAACAACAAGTCTAGTATAGCGTACGGTAGTTTCCAAAACATTTTGGAAATACTTTATTTTTTAATTTAAAAAAAATTAACAAAGTCACTCACAAACGTCATTCATCAGCGCCTTTAGCATCACATCTTACAGAAATTCAAGGAAAAAATAACAAGCTCGTCGTAGAGGAACATCTATTGACAGGAAGGGACACAGAGACCAATATTAGAAAAAATAATAAATGACAAATATAAAATAAAAAAAATATAAATATAAACTGATAATAATAATAATAATAATAATAATAATAATAATAATAATAATAATAATAATAATAATAATAATAATAATAATAATAATAAAACATTATAAACATTATCAAAATTATAAAGATAAAACGAAAAATGAAAATAAAAATAAGAGCAAAAATAAAGAATGAAATAAAATATAATATAAAATATGAAAACTTAATAATAGAATATATAAAGGAAAAATAAAATAAAAGGATAACAAATAAAAAATAAAAAATAAAAAATTAAATAAAAAATAAAAAATATAAAAAATAAAAAAATATTTGTAAAAAAATTAAAAAATTAAAAAAGTTGAATTAATCAACATATGCTTATCTTATTATTTTTCATATATATATGTTTTCATCACAGAAAATACATGCTTAACATCCTTGGTCTTGCGATCGTGTTCTTTTTGAAGAAAAATCCATTTTAATTATACGAAAATGTTATGAAAAAGGGGGACAGAGTAATTTACCTATTGTATCAATTGTGGGGAAGTACAAAGTGTCAACATTAAGGACGGTCATGATGCTCTGTTCATCTAACGACGAAGAGATAAAATACGACCCCCTGAAGTAGGGACTAGAAAGAAGTAAAAGAAAGTAAACTCGACCAATACAGCTATTATCATCTTTAAGCACGCATACACTCATGATGATGTACAGGATACAAAAGAAGGACTAGGTATGCATCATTTTAGACCTTTCTGTATGAGTATCCTAAAGCAGAGAAGAGATTCTGTGGTCAATGAGATAAGGAATGAGGAACAGAGAAAAAGATAGCTACACCTGGCGTAGTGTAATAAACAGGTCAGTGTGTTCGCTGGGAAGAAGAGTGCGTGGTGAACCGGAAGATCGGAGTGAAAGAGATCTTGGCTTAGGAACGAACAAGAACTTCATTCCTAATAAACTCGACCTACGATGCAATGCCTTCCCCGTTGAATCTTATTTAATAAACAATTGACTATGATGACAAATGCAGCTGTGGCGAAAAAAGAACTCTCAAGCATAGTCTGCCCCACAGCAAATTAGCACTAAGTCGGTAAACGTGGGGGCATAAGAAAGTCCTGAAAGTAATAGAAAGGCTATTACATCAGAAAGTTGAGAAGTTTAATGAAAGAGAGCTTCCAATAATGGAGAATGTTAAAAAAATATTAGTGTTCATAGAGCTGGAACAACAGAAATGGTGAAAAGTCATTCAAGGATAACCGATGAAAGATGGCAAGGAAAATAGAACTTTGCAGTTGACTTCCAGAATACATTGATCTTCCCACTGGCTCTTACACAGCAGAGACAAGACCTTGTAGTGTGGATCGAGTAAAAGAAGGTTAGAATTATAATGGAGCTGACTGTACCCTGGGAGGACAATTTTGCAATTGCAGAAGACAGGAAATATGAGAAATATAGTGACATCATGACCGAATGCAAGAAAAGGATGGAATGTGGAGTACTATCATTTCGCTGGTGGAGCTCGAAGATATGTCGCGCGAAATTTAATAATGATACTGCGAAATAGTTTCTGTTGTACGGACACAGAAGTAAAATACTTTGTGAGAGACGTACAAGAAGCAGCGAAGGAACCATAATACTAGATTTGGTTAAAAAGAAACGATGAGTGTTTGAAAGAAAAGTAGCTTACACCAAACCAATACGGCCTCCTGATGGAGGGGCACAGCCACTTACGAGATGCAGTTGAGGAGTAGGGGCCGAAACTGCGAAGGGTGTTCTCCTGATAATCGTGGTATGGATCCGATTGTAGAGCTGTTAGCTACTGCGTACTGAAGTCGTGGGTACAAATTACTATTATTCGGCTTAAATTAAAATTAACTAAATGCTCTATCTATAATAACCTATTCTCTTACATTGTATTTTGTTTATACCCTCGTTCTTATTTGATACCGTTTCTATCAATCTCGTGTCCGTGGCTCTTCCTTTCTTTCTGTTTATTTATAGTTGAATGTAATAGATAAAGGAGGAATGAGAAGATTAGAAATGGTTCATAAACTAAAGAGAATAGCACTACAAGTAGTAAAACTATTTAACCGGGAAATGGGAAAAACGTGTGAAGGTGAAGGAGATATATCGAGCAGAAATCGACTAATTTGGAATTTTTTTTATATTCATCTGTCTTTGTAGCAAGCTTTTTCCTTCTGATTCAAACAATCTAACCTGTGGTCAATATGTGAGACAACGGACCTAATTTCTACTAGTATAAATAAACACATATAGAAAAGTGTGTGTTTTGCCTTCATCACATCTATACGTCCATAAAATGGTGTACTGATATTTAAATCAATAATACCACATGTATAACAGTGTTAAATACTGTAGATATAGTAAAGATGATACACCCAAATACAGCGCTTTGAATGCTGAACCTGTGTAACATTGTTTTAAACAGTTCATAATAAAGTAATGTTTGGTGTTATACATTTGTATTTTATTGTCCTATTTTACCTATTGTTTGCAATAGTTTTTGTAAAAAATAACAATAATTAAGTAAAGTGATTTAAAAATAACATTATACATTATGTAAACCTTACTTAAATTATGCGTTTATTAATTTTCAAGAGAAGTAATTTAAATAGAACTAACATTGCTATCTAAAAGGAAAATACACCGACGAGGCATAAGCAAGAAGAGTGCATAGTGAGAGGATTGGGTGACTGTTTGTTTGGTAGTTTCTCTCTTTCTCTCCATCTCTCTCTTTCTTTCTCCTTCACATTAGCACCCTAATTTTTTTTTTAATTGTTTTTAAATAAAATGATTTCATTGATCCCGTGTACAAATGTTCATTTCCGGCTTTTTCTTTAGGAGAACTGACATGATTTTCAACAAGTTGTCAGCTAAATTGTAAGTTTAAAAATATGCCGATCTGCACACAGCACCGCTCAGGCGAATTGAGTTCGTATTTCTTTTCACTTTTAACGGTTGTATTTCAAAAATACATGTGTATAAAAATGACGAAAATATTAATATTTATGTATTTATGTGAAATAAAATGTTAATGTGTATCTATTTATAAGTGTGTAAACTGTTAAGTATTTGTTTAAATAAATGATAAAGTGTTTGTCCTGTTTTTTACAAAGAATGTATTAATTACTTTTTAACATTTAAATGTCTGTCTGAAACATTTAAGTAAAGAACTTTGCGAATCAGTAGCAAGTTAAGAAAGCCAGCCATACTGATGAGTGTGGAAAATACTAAACGCATAATGATATATATATATATATATATATGTGTGTGTGTGTGTGTGTGTGTGTGTGTATCTATGGATATTAAAACATTTATTTTTTAATAATAAAATTGAAGAGTCAGCACTTAGCCACGTTGCAATGTTCTCTTCCTTAGGATATCGAAACCATTTTCGAATTGCAGTACTTGTGTTTACGTTAGATACAAGGTGTATTTCTCATGCATTTTAAAACTTAAGCTGTCACGTTATCATGATGGTTAGACACCAGATGTTCGAATCGTTCGACCGACAGTACAGTTTCGTACTTCCACATTGACACGTGTAGAAAACACAAAACATACATATATGTCAAAGGATATTAAAAATATTTATTTATTAATAATTAATAATACATATATATATATATACACACACACACATATATATATATATATATATATATATATATATATATATATATATATATATATATATATATATATATGTGTGTGTGGGGGGGGTGCGTGTGTGTGTATCTATTAATAATGGAGATTATGTATATGTTTATATGAAGCCGAAACTATATTATTAGTTTTGATTTCTCTCTTTGTATATCTAATTATCTACCCAGTCGAAAGCTTCCCCGAATATCACGCGTTTTTTTTTTCAAATTTACATAATTTGTGTTAAAGCTTCAAATAAATTAATATTCGCAAGTATACACTCATGATTGCTTTTTTTAAGATTTCAAGATGTATTTAAAATATTTTCCTCGATATAATCATCTAAATACATATTATCAATAGAATTAATTAAATATGTTGTTTATTTTTGTTTATATAACTGAATTACGTAATTACATTAGTTAATGGAATAGGACGGAACAGCCGGCGGCAATTCCAACATTTGTTTCCCCACTTCAAACGCACATGAAGTTCTATTTCAAGGAAAAGAGAGGGAGACAGAAAGAGAGCGATAAAGAAAGAGAGAGAGAGAGAGAGAGAAAGAGATACAGAGAGAAAAGAAGGAGATGGGCACACGTTATTTGATTTATAACATGTAAACAACACTATGTCTGAGATTTATGGTACGAGTCGCTCAAAAAATATATATTTACTTGTATTTTTTATTAAAACGTTTTGATCTTTTTCTAAATCTTGTTAGAAATTATGTTTTAAAGCCCAACTTTGTTGAATCAAGTAGTACAAGTAGTAGTAGTAGTAGTAGTAGTAGTAGTAGTAGGTGCTGGTAGTAGTATTATCAGTACGAATAGTCAACACGTTGCTGGTGGTAGTTGTCGTTATTATAGCAGTACAAATAGTCAATATCGTAGCAGTAGTTGTTGTTGATGTAGTAATAATATTACGAATAGTGGTATTATAGTTTGTGCAAATGTTAAAGTACTAGTACGAGCTTCTGCGTTACGTCTTCGTGGTCATTAAACATTGTTACATTTTAAAGAATAATTTATTTTAAAAGTATGCACAAACTATGCTTTTATTATTCCGGGTTTTATTTATTAAAAAAGACGAAGGGGGTGATTTTCTATTTTTCTTTTTGTAAAAAAAGAAACAATCACATTTTACTGATCAATTAAATTACTGATTTTAGAATCGTGTTCACTGTTTTTCATTTTTTTGATTATAGATTTTACGTCAGTGACACCTTCTGAAACAATAGAATAACTTCCACTTAACAACTTTCTTCGATTTATTGAAAAGAATTTACAGAGTGTATTTTCTAAACCATTTTCTCTGAGGTTACCGTTTACTTAGTATAACATGTAATATATGTAATATGTAAATTTAAAAAAACTAGCAAAAATATGCGACCGGAGGGAGCATACATTTGCTAGTATAGATAATGACACTTTTCCGCCTATAGATAAAAGCACCGATTGATAAAAGCGCCGACTGCTCGACGATCGAGTTTCGATTCCGGCTCAAGGCACTTCACTTACCAGTCTAAGCAGACTGAAAAAGTTTGTCTGTGAGTGACTATATATATATATATATATATATATATATATATATAATTTATTATATGTATATATATATATATGTAATTTATTATATGTATAGTCTAAAGAGGCTTTGAGTCATTTAAAAAAAAAATGTAAAATGCAGTTTAAATTCCCAGACAAACTAACTAAATCCAAGATATTGCAGACTTAGCATTCGTTGGAAAATTAATAAATGAAAAAATATAAGTAAATAAAAAAAAATAAAAAGGGGGGGGGGTAATTATCTAAGAGTGAAACAAAAACAGGAGACCTTAAGCGTCTAATATTAACACGGGGATCATCAGCTGTTTACCATGTAACTGTTTCCGAGATTTAAAAATATATATATATATATAATTTATAATACATATATATATATATATGTACATATATATATATATATATACATATATACATATATATATATATATATATATATATATATATATATATATATATATATAATGTATAATCATATGTGTGTGCTAGAACTTTTACGCTCAAACTCTACACAATTATAAACAATGTCGAAAATGTGCATGAATAGAACTGTGCATTATATTTAAATAAAAACAATCATTTAATAAGTAACAGTATAAACGAATAGTCAATTAATGAGAATTGGTTTTTTAAAGAATATGTAAATTAATTATTTTTTTAGAAGATCTTGTCTATCTACGACTAAGTATATTAGGAAGTTGTTACTTTGTAAAATGAGAAGTAGTCTTTTCATACTAATATCATTGCAACAAATAATTGAAATGTATATATATATATATATATATATATATACAAAATAATTATTAATGCACCCTTCAAGTCAAGCACTTTGTGAAAATGTGAAAAGTATCTAATTAAACAATATTGCGACATATCTATCCCTTTATGGTAGATCGAAAATTCTCTGAGCCTGACTAATTATGGTCGTAAAATATCTTTCACATTCACTATGGCTGAATTATTAAGGATAGTGGATTAGAATTACTTGAGCCCAGTATTCTAATCTCTCTCTCTCTCTCTCTCTCTCTCTTTATATATATATATATATATATATATATATATATATATATATATATTTATATTTATAGAAGGAGAGAGAGAGAGAGAGAGAGAGAGAGAGAGGGTGAGTAATATGATACTTCAAAGATATAAATAATATTTAAACTTGTAAACTATCAAGATAAAAACAAAGCTCAATATATTGGATAGAGCATTAATAATAACTAGCATGGCTGGTGTAAATTACACGAAATGATGGGCGCCCACTCCCTACCTCCCTCCCCCCCCATTCGATGTAGAAAACAGAATCTTAGAGGTTGGTTAGGATTAAACTATAAACCAGTCGGGCCGACGTCAAACACCGACATAAAAATCCTACGTCGCTAACCGTTGCGCCAAAGGGATATATTTTAAAATATAACGAAAATTAGGTTACTTGAATGCTTTTGACCATCTAAGTGCGGCACGCATGCGCAGAGGTTTTGATGTAAGCGTAACACACGAACACACACGCTATCGTATTAATATATAGATGGATTCAATGACAGAATAAAATAAGCCATGAATCAGACTTTATCACATATAAAAGTTCAAGAACAAGGAGTAATACTGAGTCCTTAAACCATGTATTTTCAAAATACATCTTCTCCTCAGAAGACATTTGTTTTTTTTTAGTTAAAGCTTACGGATGAAATTATCTATAACTTGCTGTTCTAACCCACCGCTGACCGAGAGTTTTCTTAATGTTATATTTTATTTATTTTTTTAAATATTGAAAGTATAATTAAAATTCTTCAAAATTTATTTTATGTATTCAATGCTCATGAAGAAAATTAGTATTTTTTGTCAAATATTAAACCAACTATTAAAATAGTTGAATAGTTTAAGAAGAGCTCGAAGGGAACTCTCTCGGTGTAAGATTTGAAATAAACTAATTAATCAAGTCACGTGAAGGCATCTTTCTCTCTCTCTCTCTCTCTCTCTCTCTCTCTCTCTCTCTCTCTATCTATCTATCTCTATATAATTTCTGTTTGCCGAGTGTATATGACGACAGCTTGCAGATTCTAGGCTGATTTCGTTAACCGTATTCGCGCCTCCCGACCATCTGAAATTTTAACTTTCCTGCACTTATGAGAGCAATAAGCTTGAAACGCTAGCGTCTGTAGGTAATAATAATTTAATATATATTTATAAAAATATACTAAGCCACTTTAAAAAATTAAAGTTAAGCATATTAAAAATAGACTGTCAAAAAGCTATAATGCAAAGTCCGAATACGTTCGTCGAACACTCGACTAGTCTTCTATCTGTTTCAGCTTCTAGGTACATACAGATCTTAATTTCATTTAATTACGTGAACATTTCCATTGGCCGAGTGGATATGGCGATTGCTGGCTCTGTAAGCCGGGTTCGCGCCTCCGGACCGTCTGAAACTATTACTTTCCTGTACTGATGAGAGCAAAAAGCTTGAAACGCTAACGTCTGTTAGTATTAATAATTCAATAGATCACCGAAGTTAAGCGGTGTCGAGCCTGGCCAGTACTAAATGGGTGACCATTTGGGAATACCAGGTGCTGTATGTGCTCTCTGCTTATCTCGGCATTGTTTCCAGTCGTCTTGTATTACTACTTGCCATTGGAACCAAGCAATGCCGACTCAGGAGAGCGGTTGTTGGGGATTGCGCAACCCTTGCAATTACAAATTCACGCGCGGGCAGCCCCTGGTGTGGCACTCATACGTCGAAATCGACGGGAGAGTCCATCATATATATATATATATATATATATATATATATATATATATATATACAGGGTGGGCAAAAATAAGGGTCCTATTTTTAAAAATTCATAACTTTTTTATTTATTGATTTAAAAAATTTTTTTTTTTAGAATAAGTAAAGAGCCCCTTCCGAAGCAAGCAAGAGCCGTATTAGCCCTAAGGAACGTACCCTCATTTAGAAAACATTATTTTTGCTTAAAAAACTCAAAACAGTGTAAAAAACAATACTTTAGTTTTTGTAAGTTTTAAGAAGTGTTTTTCGGCTAAAATTTGTTTTGTTTATTTCAAAAGATCTCGGAAGGGTCAGTCTACACACACATAAAGTTTGGTGAGTTTAACTTTTATTTTGTGGAAGTTATTCAAATTCAAGTTATTCAAATTTAAAGATAGGACCCTTATTTTGGCCCACCCTGTATATATCCATTAAATTCCCTGAACTGTTGTTGAAATACACGTAATGCATGCTAACGTATGTAAGAAAATGTAATTGCGTAAAAGAATGAATTACATTTATCATGCGCTATTGCAATTGTCATATAAGGACACATTCTAATTCATGCTATCTTGAATTCAATAAATATAGGGCTATGCGCCTAATATAATGTATAAAGTTAAGACGATTATTCCCATGTACCTTTTTGAAGAATAGGAAAATAACTACATGCATCACAGGCGACTAAACTCATCACTGTATTACGCTTATTCACGCGAGCGTGTTTTAGTAAATTTGTTATTATTTTCTCCACCTATCAGTAATTGTATCTTTTAGCCCACCATCCTCAACTTTCTTCAAAGCATACTTCATATAGGTGGTAGAAAAAACTTTTCCCCTTAACAATTTAGTACGGACACTCTGCTCAACGACATCGGACACTAATAAACAATGTCTACGTTTCAAAAAAGTGCCCGTTAATACATAATACAAAACATTACGCATACATTTAATGGACGCTCCCGCTAATTCCGCTGAGAGGATTGGAGTGCGTTATTTCTACCTATTACGTATAAATTCATACTCATTCTGGTTTTTAGAGAATGCAGTTAACGAACATAATTCATTGCCGTGTTTTATAATTAAACATAGCGGCTACAATTTCCTCAGCCACTCGAATGCCGAATTAAGTGTATATACGCCAAGCTACTCGACAACAGGCATAAAGTGTACATTTTCTGAGATCTACACCTTTTACATGCATAATACACATAAATAGAAGAAAAACATCGATTTATTCGTATAGAAATTACCCAAAACGTGTGATTGATTGACCTTACATTTGATCGCTTCTGGCGGATTGTAATATAAAACGCATACCAGCTACATGCTTAGTTTAAGTGATCTAATTTGCAATGGATTGCTCTCTCTCTTTCGTGGCGCAGTGATTACCGCTGTAGATCCGAGACCGAGAGGTTTAGCGTTCGATCCCAGTCGTCTCACACTTTTTTTTTTACATTGTTAAAGTTTTGCCTACGAGGGAGGTGGAAGGGATGACTATGGGCTACATTTGTTAAATTCAACGTTATTATATAGTAATTTGAAAATACATCAATGTAATAGGTAGTGCTTAAACTATTGCGAATATCATCATTTCTCTTCGCAAGCATACTTAATTATATTTGTGTGTTTCATTAGTGCTCATGAGACCTACTCATTTCCCTTTTTTCTTTTTTATTTCCACACAAAAAATTGGATTTTCTATACAAATATAACATGATTTAATAGGGCTCTGTAGGCTTCTTTAATTTTAAAAGTGCGCATTATTATAGATATAGCGGGTGTTTGGGAAATACCAGTACTATGGGATGAGCAGGAAGAGTCCTAAAACCGCGTCTCCTTATTTCATTGACTCCTTTCTTCCTTCTTTCACCCTTCAACAATTCAACACTGACAATTATTCTCAACATTAAAATTGCGTTCTGTCGGATGTTGACACATTTTAATCCATTCTTTTATATTTCTCCCTTGCAACGCCGGGGGACGGATCCACCTAGTTCTAAATATAGAAAATATATGGGACACCCCACCCGGAATCGAATCAATATAACGCGCACTCGACAGAGCTATCTAGGCCTGTATCACACATAGGGGCAACTAAATGTTCATATGCTTGAATGTTTGTATCTTTTTGTTAGTTGTTTTACTTGCCACTCTTGACCGCAATGCGGATAGAAATTTACATATTTAAAAGTAAAAAAAAGAACTGAAGTCAAAGAAAGTAAAAATATATAATTGATTTTACCATGCATCGGGCAACGTCTGTCGAATAGCGTTAAGTATTAACTAATTGTCAAAACAAAGGGGAACATTAATGATAAAATGAAATGCAAGCCCGCTATGCCAGTTACTGCTACGAAGTAGATCGTTTATGCAAGACCTTTGATTCAATGTATGTTGCAACAAGTCTGAGTAAACAGTAAATTTTCGGCTGAATATTTAATAGGAATATTAATACATGTTGTAGTTTTAGAAACTTTAAAAATAACAACAAATAATGTAAATCAACTTACAGTATAATTTGGTAATCTCTGTTGTTTTAGTAATTTTTTGAACACTTAACAAAGAAAATGTTATCACTAACCCTAAGTCCGCGTGGCACAGTCATAAAACTACGCTTAATCTCTAAAAAAGTAGCAGTCCCCACTAAAAATAAACGCAGCGGATTTAACTCTAATAACAAAAAATAATTTAGGTAATTGCCCTAAAACTAGCCCGAAAAATCGAAATTATATACAATAATTTTTCCCCACTTCAAATTAGAACATAATTGTTTTGTTTCTTTTTTTTCTTTCTATCAAGTTAAAAAATGTAGAATATTTGGGTGAGGAGATTTAGCAGAAAATATTAATCTACAATCATAGCAAAATTTGAATTTCTATCTTTTCGTAATCTGGACAGATCACAGTGCTACTAAACTTTTGTTAAAACTTCTTAATTAGGCATTAAATCAATTAATAAAAAAATTTAAAAAATTTTAACAGAAAATGTAAAAACTGCAAAAAGAGTGTGAGAGACAAGTTTGCAGAGAGAGAAAGAGAGAGAGAGAGCGAGCGAGACAACCCCAATCTTCCTCCTACTTTCCCTATATCTTCTCGCTTCTGCCTCGCTCGTAGTATGCAAGAACATTCGGTAAGGTCGTTAGCGAGCGCATGGAGTTTAAACTATATGGGTTTTAGTTATTTTTCCGATTTATTTATTAAATAACTTTCATTAATTACTGTTAATGTAGACGAAACTATTGCATATACATAGACAAGATAAGCCAAGGCAATTCCTAATTAATATTACTAAAGATTGATTAATTATAAATTGTTTTAAAAAGTGTTATGCTAATAAGCAATAGTCTCTTTATGTTTCATCTCAACTATATATACAGAACATCAAGATGTTATGTTGTATTATTGATTTAAGTATTAGTAACCCGTTTTGATTATAATATAGGAGTGATAAATGAAAAAGAAACTTTGGCATTTATTCATTTAGCAATATATATATATATATATATATATATATATATATATATATATATATCGAAATGAATAATTGCGAAAGTTTTTCTTTTCATCTATCACTCCTATATTATAATCAAAACGGGTTGTTATTTAAATATTATATATCCTTATGACGTTTTATGTGGATGCATAGTAATAATAAAAATTATATATATATATATATATATATATATATATATATATATATATATACATATCATTTCATAAACAGTATTATAGCCTTACGTCAATCAAACTACGTTTCTATGCGTATGACCGCATCTTGTTTTAGTCAGAGTTAAAATAAATTCTACATCAAAAGTGGGAAATTCGTCTCGCTTTGGAGGATCTCAAATTTTGAATTTATTTAAACTCTGCTTTTGACAAGATGCTGTAATACGCATTGAAACCTTGGTTGATTGACGTAATGCTATAATATTGTTTATGTTATGTTATAAATGCTCTACTAGGTATTGAGCACTATTAAAATACTTTGTTTTATGTTCACTTTATAAACACATTTGAACTCGATCAACATATATATATATATATATATATATATATAGTTACAGTTATGCCCAGATCATGACTCAGTTTTACTAATGCCTATGAGAAAAATATGAACCAATATTCTCTCTTCAACAATTTCTTAGACAGTAAGGTAAACAAGACTCTCGAACCTTGGTTGGGTCAACGTGTCTTGGAGGAGAAATAACGCCAGTCTTTTTCGTCTTATTCCAACATGTTTCCCAAGTCCTCTGAGACTTCTTGCCACTGGACTTTAGAAATGCCGCTCCAGAAGAGATGTGAATGTGAATTGCGCAACCCTGCTTCACTAGGGCCTTCCCGCCCAGGCGCACTTACAGGGTTTATCTATTGCTTAGAGAGACTGAAAAGAGAGACATTTTAAACCTAATTTATACATTGTGTCTTTTTATCCGTTATTTGACTTCAATCTTGTTTTAGATTAAATTCCTCTTTTCTCTAACAAATACAGCTGCTCCTACTTACGTCCTCCCCATCTCCATTCGTTGTATACAAGAAAGTAACAGGTTTATCAAACCGGCAAAGTGATTCAAGTGGAATAGTGTCAGCTTTTTATCATGTTGAACAGTGATCAATCATATTTATCTAAATAAATCACGTGTTTATATTTCCTCATTATTTCTAATAAAATTAAAAACGACCGGATTAAAATAAAGTGAAACGGAAATTTTGTTATTTTGTTTCTTGAACATGTGGGTACTATCTGCCTTTTGAACTGATTAAGTAGACAATTAGCTTCACTCATATATATATACTAGTAGATAACCCGTTTCAGGTCGGGTATAAGCAATACATATGGCATTAGTTTTAAATGTTAATGTATTTTTCTTTTTTTGAAGGCTATTGTATGGTTACAGTGACACCTCTAAATGGTATAATTCTAAAAAAGAAATGTGCCCAAGTTTCTCACCCTGTTTCCTAAAATAAATATTCCATAATTCATGATAACTTCAATAGTTTAGGATTTTACCCAGCACATGATTATCATACACACGTACACCGGTCGTTTCTAATGTATTACTTAAAATGACATATGATGTAATGTATAGCAATTTTTTCCCTATAATTTTTTTTGTATTTAACTTATTTATGAAGTGTGTTTTATAGTAGACTAGCAGGGCTACCCGGCGTTGCTCAGGTTATAGAATAGAAGAAAAATTGCGTGTGTAACATCTTTATATTCAAACTTCTATTTCTCTCCCTTTCTTTATAGCCGTCTCTTTATCTTTCTACTTTTCTCTTCTCTGGTCGCCCAATTTAACAACTACTTTCTCATTTTGCCTTTTGCGAAAGCTGTTTCTTCTCCACCATTCCTCTTACGTTGGCCAGGGCAAAAGTATGACATATTTCTATAAAAAGTACCACCTCTGTCTGTGCCTTCTATATAGGTACATAATATATAAGTACCTATCGCCACTCTGGTGTGAATGCTAAATCCGTATCTATTGTCGCCCAGGTGCGCATGGTATGTACGTACTTATCGCCATCCCTGTTCACATGCTATATACGTACCTATTACAGCCCCGGTGCGCATACTATATACGTACCTATTGGCGTTGCACAGGGGATCACTTCTCCAGTCGCCCTCCTTCCACAGTTGCCAGGAGTAAAAGATGTCACGTACATGGTTGCCAATTCACCCTGGCTACACTATCACCGGCCTCCCCTAAACTCTGCACTACCTCTCCATTCCCTGGAGTAAAAATGTAACATTTCTATTAAAAGTACCATATTTGTCTTCATTATTAATGTTAATAAGGGTGTTTGTTTATTTACTTCTTCATGTCCGTGTATGTTAGATAAAATAACCTAGGTCTATCGGGCCCCTCTGACAGCAGTCTTTGTTTATGATAATAATGGTGTCTATTTACTTCTTTCATGTTTGTGTACGTTAGATTAAATAACCTAAGTTGATCACCGATTAAATATTTTATATGAATATAATAAATGGTATCAATGGGGAAGAATAATTTTTTCTTTTAAATTCACCGATCGAGACATTATTTTATATGAATATAAATAATAGTGCTAACAATGGGGACCCTTCCTATACATTCTACTCAGACTCCGTAATATTCCATTCGGGTTGAACTCCAGACCTTGACTCTTTCCTGAACATCAGGCTCTGACTCCTACCCGAACAATTAGGACCTGACTACTTCCTGAAGAGCTGGCTCCGACTCCTTAATCATCAGGGTGACTCTTTCATATACTGCAAGCTCTGAATCTTTTCCCGAACCTCCAGCTTTGACTGTTTCACTGTTTGACTGCTTCCCGAACATCATTTTTTTTTTTTTTAATCCTGTGCTATGGTGTGTATAATAAACACACCTGCTCTATCTAGGATATTGAACTCTATTTAATTAAACACTCGTTCTATGTAGGATAATGAGCACTTTTAAAATAAGGAGGCCAAGAGAGCACTATCACAATCAAGCGCCTAGAACTTGTTAAATTTCAATGTAAAAAAATGCTGACTGATTTGCTATTCTCTTTTACTGGATAACATTAAAAGCAGTGTTTAATTATTGATAACATTAAAGGGAAAATGCCAATGTTACCTTACTGTAAAGAATTTACTATTTTATGTTAACCTTCCACTAACCTTGCTCAGCAACAAATGTCTTAGCTGGGGAAACATAGAAATATTAATTTTTTTTCATATGTTAGAACAATGATGACCGACGACACTCTTTCCCACACTTCTGATGGTCTTGTGTCTAATTTGTGTTATGAGTAAATGTGGTATTGTGGTGACTAACATTCTAGTTATAGTAGGATATACATTTTTATTACTTTAGAACACTTTTGAAAGCCTTGTTTTGAATGTAATTTTTTCATATTTTCTGCAAGTAAATAATTCAAAGTTTAGTATTTGTTCAGATGGATGCTACAACTCTTAATTGGTAACTGAAGTCGGTACCAGTCTAAGTGTTTGGTTAACGTCCGTAAAAACTAAAAAGAATGAAAGTTTACAACTTGTTCAATAAAGCAAAAAGCAAATATAAGGTTATGAGTAAATGTGGTATTGTGGTGACTGATCATTCTAGTTAAAAGTAGAATAGACCGAATTTACAGAAAACTGCTGTATTTAGGGTAAAGAACACCGACAGATTAAGCAGGTACACCTTACCAAGTGTTACACTGTTCTATCTAACATATTGAACAGTTACTGATTTAGTATATATCCATTAGTAAATTACACACATGCTATCTCTATGATATTGTGCACTGTTAGATTCACCATAAGACATACTAAGAGTCACACTATATTCTAACACATACTTGCTCTATCTAGAGTATTAAGTACATCCGAATGCAGCATTTACTATATTTTGAGTGTCCTACTGCATTATTGCACACATCTGTTGCATCTAGGGAACTGATCAGTGTTTTCTACAAAATATAACATTTAGAAAGTGTCCTAGTGCAGTAATAATTTATTGCTCCTGAGTTTGTTTCAGATTATAAACCTAGGCATGAACAACAAAACAATAGTCAAAAAATGTGCTTAACATATTTATGAAAAATGATTAGTTTATTGCTCAATATATTGAAACACATTTATTTTAAGTTTGTTCACCACTTTCAAGCAAGAATATAATGAAAAAAAAACAAAAACAATTTTATATTTAAATGGGTGATTTTTATTTTAATGTGTCTTTTGAGAATGTGTAATTGTGTCAAAAGATAAAAACACAAATTTACAAAAGGAACTGCAGCACTTAATGATATCAATCACAGAAACACATTGTTCAACCGTGATGTTTTAGTAATAAAACGTTTTTTTAACCGTCCTCATTTTGATTATTTGTAATAAGATTTTTGCTATAGTCTTCATTTTATATAAAAGAATATAAAAATAAATTTCAAGCTACATTGTCATCATCGAAATCTCCAGGTTGATTGTGTGGTTAATGAAACTAAGTAGGCAAATTCACTTAAATGAAAGATGTAATTGGGAAAAACAACCAAATTGTCTGAAATGGAAGATAAAATTAGAAAATATATTATTCAATTGAATTAGTACAGTAATCAAAATGATGTGGCTAAAAATGTACATCATTAATAATCACTTTTTAAAACTCAAAATATGAAAGTACTGAAATGTTTGTGTTAAGTTCTTATTAGTGACTTGCTATCATCAAGAATCCACCCCAAAGAATGTTCTTTCTTTTATGATTTTGAGGAATAGATAATTAAAAACATGAGAGCTATGACGTAGTTATTATTGCAAGAACAGAGTCCTTCGTTTGTGATGATCAGTGATCTTTGGGTCTGATCTGTCCTGTGCAGTTCTAAGAGGTCCACCCTCCCAGGTTTTACCTCCCCTCTTTGGGGAGGAGTAAGTTAATTGCTTACTGCCTGAGGCGCCCCTACCGGGGAATGCCGACGGGGCTGCCCAGGAAATTTTTAATGGCCAGAGTGCTCACCCTCTCGAGCGCTGGCTTTTCAAATCCCACTTTCCGACCTTGTGTCACATATTCCTATTGTGGGTAGGGGTTAAATAACGCCTTTTGGCTAAGATCAAAGTGTAGTATCTGTTCCGATGGATACTGCACCCGATAAACTGGTATCGTCTGGCCTTCGGGGCTTTATTTACGCCGGTCTATGGGTCTGTCCTGTGCAGTTCTAGGAGGTCCACCTTCCCAGGCTTTGCCTCCCCTCTTTGGGGAGGAGTAAGTTTATTGCTTACTGCCTGAGGCGCCCCTACCGGGGAATGCCGACAGGGCTGCCCAGGCAATTTTTAAACCCCACTTTCCCAACCAGACTTGTGGGAGTAAGATAAAAACTGGCCTTGTGCCTAACTCCTGGAGAGGAGTAAATCAATACTCTAGTGTAAATTTGTGTTGACGTTTTCCTTTGTGTAACTTTCTAATAGGAGATGTATTTACTATTGCCTGTTGGGTGAGGTGCCTTACTATATTCACGAGGGAGTCTCAATGGGACTATACAGTCATTTCACTTCTCACCAAAGTGCCATTGTTTTCACTAAGTTTCAATGCTAATAGTTTTCAAACATTTAGTTAGAAAGTGAAAATAATTATAAAAAAAAGAATGTGCACCAAAAAAGTAAACAAAAATATTTTCTCTGATAATGACCGTTTTCCCCTCTCTCTTCGACTGTCTCCCTTGCTTCATCTGTGTGCATGGTTTGGTTTATATCATGTAGCAGTATTTATATGGTGTTGCATAGTTAATAGAATGATACACATGCTGTTTATTGAGAGCTATGACGTAGTTATTATTGCAATAGAGTTATTATTATAGAGTCCTTCGTTTGTGATGATCAGTGATCTTTTTTTTTTTACTAATCATACATCAAACTAAAGTCATGTATTAAAAAGAAATTGTTCATAATGATTACACACACACAAAAAAAATAACTGAAGCAGTGAGTCCTGTGTTAGTCTGAATTTCTCTTAATTGTCGTAAGTGTTTATTAAAAAATTTCAGCAATTGTTTTTTTATTTTTTTTTTGTGAGTTTAATTTTATTTTAAATTTATTATAATGGAAAATATCCGAATTTGTCAATTGTTTTTTTATCGTGTAAAGTTCTAATGCCTTAAAAAGAAGTGTATCATATTTAATTATCGACGTTTACGAATGCATATGTGATTGTGTCGGATGAGTTTTTATACTTAAAAATATTGTAATATTATTTATAAAAATATTGTAATATTATTTATAATGGGTGGCACGTTATTATGTAGTCGCTGTCGTATATATTTAGGTGGGGTGGGTGGGGGAACATTTATTCCGTTTACACGGATCTTTCATTTAAAAAAATTTAAAAAAAATAAAACTTTAAACTCTAAAATATAAGAAAAAAAACAATACAAAAACTTTAACAAATTCTGATATTTTATTGTAATAAGTAAGGATAGTTCTGCATTTCAAACGTCACTTGGACTTAATAATTGAAGAGTTCCATTCATTCCACCGAGTCAACCGGAAGTGCCAGACTGAATGTAAAATCATCGATTTATCTTATTCTATGAATGAAAAGTTTCTGAAAGTAGGCAACAGTAATTTCTGAAGTGAAAATTTATCAATGAAATGAGTAGTTAGTGATTTTTTTTATTGTGGGAGTAAGATAAAAACTGACCTTGTGCCTAACTCCTGGAGAGGAGTAAATCAATACTCTAGTGTAAATTTGTGTTGACGTTTTCCTTTGTGTAACTTTCTAATAGGAGATGTATTTACTATTGCCTGTTGGGTGAGGTGCCTTACTATATTCACGAGGGAGTCTCAATGGGACTATACAGTCATTTCACTTCTCACCAAAGTGCCATTGTTTTCACTAAGTTTCAGTGCTAATAGTTTTCAAACATTTACTTAGAAAGTGAAAATAATTATAAAAAAAAGAATGTGCACCAAAAAAGTAAAAAAAATATTTTCTCTGATAATGACTGTTTTCTCCTATCTGTCCGACTGTCTCCCTTGCTTCATTTGTGTGCATGGTTTGGTTTATATCATGTGGCAGTATTTATATGGTGTTGCATAGTTAATAGAATAATACACATGCTGTTTATTGAATGTAACATCGACAAACTAATAGAATAAATAGCAAGCAAATAAAAATACTTGTTTGAAACAAAATAGTTGAAGAATACATTACCAGAGCCTTGTTAGCCAGGGTTATACAGAGTGAAACGGGCTATAAGAACTGGTGTAAAGTTACATCCATAACCTCCTAAGCATTTACACTGTTTTACCCTGTTACCACCTTCCAGAACAGGGACCAGAGGTTGAATTTTGGGAGGCATGTTTGGATGTTAAGCAACCAAAACCATGTTCTTTTAGTCAATTCTCAACTGTCATTCATTTTTAGTTATTCTCAACTCTGGAGAGGTGTCATTCATTTTTAAGTCATTCTCAACTCTGGTGGATGTGTCATTCATTTTCTAATTATTCTCAACTCAGGGGGGGGGCATCATTCATTATTTAATTATTCTAAACTCTGGGAGAGTTGTCATTTTAGAATTGGTAATTTGTATAAACAAAATGTAGTTAAAATGAATTTAGAATTCTAAAAACTCTTGATGAGTTTGAAATTTGTGACTTACTGAAAAAGAACATGGTGGCAATGAATATTGGAATTTTTATTGTGTTCTACACAGTTCAGTTGTCGCTTGAAGAGCTTAGTTTTACTGTCCCAGGTATAATAAAGTGGAACTTCCGAGTAAAAAAGTGTACGTGCAAAAAAATATGTTTGACACAATTTGAAGAAAGCTGTTAGAGTGGTTGTAGGTGGATTTGCAACTCTATCTGCTGCAGTACTTTCAGTAAAGTATATCCGCTGTCAATTTTCTAGAGTAACTGATAGGTGAATAACTGGGGGATGATGTACATCTATGTGAAAGTTAAGTATTCTCCAAATGGCTTCATTGGTTGATATGTAACGTCCTGTTTCGTATCTCTTTACTTCATCATGAGCATTACTTTCAATTGTGAAGATAGCTTGATCACTACCTTTATTTACATATTTACAAATGTATTTTATTGATTTCACGCTGTTGCAGTATTCAACATTGATATGTGCATCAAAAATCTTACAAAGCAGTTTATTATGTGGTACAACCCATCGGTTGTCTACAGGAACCGTTATGTTGCCAGGTAGGGTAACTGTCGTCTCAAAACCTCCAGCTAAAGGAGATAGTCGATATTGTGGGTAGCCATTTGTATCCGATTGAGTTTCACTCAAGAAGTGTCTGGGATATCTCTTACTGTAGTGTCCATCTTTGAGACAGAGTGAACATCTGTTTATGTTTCCACATGGTCCATGAATCATATGGTGCCTAATGATATCATGTAAAACCGGATCTGCCACTGGATCCGGAATTTCCGCACTGATAACTGAATCTATGTCAGAGGATCTCAATTTTTGTTGAAGCCAAACCAGACAATGAGCATGTGGCAATCCTCTTTTCTGCCACTCAACAGTGTACATGTATGCTATGACCACTCCTAAAATGTTTCCTTTCATTAGGAGTTGGATACCTAGCTTTAGATGGAAAACTCTTGCTATGAAAATCTTGAAAATGTGGCAGGTTAGTCACGTCTGATTTGCAAGAAATTAAACCAATTTTGATCTGAACCATGTATTGTGTTAAAAGTCCAAAGGATATGTTATTGTATGTAATATGTTTCTGATGTGTATCAATTGGGCAAATAAAGGGGGGGCATTAATAACTATTTAAAGCATGTAAATTCTATTTCCGTATGGAGCTTGAAAGGCAAACAAATCTGATGTGTTGGTCAGTAAATACTACTGGAAGTTATTGTAGTAAGTGTGAAACAGAAATATTGTTGTAGTCGAGTGGTGAACACTATCGACAATATGTCGCTTGCCACCGCCTCACGGGTAAATCTAAGTCTAAATTAATGTCAATTAGTGTATGTTGAAAAAAGAAGAAAATGTATTTAATATAAGGGCAGCAGTTTTGGGAGGGGGGGGGGTGATTGTAATGTGGCTCTGTAGGCCTCTTTAATTTTCAAAGGCCCCCTTATCACAGACAGAGTAAGTGTTTATTAAAAAATTTCAGCAATTGTTTTTTAATTTTTTTTGTGAGTTTAATGGGTTTTTTAAAAAAATTTATTATAATGGAAAATATCCGAATTTGTTAATTGTTTTTTTATCGTGTAAAGTTCTAATGCCTTAAAAAGAAGTGTATCATATTTTATTATCGACGTTTACGAATTCATATTTGATTATGTCGGATGAGTTCTTATACTTAAAAATATTGTAATATTATTTATAAATATATTGTAATATTATTTATAATGGGTGGCACGTTATTATGTAGTCGCTGTCTTATATATTTAGGTGGGGGTGGGTGGGGGAACATTTTTTATTGTAATAAGTAAGGGTAGTTCTGCATTTCAAACGTCACTTGGACTTAATAATTGAAGAGTTCCATTCATTCCACCGAGTCAACCGGAAGTGCCAAACTGAATGTAAAGTCATTGATTTATCTTATTGTATGAATGAAAAGTTTCTGAAAGTAGGCAACAGTAATTTCTGAAGTGAAAATTTATCAATGAAATGAGTAGTTAGTGATTAGTCAATAGTGATCGTTTAAAACGATTCTAAGAAAGTTCAAATTCTGTATAAGTAACAGTTGTTTTAACTTCATGTAAATAAGTAAAATGTAAATCTTTATATTAATTGTTAGGTGTTTTTTTTTTTTTTAATTATTATAATATGAAATATCGGAATTATTCATTTTGTTTTTTGTAGAAGTATATCATATTTAATTAGCGACGTTTACAAATTCGTATTTGATTACGTCGGCTTAGTTATAGGTAGTCGATGTCCGTTACGTGTAATGATGACGAAAATAGAAAATCCGTGTAAATTGAATACATGTCCACGCGTATTTATTACAATAAAATTCAAGGATGTCGTTTTTTGAATATTTTTTTCTCATAGTCGTTAATGGAAATCCCATTTGTAAAAAGTATTTGCTTAGTTTACGAACGAATTCTACCAAACAGGTCGGTCCAAATAGTATAGAAGTCACAGATTTGTTTTAAAAAAAAAAAATGGAAGGATAATTGAAATCCCATTTGTAAAAAGTATTTGCTTAGTATAAACTAATCAGTCCGGTCCAAATAGTGTAGAAGTCACATATTTGTTTGTTTATAAAAGAAGTGAAAGGTATAATTATTGGTATATATTGATTCTTGAGGTGTATATTTCTTAACAGAAGGAAAACGTTAAAAAAATTGTATCTTATATGTTAGAGTATAATTTTTTTGGTAAATTTATAGAAGTGCACCTTTCGTATTTCGACCCCTAAAAAAAAAAGTTTCTACTTTTTTTGGCAAATTACATGTAAACAGCCTCAAAAAATATCTGCTAAGAAAAAAATGTATGAAAATTGTTATTATTTTAGAATTTAGGAGGGGGGGTATTTTATTATATAAGTTATACGTAAAGTGAGCACGCCTTTCTGGTCCACCGAATCTCAACTCTCGTATTTCGACCCCTAAAAAAAAAAAAAAAAGTTTCTACTTTTTTGGCAAAATTACATGTAAACAGCCTCAACAAATATCCGCTATGAAAAAAAAAAATGAAATTTGTTATTTTAGATGTTAGGAGGGGGGGGGCACTTTCCTATATAAGTTATACGTAAAGTGAGCACGCATTTCTTGACCACTTAGAATCGCACCCTAGCGAACACGTGTTGAAAGAAATATTCAACAAACGTTATTTTAGATTTTATTTGGGGCGAAGGGGGGGGGGGCAGGTACACATTTGGGCATTTTGGTACTGATATAGCTTTTGAAACGGACAAAAACAGACTTATTCTTTTTAAATGCTTACATTTTTGGGGGTTAGGGTTAGTGTTTGGTTGGATATTCCGAAAAAAGAAACTTTTTAAAATTTTGAGACTTTTCACAAATACAATTTTTTTTGTAAGGGTTAGGGTTAGTGTTGCTTTGTTCGGAATATCCAACTAAGCAAAAAAATTAAGCATTTAAAAGAATAAAACTGTATAATAAATAACACATTCTTATTTTTTCTGCGACATTCATTTTGCAAAACGTGACCATAAGCGCCCAAAATGCATAGAATAAAAAAAAACATTTAAAACATTAAAAACATTCAAAAACATACAAATGCATAGATTAAAAACTCTTAAAACAGTGACCCCCCCCCCTCTTAACATCTAAAATAATAATTTTAATAATTTTTTTTTCATAGCGGATATTTGTTGAGGTAGTTTACATGTAATATTGCCAAAAAAGTAGAAACTTTTTTTTTTTTTAGGGGTCGAAATACGAGAGGTGCGATTCTAAGTGGTCAAGAAATGCGTGCTCACTTTACGTATAACTTATATAGGAAAGTGCCCCCCTCCTAAAATCTAAAATAATAACAATTTTCATAAATTTTTTTCATAGCGGATATTTATTGAGGCTGTTTACATGTAATTTTGCCAAAAAAGTTGATACTTTTTTTTTTAGGGGTCGAAATACGAAAGGTGCACTTCTATAAATTTACCAACTGAATTCCCCCCCTACGAAATATAAAAGTTATTTGGAATATTGTTTAGTATGTATTATAATATCATATGTTTGATGTGTATTCTTTGTGCAAAATAAATTAAACTGTTTGCTAACGTGAAAATGCTACGAAGAAAGAATAAATAATAGAATAACAATCGCTAAATCTGTAAGTGTTTTTTTGTTTCTGAACTTATTACGTTAGTATTGTAGCAACAATGATAAGAGCTGAATTAGATGAATGAAATAAATATATTTTAATTTGTTGTGTTTTTTTTTGGGGGGGGGGGATGAACAATTGTCAGTCAAATGTTTTACCGTTTTATTTGGGGTTGGCTTACGAAGAGAAAAGTAAATATTTACTTGCGTCCCCACGAAGGGAGATTGCATAATAAAGTCATATCGTGTTTTTTTTTTTTACGATACGTTTAATAAACAAAAAAATTAAGTTATAGAAATATTTGTAAATAAAATTATCGATCTTAATTGTTGATTATGGATGGTGAGGCAAATGTACGGTTATTTTTTGTTTATTTATTAAAATATATTGCGTTACACGTTGGAAAACTAAACAAAAATGTTTTTGTGTCAGTTATTACTTGCCTCCCCACGAGGACAGAATGCATAATAAACTCATATATATATATATTTTTTACGATACGTTTAATAAACAAATAATATTAGCAATAAATATATTTTAATTTGTTGTGTTTTTTTTTGGGGGGGGGGATGAACACTTGTCAGTCAAATGTTTTTATTTAAGTGTGAAAATACCGTTTTATTTCGCTTACGAAGAGAAATGTAAATATTTACTTGCGTCCCCACGAAGGGAGATTGCATAATAAAGTCATATCGTGTTTTTTTTTTTTACGATACGTTTAATAAACAAAAAAATTAAGTTATAGAAATATTTGTAAATAAAATTATCGATCTTAATTGTTGATTATGGATGGTGAGGCCAATGTACGGTTATTTTTTGTTTATTTATTAAAATATATTGCGTTTCACGTTGGAAAACTAAACAAAAATGTTTTTGTGTCAGTTATTACTTGCCTCCCCACGAGGACAGAATGCATAATAAACTCATATATATATATTTTTTTTACGATACGTTTAATAAACAAATAATATTAGCAATAAATATATTTTAATTTGTTGTGTTTTTTTTTTGGGGGGGGGGGATGAACACTTGTCAGTCAAATGTTTTTATTTAAGTGTGAAAATACCGTTTTATTTCGCTTACGAAGAGAAATGTAAATATTTACTTGCGTCCCCACGAAGGGAGATTGCATAATAAAGTCATATCGTGTTTTTTTTTTTTACGATACGTTTAATAAACAAAAAAATTAAGTTATAGAAATATTTGTAAATAAAATTATCGATCTTAATTGTTGATTATGGATGGTGAGGCCAATGTACGGTTATTTTTTGTTTATTTATTAAAATATATTGCGTTTCACGTTGGAAAACTAAACAAAAATGTTTTTGTGTCAGTTATTACTTGCCTCCCCACGAGGACAGAATGCATAATAAACTCATATATATATATATTTTTTACGATACGTTTAATAAACAAATAATATTAGCAATAAATATATTTTAATTTGTTGTGTTTTTTTTTGGGGGGGGGATGAACACTTGTCAGTCAAATGTTTTTATTTAAGTGTGAAAATACCGTTTTATTTCGCTTACGAAGAGAAATGTAAATATTTACTTGCGTCCCCACGAAGGGAGATTGCATAATAAAGTCATATCGTGTTTTTTTTTTTACGATACGTTTAATAAACAAAAAAATTAAGTTATAGAAATATTTGTAAATAAAATTATCGATCTTAATTGTTGATTATGGATGGTGAGGCCAATGTACGGTTATTTTTTGTTTATTTATTAAAATATATTGCGTTTCACGTTGGAAAACTAAACAAAAATGTTTTTGTGTCAGTTATTACTTGCCTCCCCACGAGGACAGAATGCATAATAAACTCATATATATATATATTTTTTACGATACGTTTAATAAACAAATAATATTAGCGAATTTTTTTGTTTAAATAAAAATTAAGTTGTTTATAATTGTTGATTACAGAAACAAATAAAAAAAGTACGTAAACTTACGTTTTTCATATTTGGCGCGTTCAAAATGGTCTTATTGAGGAAGTGACATATATTTCACGCATGCGCAAATCGTTTTTGTACTATGTCTTGATTTTTTTAAACATCCCCCCCCCTCAACGTTTCGAGCCATTTCTATACGAAAATATGAACGTTTCCCCCCAATTTTCAGAGATTGCACGTCTGGGGGCTGGCTGGTTTTAATAATGTCATCTGCGTAAGTGTCTGTTGGGCAGTATCGGAGGAGAAGACCAACATACATACATACATACATACATACATACATACATACATACATACATACATACATCCATACAGACAGGTGACGTTTATATAATAGATGCAAGTTTTTTTGAGCGCATCCCTAACTGTAAAAGATTACAAAATAATAGTGTACCCATGCGACTCACATGGTTACCGTGAATATATATTTTAAAATTCATAATTCTCGGTTCATGAAAAAATACATAATTTAGCAACCTTTTTATATACGAGGGTTGTCTAAAACGTATCCAACCATTATATTTTCCGTGAGAAATAAAGACGATAAAGCGGCGCTACTCTACATAGAGAAGGAAGACACCTCCATGGCCATATGTGAATTTTATCACCGCTTTTATGCGCGTTAGTCGCTGCTAGTCGGTCGCTGAGTGAGGTACTATACAACGTGTTCGTCGGATTACCGATTCTCTCAAGATGACTAAACGTGTTCAGCAAAGCTACTGCATCAAATTTTGTCAAAAGCTTAGTGATTCTCAAAGCAGAAAAAAATCGTAAAATTCAGCAGGTGTTTGGAGAAGATTCGATGGGTGTAATACAAATTAAGGAGTGGTTCAACCGATTCAAAAATATGCGCACATCAGCGGAAAGTGACCAGCTTTCTGGCAGACCCCAAACTGCTTAGTGCAGCTGGAGTTGAAAGGGTGCGAAATTCAGTGATTGAAGATCGTCGTTCAACATTAATAACATCCGGCTGGTTACAAATCGTTTTTCACTTTTCGGGAGAAAATCACCCGTTTTCCAAAAAGCGAACAAAATTTCAATCCTTCTAAGCGAAAGAAAATCCAATATGGCTTCCATTATTAAGATAGGACTTTTTTATTCGTCCTGATACAATCTTTGTTTATACTATTATTTTGCTTAAATGGGTATTATTTTGTCTTTTTATTTATTTGTTATGATAGTTTCTGTTTTTATATATATTTCTTAATTTTTAATTTTTTTGATTTAAAACTTTTG
>OY744515.1:27717393-27902393 GCA_963556195.1 Sepiola atlantica | reverse complement strand
TGCGGGTGCTAGTCCATAGTATCACACGTATTGACACTGCTATTTGGGGCGGGTGCTAGTCATTAGTATCACACGTATTGACACTGCGATTTGGTGCGGGTGCTAGTCCATAGTATCACACGTATGGACACTGCTATTTGATGCGGGTGCTAGTCCATAGTATTACAAGTATTGACACTGCTGTTTATATAAATTAATAACTAAAGTATTATTTTATTAGAAGTTCAACATTTAATTAGAAAAGTGAGCGAATATTATGAGGCAAACCTGGCTTCGGATTTTAAAAATAAGTAAGATTAAAAATCGTATCTAACGAAAAGAAATATATAGTTCATAATATTTCTTAAGTTTGAGTGAATGGGATGTTTTGTTTGGTATAGTAAAGTCATGCGAAAGAAGATGTTTGATATTGTTTATTATCTGAAAATGTGCATTTGTAAAGTTTCTTTTATTTGTTATATACTGTCTAAAATGCGTATTGATAGAGTGAACGGAGACACAGTGTAATACAGCGCATTGACCGTAATTAGATTTCTACCGTATTTATCCGGCGTGGTGAGATGAGTGATAATGACGTTGTACTTTGGGAGGGGTGTACTCATAATACACACTGTAATCTCTTATATAAACGTCACCTGTCTGTATGGATGTATGTATGTATGTATGTATGTATGTATGTAAAGCTTCTCCTCCGAAAGTACACAACACACGGTCACACGGGTGACATCATTCCGACCGGCCAGCCCAGACGCGTGTAATATCTCGGAACCGGAAAAAAAAATTGACTCTTCCAGGGTCGACTGAGCACTTTTTTCCAATGGGGGGTGGCTTTTAACTCCATTTTTCAACGTTATTTATACTAATTTGAGAAGAAAAATAATGCAAAGTCACGATAAACTAGATATGACGTCAGAGTAAGGGAGTGGCGGGTAGAAATTCACTCACACTACAACCATTTTTTTCTTTCTTCTTTCCCTCTCACTCCCACACTTTCTTTCTTAATTATTAATAGACGCTAATATTCCTTCCCCCTCCCTTCCTCACTATGGCCGTTCTGTTATCCTGATATAATACTTCCAGGCATTACCTCCTCCTTTCAGGCCAAATAGGGGGGAGGGGAATGTCGGCATTCACCGATGTGAGCGCCACGGCCAAATCTGGGGAGAGGGAGTGTCGGCATTCGGCGGTGGGGCGCCTCAGGCCAAATCTGAGGAGGGGGAATGTCGGCATTCGCTGGTATGAGCGCCTCAGGCCAAATCTGGGGATGGGGGAGTGTCGGCATTCGGTGATAGGGCGCCTCAGGCCAAATTTGGGGAGGGGGGAATGTCAGCATTCTCCGGTATGAGCGCCTCAGGCCAAATCTGGGGAGGGGGAGTGTCGGAATTCGCCGGTATGAGCGCCTCAGGCCAAAATTTAGGGGAGGTAGAGTGTCGGTATTCGCCGGTGTGAACGCCTCAGGTGAAATTCGGGGGATGGGGGGGAGTATGACTAATCGTCGGTGAGAGCCCGACCCTTGGGAGCGTATTAGCCTGTACTTTAGGGGAGATGAAATGCCCAAAAGGAAAAGGGATTAAAACATAAAATGATAATCTGATTTTTGATTCGAGAGTGTAAAATCGACACCTATCGGATAGGACTAGATAATACACTTTATCTCAAGGCAAAAATGCCGAGAACAGATACTACACTTTGAAAAATTTATTTGCAGAAAATACATGTTAATATTCAAAACAAATTAGGCACAAGGCCATCAAAAGTGTGGGGGTGGGTGTCGTTGGTCATCCTTTGTCAAAGGTAATAAAATTGTCTATCCTACTTTTAACTAGAATCATCTCAGTCACCACAATACCACATTTACTCTAGGGGCAGTCCTACTTAGGCTATTGTAAAATTAGTTTGCAATCTTAAAATTTTCCTTCGGGGTTTTTTTTTTTTTTTTTTTTTTTTCATATATAGTAAAATAAATAAATAAATAATATGGTTATATTTACAGAAATTCATTGGAGTATAATGGGGTAGGGGAGAAAAGCAAAACCCAGTTAGTAAGACCCTCCTAACCCTTTCTAAATATTAGACTGCCCACTGTTTTCCGGTTTGTTCCGAACCAAAAACAAGCAGATTCGTCTCTAAATGGGGGTGGGATCTAAGTGGGAGAAAAAAGAGAGTGGGGGATTGAGTTTGGAGAGTGGGTGGTGTCCTTCCAAGATAAGTGCAAGTTGGGGTGGGGCTGAGGACAAAAAATTGAAAGTGGAGAGTGGGCATCTTGGAGGGTTTCTATTACCAGGAGGGTGGGATAACTCATTCATTCAACTAGATAAGAGGCTAAACTTACCCAAAGGGCTGGGGTCCGACTGGACAAGGAACCGTGCACGCCATGCTCAGGCCGGGAACACGTACTCATACTTGACTCCTTTTCGTACACACAAGCTCGCTACTTGTATCCACCTTTTTTCAAAAACCGAGGAGTGTAATCTTTTCCTATCACATCTGATCTTGACTTTCAGCTGGTGCTTGAAGAATGCGATCAGATCCTGATCAGCGAAAGATTCAACCCCCTGGTTATTTCTCAGACGCGACGTCCACACCACCATTCGCGCTACAGCCAGGATCACGAGAAACACCATTCGTCTCTCCCCATCCCACGGCGGACAGACGTTGTCTATTACGTAAGCTAGGTGCAGTGGCAGCGGCTGCTCAGGATCGATGCGAGCCGTCACCTCATTGACGTACTCCCAGTACTGCTGGAGCTTATGGCACAAGAAGAAAGCGTGATCAGGCGTTTCCTCAAAGAGCCTGTCGCAACGGGGACACTCGGGTGAGTCCTCAATTCCGGATCTCTGCAGTATTGCATTAAGGGGTAGCGCATTCCGGGCCAATCGCCAGGTCAGAGAGAACTCCGAGTTGTTGATATGACTCGTTCCCGGTGCCCAACTCCATTCGGAGCGGATCTCCTCCTCTGTCCACCCGCAACGCTTAACTAACGGATCGTCAGCTGCCCCCCTCACTAATCCTCTATGGAGTTCTTTTCTAGAAAGCCGCGAAAGGTCACTGGACCTAGGAAGCTTTTTGAGCGCGGCTCGACACTCCCTGAAAAACTGTGATTCACCCCTCGGCCTACGATGGCCCTCAACCGAATGGTCGAGGATAAGGTCGGGGAAAGCACTATCGACCGCGGGGTTCCACGCAGATTCCTCTGTCAATGTTCGACTCAGGAAAGCCAGTCTCTCGGCGTCTCGATGACACGTCAAGTCAGGCATCCCCAAGCCTCCCTCACACGGACGTTGAATGCAGACCTGGCTGCAAACCCAATGCCTCTTCCTGTCCCAGAGAAGTGAGGACAGAAGGCGCCGGAGCACCTTGAGGCGGTTCACAGGCAGGGGAAGCACAGCCAATCGGTAAAGGATGAGAGGGAAGACGTAGGTGGCGCACGCCTCCGCTCTACCCTTTAAGGAGAGTTTCCTTCGAAGCCAAGTGTTAACCGACGCTTCGACCTTTGATTGTACCTCCGACCAATTCCTATCGAGCTGGAGGCCCGGTCCGAACCACACGCCAAGGATTCGAACCGGGCCATCTGTCCAGCAGAACGGAGCTGGAAGGGTTGTGTCACCGCTCCAGGCACCCAACCGCAGGCCAGTTGACTTGTTACAGTTGATTTTGGCCCCTGTGATCGCTTCGTAATGTGTGAGCGCCTCTGTCACCCTCTCAATGTCTTGGAAGCACGACACATAGACGGTGATGTCATCGGCGAACGCGGAGACCCTGGCTCGCGCTCCACCAGGCAAAGCGATTCCGCACAGGGCCAGACCTGCCTCCCCACTCCTTAGCTTGCGAAGTAGTGGCTCCAGTGCAAGGATGTAGAGCAGGGGCGACAGCGGACAACCCTGGCGTACCGACCGGGAGACAGCGAAAGACTTCGAACGCCTTCCGTTTACCTGTACTACTGCCGTCTGCGAGCTATACAGAACAGAGATCCATTTGCGGAAATCCGGTTTGAAACCGGCGGTCTCTAAAACAGATGCCAAGAAGCGATGGTCGACCCTGTCGAAAGCTTTGGACTGATCCAAGTTGATCAGCGCGGCTTCCGTGTCGTCTTCTATCCCCTCTATGATCGTACGAATCAGGTGCAAGTTGTTCTGAATCGATCTCCCCTTCACAGCGTAGTTCTGCTCAAGTTCGATCAATTCTCCGATGACACCCTGCAACCGGTTCGATAAGATCTTGGCCAAAATCTTTAACTCTGTGTTTAGCAGAGTAATGGGCCTGTAATCGTCTAGTTCCTCCCCACCATGCCTGTCCCGCTTCTTTAGCAATGTGATCACTCCCTTGGTGACTTGACCTGGGATAGAACCCTGGTTAAACCAGTGGTTGAACACACTCGTCAGAATCGGCACAAACATGTGCGACAGCCTCAAATACATCTCGTAGGGCAGACCATCAAGTCCCGGCGATTTGTCACAGCCGACTTGCTTCAACGCAGCTAAGACCTCACGCTCCGTAACCCTGCCTTCACAACCAGCTGCTCTAGCCACATCGAGGCGGGGAGAGTCAGCCAAATAGTTGCCAAACTCCTGGACCGGGAGGTTGGGCAGTTGGGTGTAGCGTTCCTCGAAATGCTCCCGAAATCCCTCGCAGATCTCCCGAGTCGACTCCAAGGCACGTCCATCTGGGTGCTTGACTTTTCCAATGTATCTATCCGAGCCACGCCTCGAAACTTCCCTACGCTCATCTACGTCGCAGTTCACGGCTTCATTGGAAACTTTCCTTAGCCTAGCCCTAACTACTTGGCCTTCATAGCGCTCGCTAGCCTCGCGTCGTAGGTCTTGTTTAGTTAGTTCTATGCTTACAGTATCCCCCTCAGCCACCACCCGGGTTAGTTTCTCTTCTAAGTGCTTTTCCGTCTTGGCCTTATCTAAAGCGAGACGCTGGGCGTATTTGACGGAAAAGGTTCTGATCTTAGTTTTTAAACTGACCCACCACCTACTTCCGGTAACTGCCCCCACTAAAGCCTTCTGGATAAGCTGCATTAGCTTTTCCCGGAAGTCTCGTATCTCCAGTAAGGAGGTATTCAACTTCCAGTACCCGGCTAGTTTAGGCCTGTTCCCTAACTTCAACTGGGCCATAACTAGTTTATGGTCCGATTGACCTAACCATTTGAACGTAGGACACGATATAAAGTCTACATCGCCTCTTCTAACTAACATCCTATCCAAATAAGTATTCGGGTAGGAAGGCACACTATTTGTCCATGTCCAATTCTCCCGCCCCGGATGATCGACACGAAACCTGTCGACCAGATCGCATCTTTCCATCAGGTCAACCAGGCTGGTCTCACATCTCTCCGTCCCTCTCGTTCCCCTCCCGACCTTGTCTATTTTGGGATTAAGGATGGCATTCCAATCTCCCATTAAAACTACGCGTTTCGGACATGCGACAAACACGTCCAGATCCCGAAAAAAGGAGACCCTCTCTCGAGCGGTGCTGGGTGCATGAACCGCAATTACCCGGAACACAAAATCCTTTATGGCCACATCGGCCACGACCAGCCTGCCCCCCAAATCCCTATGAACAACGTCTACCGTCGCAGACAGGGTGCGTTTCACAAGCAAGGAGACACCCTTCCCCCGGGGATTCCCATATGCTGAGAAGACATCGTAGTCTCTTGTCAGCACCTGACAATCCGCGGATGAAACAAAGTGCGTCTCCTGGATCGCAGCTACATCCACTCCCAGGGACAGGAGATCCCTCCGGACGCGAACCGCCCGGTTTGAAGACCTCAAGCCCCTTGCATTCAAACTAGCCAAGCACAGAGTCATGAACTTACCTTAAGCAGTGTCGCACCCGGTTCCAAAGTCTGCCGGCAAGAGGACGCCGACGCTATGCGCCATGCTCAATGTGGCCAATTCTTTGGTGTCCTGGCCGCTGCGCGCAATGCCGCCGACGTCCAGGGGAAAGGTAAGTTTTAAGGCCCTATAAAGAGAAGGATGAACCAACATTGGGACCCTTCCCTTGCATTCTGGTAAAAGTTCGTCCAGGGAAGGGTCTTTGTCCTTGGTGAGGTTTATTCCCGGTATGGCTCCCTCCGTGGCCTCCAGCATTTGCCAGACAGAGTTGTTACGACCGGCTGGAAGCCTCACAAAAGTTGTTAAGAAGGGGGCCTCCGGGAAATTGGTGGGGTCTTCTATGTCTTTACCCCCTATCTGGCTGAAGTCCAACAGAGGTTTTAAGTTCCTCTTCTGCCGGAAGGATACGTCCATGCCAAAAGATAGGGGGTCAATTTTACACAGCTCCCTCCCCAATTTAAAGGGGAGGGGTCTTTCTTTGATTTTCCTCCGAGCCGGTGAGGAAGATTGGCTCCTTTTCCTCCCCGGTTTGACTAGTTTGGGCTGAGAGGATTCGGAGCTGGGTGGTGTATGTGCAGGTGTCTGTTTTGATAAATGCAGTGTGGGGGCTGGTGTTATTGCTTGTGTTGGTGTGGGGGCCGGTGCTTGCAGAGTGGGGATAGGTTTTTTCTTCAGAATTGTTGTACTGGGGATGGGAGTTGGTTGTGTGGATGTAAGTTTTGGAGGTGTCGGGGATGGTGTCTGCTCCATGGGGGATTGGGCAATCTTTTCTTCCCTTATCCTCTTTTTTCCTTTCATTTGTTCTTTTTCTGAACCGGGGGGGGAGCAAATTTTTTGGCATCTCCTCCTCACCGACTTCTTCCTCTTCATCGGAGGATTTTTTTTGTTTTCTTTTTACCCCCTGCCGGTTTTGCGGCCTGAGGGCAATCTGTTCATTTTGCTGCTGCTGCTTCTGCTGTTCCTGTTGCTGCTGTTCCTGCGGTTGGACGAGTGGTGAGATCACGGTGGAAGCGGTTACATTCTTCCTCTCTTCCCTCACCACTGTGCTGCATTCTTCTTCTGCTCTTCCCAAGGGTTTTTTTGATCTTGGGGCTGTTGTTGTAGCAGAAATTGGAAGAGTGGTTGGAGCTGTCTTCAGAACCGGCACAGGAGCAGCCGATGGCGTTATTTGGCTGCAAACTGCTTTTTTTTGGGCAGTTCTTTGCCATGTGGCCTATTTGCTGACAAAACCAGCAGTGCGGGCGACGGCCTTCTACCACGATCGGCATGTTCCAGCCTTTATGCGTCAGCACCGACGGAATTGCAAGGAAGTCTGCCCGCATCAGCTTCATGGCGATCGTGTAGTCAGCCATGTGTAGTCCACTCCTGGACCTTACCGGGTCCACTTGTTCTACATCCCCAAACTGGCTGAAGTATGCGCCTAGGTAATCCGCGCACAGATCAGGTGGGGCATTATAAATGCGGACCCGGGTCCTCCTTTTGCCCTGGTATTCGGGCTGCAATTTTATACTCCCGCTCCTCATCTCTTTCATGGAGAGACGTTCTGCTTCCTCCCGAGAGGGGAGCAGGATGTCCCACATGGCATAGCTCCTTTGGCAGATATAGGTTGCCGGAATGTTTAGCTTCTTTAGGAGCTCTGCCATATCCTCCTTTTTGAGTCCCAGGAGGCGATTTTCCTTCAAGTCCGAGGTTACGAGGGACAAAACCCTGTCCTCAATCGCCTCCCAGGAACCAGGCACAGGCTGCAGTACACTCCCTTCAATGTACTGTTTATATTTTTTTAAATACAATTCTTTGTAGTCCTGTGGGGACAACCTCTTCTCTGGGTTCTTCTTCCCCCAAGCAGACTCCCTCGGTGGTGCTGTTTTGGCCTCCCTCTGGTCCCTGATGGTGAAACCAGAGACGCCTTGGCTCCTGGAAGCGGAGCCCCTTTTCTGGGGAGTCTGGAGGGTATTGGAAGTGGAGGGAATCGCCGCATTGAGTGAAGTTGGCTCTTTTCCCTTTTTTGCTCCCTCGCTGGGGGAAGCCAGACTCCCTGCAATGGAGCCACTCACTGGGGGAGCCATGCTTACTTCAACTGCAGAGGGCACCGCCTCTTTTCGTTTTTCTGCTCCCTCATTTGGGGAGTCAGCCTCTGGGGGAGCAACCCCTTTTTGGTTTGCATTCCCGCAAAGGGAATCCTTTTTAGGGGAAGCCGCCCCTGGCATGATGACATCCGGGCGGTAAGCCCCGTCGGTGCACTTTGCGGGTCCCACTTCCCCATTGGGGGAGTCAACCTGCAGGGGAGCCTCCCTTTTTTGGTGTTCATTCCTGCATGGGGAGTCCTTTTTAGGAAAGTCTATATCCGGGCAGTATGCCCTGTCCTTTTCGGCTCCCCCATTGGGGGAGTCGTCCTCTATGGGAGCAACTGTCTTGGTGGGGTCCGGGCTGAGAGATGTGTCATGCTCCTCAGCGTTCTTGGTGGTAAATGAAATCTCTTCCATGTCTCTGCCAGTTAAAATAATAATAAAAGAAAAAAGTGTGGGGGGGGGGGCTGAAAGTTCACGATTTCAACTGGCGTGGAGACGGCGTCGACTATAGAGCCGGTTTTGGCGCGCTCTCAGGGCGCCAAAACAGGCAAGAGGGGGAGATAGAACTGAGAGAGGGAGGGGGAGAGCGTTAATAGAAGAGAGAAAGTGGGTTTGACCCCCCTTGTCGCTCGAGGCTTACGGGAAGGTCAGTGTTGCATCTCAACCCGAAGGGAGAAGGAAGTGATAGTAAAAGTGGGTCATGCGGTGAGGGTGCCGCTGACAATGTCAAACAAGAGGGTTGTTACTGCATCCCCCACCCCAATGACTAGGGCGAGAATCAGTACATTAGAAAAAATATTTGACCAAAATCAAAATGAGAGAACAGATACTACACTTTGATCTTAGCCAAAAGGCCGACGAAGCATCCGAAATTTAAATTTTTCGAAAGATTTCTATCAGTATTTATAAGGAATCCTCGACAGTACAGCGGGCTACACACTATACACTTTTCAAATTACATTAATAAATTAATAAGTAATAATAACTATTATTTTCTTTCCACAAACATTGTACAATACTATTTAACAAATTATTACATGAGTTTTAAATATCAACAAAATTTTTTATACTCCTCTAGGCCGTTTTTCTCTAATTCAACATAGCTTTTAGACGCCATTTTCTTTTTTTTACCGAAAATTACATTAATTCACTTCTTTTGGCTAATATCAAGGTGTAGTATCTTCCGATGGATACTGCACCCCATAAACTGGAATCGTCTTGGCCATCGGGGCTTCATTCCGCCTGTTTATGAGTTTGTCATGTGCAGTTCTAGGAGGTCCACACTCCCAGGCTTTGCCTCCCCTCTTTGGGGAGGAGTAAGTTTATTGCTTACTGCCTGAGGCGCCCCTACCGGGGAATGCCGAATAACAGCTTCTACGTTTCTCTTTGGACTATTTTGAAGATGAAAAGCGGGGGGGGGGGATCGGTAAGAGTGATTTCATTACTGCTCCAGAAACCTCCTTGATTTTTTTAAATACTCGGCGTTGTCTGGGAGAAAACTGCTCAATATCCTAGATAGAGCTACTGTAGTGATAGATTTGGAAAATATTTTAACGCCATCTTCGTTCCCCTTTGGACTATTTTGCAGATGAAAAGGAGGGAGGATACCTAAGAATTTCAGTAGTGCTCATGAGGCCTCCTTGATTTTCAAAGTACTCGGCGTTGTCCGGGAGAAAAGTGCTCAATACCCAAGATAGAGCTACTGTAGTGATAGGTTTAGAAAATATTTTAACGCCATCTTTGTTCCTCTTTGAACTATTTTGCAAATTAAAAGGAGGGAGGATACCTAAGTGATTTAAGTAGTACTCAGGAGGCCTTCTTTATTTTCAAATTACTTGGCGTTGTCCGGGAGAAAAGTTCTCAATGTCCTAGATAGAGTTACTGTAGTGATAGGTATTGATGATATTTTAACAGCATCTACGCTGAAAAGGATGGGGAAATCGATGTAATTTCAGTAGTGCTCAGGAGGCCTCTTTGATTTTCAAAGAACTCAGCGTTGTCCGGGAGAAAATTGCTCAATGTCCTAGATAGAGCTACTGTAGTGACAGGTTTGGATAATATTTTAAAAGCATCTACGCTGAAAAGGATGGGATCATCGATAAGAGTGATTTCAGTAGTGCTCAGGAGGCTTCCTTGATTTTCAAAGTACTCGGCGTTGTCCGGAAGAAAAGTGCTCAATATCCATAATAGAGCTACTGTAGTGATAGGTTTTGAAAATTTTTTAAATGCCATATTCATTCCCCTTTGGACTATTTGGCAGATGAAAAGAAGGGTGGATACCTAAGTGATTTCAGTAGTGCTCAGGAGGCTTCCTTGATTATCAAAGTATACGGCGTTGTCCGGGAGAAAAGTGCTCAATGTCCTAGATAGAGCTACTGTAGTGATAGGTTTGGAAAATATTTTAACGCCATCTTCGTTCCACTTTGGACTATTTGGCAGATCAGAAGGAGACAGGATACCTAAAGGAATTCAGTAGTGCTCAGGAGGCCTCTTTGATTTTAAAAGTACTCGGCGTTGTCCGGGAGAAAATTGCTCAATGTCCTAGATAGAGCTACTGTAGTGATAGGTTTAGATAATATTTTAACAGCATCTACGCTGAAAAGGATGGGGGAATCCATAAGAATGATTTCAGTAGTGCTCAGGAGGCCTCGTTGATTTTCAAATTACACGGCATTGTCCGGGAGAAAAGTGCTCAATGTCCTAGATAGAGCTACTTTAGTGATAGGTTTGGATAATATTTTAACAGAATCTATTTTGCAGAATAAAAGGAGAGAGGGTCAGTAAGAGTGACTTCTGCGGTATTGCACTCGGGGAGTTCTTCTGCGGTATAGGAACCTGAGGCTTCTGCAGTATGGCACCAGGGGAGTGCTTCTGCGGGATAGAAGCTTGAGGCTTCTGCGGTATGGCATCAGGGGTGCTATTGCAGTATAGCAACCAGGGGCGTGCTTCTGCGATATAGGAACCTCGGGTTTCTGCTCTATGGCCCCCGGCGGGTGCTTCTGCTCTATGGCACCCGAGGGGTGCTTCTGTAGTATTGAAACCAAGGGGGTGCTTCTGCAATATAGCAACCAGGGGGCTACTTCTGTGGTATATGAACCGGAGGGTTGTTCTGCAATAGGGAACCATGAGGTGGTATGGCACCCAGGGGGGTGCTTCTGCCGTATGGCACTTAGGGCGGGTGCTTCTGCGGTATAGAATCACGAGGCTTCTCGGCGTTGTCCATGAGAAAAGTGCTCAATATCCTAGATAGAGCTACTGTAGTGATAGGTTTGGATAATATTTTAACGCCATCTTCGTTCCCCTTTGGACTATTTTGCAGATGAAAAGGAGGGAGGATACCTAAGTGATTTTAGTAGTGCTCAGGTGGCTTTCTTAATTGTCAAAGTACTCTACATTGTCCGGGATAAAAGTGCTCAATGTCCTAGATAGAGCTACTATAGTGATAGGGTTGGATAATATTTTAACAGCATCTACGCTGAAAAGGATATGGAATCGATAAGAGTGATTTACGTAGTGCTCAGGTAGCCTCCTTGATTTTCAAAGTACTCGGCGTTGTCCGGGAGAAAAGTGTACAATATCCTAGATAGAGCTACTGTAGTGATAGGTTTGGATAATATTTTAACGCTATCTTTGTTCCCCTTTGGACTATTTTGCAGATGAAAAAGAAGGGAGGATACCTAAATGATTTCAGTAGTTCTCAGGAGGCTTCCTTGATTTTCAAATTACTCCGCGTTGTCCGGGAGAAAAGTGCTCAATGTCCTAGATAGAGCTACTGTAGTGATAGGTTTGGATAATATTTTAACAGCATCTACGCTGATAAGGATAGGGGAAATCGATAAGAGTAATTTCAATAGTGCTCAGGAGGCCTCCTTGATTTTCAAAGTACCTGGCGTTGTCTGGGAGAAAAGTGCTCAATATCGTAGATAGAGCTACTGTAGTGATAGGTTTAGAAAATATTTTAACACCATCTTCGTTCCCTTTTTGACTATTTTGCAGATGAAAAGGAGAGGGGGGCAGTAAGTAGTAGCTTCTGCGGTATTGAACCTGCGGCTTCTGCGGTAGGGGACCAGAGGAGTGCTTCTGCGGTATAGGAACTTGAGGCTTCTGCAGTATGGCAGGCGGGGGAGGGGTGCTTCTGCGGTATAGAAACAGGGGGGGGGTGCTTCTGCAGTATAGGAACCTGAGGTATTTGCGGTATGGCACCCAGGGTGTGCTTCTGCGGTATGGCACCCGGGGGGGGGGGTGCTTCTGCGGTATAGAAACCGGGGGGGGTTGCTCTTGCAGTATAGCAACTGGTGGGTACTTCTGTGGTATAGCAACCGGAGGGTGGTGCTTCTGCGGTATAGGAGCCTGAGGCTTCAGCAGTATGGCACTCAGGGGGTTCTTCTGCGGTATAGGGGGGTGCTTCTATTATATAGCAGCCAGGGGGTTGCTTCTGCAGTATAGGAACTTGAAGCTTCTGCGGTATAGCAGCTAAGGGTAGGGTGCTTCTGCGGTATAGGACCACGAGGCTTCTGCGGTATAGCACCTGGTGGGGGTGCTTCCTCAGTATAGGACCACGAGGCTTCTGCAGTATAGCAACCGGGGGAGGGGGGTGCTTCTGTTTGTATGGCACTCGGGGGGTGTTTTTGCAGAATAGGAACTTGAGGCTCCTGCGGTATGGCAACCAGGAGGCTGCTTCTGTGGTATGGCACCCTGGGGGTGCTTCTGCAGTATGGCACCCAGGGGGGTGCTTCTGCAGTATAGAATAACGATGCTTCTGCGGTATAGCAACCAGGGGTGGGGTGCTTCTGCGGTATAGGACCACGAGGCTTCTGCGGTATAGTATTCGCACTGGGCCGGTGATAGATGCGTATTTCGCATTCGCACTTGGGCTGCGATAGGTACGTATGTATCATTCACACTGAAGCAGCGATAGGTACGTATATAGCATGCATACTGGGGCGGCAATAGGTACTTTTATAGTATATGCACCGGGGCGGCAATAGGTACGTATATAGTATGTGCACTGGGGCGACAGTAGGTACGTATATAGTCTGCGCACCATTGTAGCGATACATACGTATATAGTATGAATACCGGAGCGGAGATAAGTACCTATATAGAAAGCGCAGATAGAGGTGGTACTTTTTATAGAAATATGTCATACTATTGCCCTGGAAAACGTAGGAGAAATGGTGGGGAAGAAGCAGCTTTCGCAAAAGGCAAAATGAGAAAGTAGCTGTGAAATGGGGCGACCAGGGAAGAGAAAGGTAGAAAGATAAAGAGACGGCTATAGAGGAGGGGGGAAATAGAAGTTTGAATATAAAGATGTTACACACGCGATTTCTCTTCAATTATATGTTTTTATGACCCCGAGCAACGCCGGGTAGCCCCGCTAGTCTATTATATAAACGTCACCTGTCTGTATGGATGTATGTATGTATGTATGGATGTATGTATGTATGTATGTTGGTCTTCTCCTCCGAAAGTACCCAACACACGGTCACGCGGGTGACATTATTAAAACCGGCCAGCCCCCAGACGTGCTAACTCTGAGAATTGGGGGGAAACGTTCATGTTTTCGTATAGAAATGGCTCGAAACGTTGAGGGGGGGGGGATATCTTACACAATCAAGACATAGTACAAAAACGAATTGCGCATGCGTGAAATATATGTCACTTCCTCAATAAGACCATTTTGAACGCGGCAAGTATGAAAACGTAAGTTTACGACATTTTTTTTATTTGTTTCTGTAATCAACAATTATAAACAACTTAATTTTTATTTAAACAAAAAAATTCGCTAATATTATTTGTTTATTAAACGTATCGTAAAAAATATATATATATGAGTTTATTATGCATTCTGTCCTCGTGGGGAGGCAAGTAAATATTTACATTTCTCTTCGTAAGCCAACTCTAAATAAAACGGTATTTTCACACTTAAATAAAAACATTCACATGTACACATTTGACTGACAATTGTTAATCCCCCCCCAAAAAAAAAACACAACAAATTAAAATATATTTATTGCTAATATTATTTGTTTATTAAACGTATCGCAAAAAAAATATATATATATATATATGAGTTTATTATGCATTCTGTCCTCGTGGGGAGGCACGTAAATACTGACACAAAAACATGTTTGTTTAGTTTCCCAACGTGAAACGCAATATATTTTAATAAATAAACAAAATATATACATTTTAAAACATAACCCTACATTGGCCTCACCATCCATAATCAACAATTAAGATCGATAATTTTATTTACAAATATTTCTATAACTTAATTTTTTTGTTTATTAAACGTATCGTAAAAAAAAAACAGGATATGACTTTATTATGCAATCTCCCTTCGTGGGGAGGCAAGTAAATATTTACATTTCTCTTCGTTGTTGGAACTTTAAAACGGCTAGGGCTCGAATTCCCATAACAGACATGAAAACTGAACCATTGCAAACGCCAACAGGCAACAAAGCAATAAACAGGAAAAAAAATGAATAATTAAATAACGCTAGTGCGCGCTTACCTGCTTTTCAAAGTTGCGACGTTGCTTCTTTAGCGTCGCGGCTCGTTGTGCCTGGTAACATTTTTATATTAATATGGAAATAAGACCCTTTCATAGGCCCAAGGGAACAAATAAAGTGTTCTCCTAAAATAAGTATGGTTGGAGAAATACCTCTCGGTGGGAGAAAAAAAAAAACAAATACAAAAAAAAAACACTGTCTTACCTGGACAGAATGCCCAGCCAAACGTACACAACTTAAAATAAAATAAATCTCGGCCGAGATTCCCTGGTAGATAATTAGAGAAATTAATATCTTAGGCCTACCCAAAATTAATTTCAACGTTAGTCACGTTAAAACAAATTGGTAACTTATTAGGTAGGCCTGGGAAAAGCAGGGAAGAGATAGGGGGACGCACTCAAAATCGTAACTTGTCCACTTGTTTGATGTTCAGACACACCCCAACCCCTCCCAACTGAACCATTAAATACCCAACCTCTCCATCTCTATGCTAACGTGATTCACGTATGCTAATTAACCCCTCTTCAAAGAAAGATAGGTAATCCTAACACCCCTCAGAATTGAGGTAAGAAATTCTTTCATCGTAAGCCAACTCCAAATAAAACGGTATTTTCACACTTAAATAAAAACATTTACATGTACATTTGACTGACAATTGTTCATTCCCCCCCCCCAAAAAAAAACACAACAAATTAAAATATATTTATTTATAATTCTTATGTATTTTTCTTTACAAGTATTAAGAGTTTTACTTATTTACATGAAATTAAAACAACTGTTACTTATACAGAATTTGAACTTTCTTAAAATCGTTTTAAACGATCACTATTGACTAATCACTAACTACTCATTTCATTGATAAATTTTCACTTCAGAAATTACTGTTGCCTACTTTCAGAAACTTTTCATTCATACAATAAGATAAATCGATGACTTTACATTCAGTTTGGCACTTCCGGTTGACTCGGTGGAATGAATGGAACTCTTCAATTATTAAGTCCAAGTGACGTTTGAAATGCAGAACTACCCTTACTTATTACAATAAAATATCAGAATTTGTTAAAGTTTTTGTATTGTTTCTTTTCTTATTTTTTAGAGTTTAAAGTTTTATTTTTTTCCTTTTTTATAATATAAAGTATAAGAATTTGGCATAATTATTTTGTCGTGTAAATGAAAAATCTGTGTAAACGGAATAAATGTTCCCCCACCCACCCCACCTAAATATATAAGACAGCGACTACATAATAACGTGCCACCCATTATAAATAATATTACAATATTTTTATAAATAATATTACAATATTTTTAAGTATAAAAACTCATCGGACATAATCAAATATGAATTCGTAAACGTCGATAATTAAATATGATATACTTCTTTTTAAGGCATTAGAACTTTACACGATAAAAAACAATTGACAAATTCGGATATTTTCCATTATAATAAATTAAAAAAAAAAAACATTAAACTCACAAAAAAAAATAAAACAATTGCTGAAATTTTTTAATAAACACTTACTCTGTCTGTGATAAGGGGGCCTTTGAAAATTAAAGAGGCCTACAGAGCCACATTAAAATTACCCCCCCCCCCCAAACTGCTGCCCTTATATTAAATACATTTTCTTCTTTTTTCAACATACACTAATTGACATTAATTTAGACTTAGATTTACCCGTGAGGCGGTGGCAAGCGACATATTGTCGATAGTGTTCACCACTCGACTACAACAATATTTCTGTTTCACACTTACTACAATAACTTCCAGTAGTATTTACTGACCAACACATCAGATTTGTTTGCCTTTCAAGCTCCATACGGAAATAGAATTTACGTGCTTTAAATAGTAATTAATGCCCCCCTTCATTTGCCCAATTGATACACATCAGAAACATATTACATACAATAACATATCCTTTGGACTTTTAACACAATACATGGTTCAGATCAAAATTGGTTTAATTTCTTGCAAATCAGACGTGACTAACCTGCCACATTTTCAAGATTTTCATAGCAAGAGTTTTCCATCTAAAGCTAGGTATCCAACTCCTAACGAAAGGAAACATTTTAGGAGTGGTCATAGCATACATTTACACTGTTGAGTGGCAGAAAAGAGGATTGCCACATGCTCATTGTCTGGTTTGGCTTCAACAAAAATTGAGATCCTCTGACATAGATTCAGTTATCAGTGCGGAAATTCCGGATCCAGTGGCAGATCCGCTTTTACATGATATCATTAGGCACCATATGATTCATGGACCATGTGGAAAAATAAACAGATGTTCACTCTGTCTCAAAGATGGACACTGCAGTAAGAGATATCCCAGACACTTCTTGAGTGAAACTCAATCGGATACAAATGGCTACCCACAATATCGACGACTAGCTCCTTTAGCTGGAGGTTTTGAGACGACAGTTACCCTACCTGGCAACATAACGGTTCCTGTAGACAACCGATGGGTTGTACCACATAATAAACTGCTTTGTAAGATTTTTGATGCACATATCAATGTTGAATACTGCAACAGCGTGAAATCAATAAAATACATTTGTAAATATGTAAATAAAGGTAGTGATCAAGCTATCTTCACAATTGAAAGTAATGCTCATGATGAAGTTAAGAGATACGAAACAGGACGTTACATATCAACCAATGAAGCCATTTGGAGAATACTTAACTATCACATACATGTACATCATCCCCCAGTTATTCACCTATCAGTTACTCTAGAAAATGGACAGCGAATATACTTTACGGAAAGTACTGCAGCAGATAGAGTTGCAAATCCACCTACAACCACTCTAACAGCTTTCTTCAAATTGTGTCAAACAGATTTTTTTGCACGTACACTTTTTTACTCGGAAGTTCCACTTTATTATACCTGGGACAGTAAAACTAAGCTCTTCAAGCGACAACTGAACTGTGTAGAACACAATAAAAATTCCAATATTCATTGCCACCATGTTCTTTTTCAGTAAGTCACCAATTTCAAACTCCTCAAGAGTTTTCAGAATTCTAAATTCATTTTAACTACATTTTGTTTATACAAATTACCTATTCTAAAATGACAACTCTCCCAGAGTTTAGAATAATTAAATAATGAATGATGCCCCCCCCCCCCCCCTGAGTTGAGAATGACTTAAAAATGAATGACAACTCCTCCAGAGTTGAGAATAACTTACAAATGAATGACAGTTGAGAATTGACTAAAAGAACATGGTTTTGGTTGCTTAACATCCAAATATGCCTCCCAAAATCCAACCTCTGGTCCCTGTTCTGGGAGGTGGTAACAGGGTAAAACAGTGTAAATGCTTAGGAGGTTATGGATGCAACTTTACACCAGTTCTTATAGCCCGTTTCACTCTGTATAACCCTGGCTAACAAGGCTCTGGTAATGTATTCTTCAACTATTTTGTTTCAAACAAGTATTTTTATTTGCTTGCTATTTAATCTATTAGTCTGTCGATGTTACATTCAATAAACAGCATGTGTATTATTCTATTAACTATGCAACACCATATAAATACTGCTACATGATATAAACCAAACCATGCACACAGATGAAGTAAGGGAGACAGTCGGACAGATAGGGAAAAACAGTCATTATCAGAGAAAATATTTTTGTTTACTTTTTTGGTGCACATTCTTTTTTTTATAATTATTTTCACTTTCTAAGTAAATGTTTGAAAACTATTAGCACTGAAACTTAGTGAAAACAATGGCACTTTGGTGAGAAGTGAAATGACTGTATAGTCCCATTGAGACTCCCTCGTGAATATAGTAAGGCACCTCACCCAACAGGCAATAGTAAATACATCTCCTATTAGAAAGTTACACAAAGGAAAACATCAACACAAATTTACACTAGAGTATAGATTTACTCCTCTCCAGGAGTTAGGCACAAGGCCAGTTTTTATCTTAATCCCACAAGTCGGGTTGGGAAAGTGGGGTTTAAAAATTGCCTGGGCAGCCCCGTCGGCATTCCCCGGTAGGGGCGCCTCAGGCAGTAAGCAATTAACTTACTCCTTCCCAAAGAGGGGAGGTAAAGCCTGGGAGGGTGGACCTCCTAGAACTGCACAGGACAGATCAGACCCACAGACCGGCGGAAACCAAGCCCCGAAGGCCAAGACAATACCGATCTATGAAGTGCAGTATCCATCGGAACAGATACTACACTTTGATCTTAGCCAAAAGGCGTTATTTAACCCCCACCCACAATAGGAATATGTGACACAAGGTCGGAAAGTGGGATTTGAAAAGCCAGCGCTCGAGAAGATGAGCACTCTGGCCATTAAAAATTGCCTGGGCAGCCCTGTCGGCATTCCCCGGCAGGGGCGCCTCAGGCAGCAAGCAATTAACTTACTCCTCCCTAAAGAGGGGAGGTAAAGCCTGGGAGGGTGGACCTCCTAGAACTGCACAGGACAGATCAGACCCACAGACCGGCGGAAACCAAGCCCCGAAGGCCAAAACAACACCGATCCATGAAGTGCAGCACCCATCGGAACAGATACCACACTTTGATCTTAGCAAAATGGCCAAGCTATTTTACTACTAAACAATATCTTAGTTCTGTTTCAGTTTGGAATTGCTTAACAGCCTGAGACCCCCCAGTACCAGAAAATCTCAATTGAAGCAGCCTTTTTCAATAGAGTACAGCATTTGTTCTTTGTAATTATATATCTTTTACTACAAAACTATCTATTTTTAAACAAACTGCATTTTATCCTTTTCTATTCACAATTCAGAACACCTTTTAAATAGATTCCTTTATGTTCTATATATTTGATGCTTTCTTTCCTTCAGATTTGATTATCAGAGTCCGGCTTTACCACAATTTGAATTAAGAGAAATTCAGACTACCCATTATCTTATGCATGGATTAATAGACACCATTTATTCTTATAAACACAGGACTCACTGCTTCAGTTATTTTTTGTGTGTGTGTAATCGTTATGAACAATTTCTTTTTAATACATGACTTTAGTTTGATGTATGATTAGTAAAAAAAAAATTTAAAAAAAAGATCAGTGATCATCACAAACGAAGGACTCTGTTCTTGCAATAATAACTACGTCATAGCTCTCATGTTTTTAATTATCTATTCCTCAAAATCATAAAAGAAAGAACATTCTTTGGGGTGGATTCTTGATGATAGCAAGTCACTAATAAGAACTTAACACAAACATTTCAGTACTTTCATATTTTGAGTTTTAAAAAGTGATTATTAATGATGTACATTTTTAGCCACATCATTTTGATTACTGTACTCATTCAATTGAATAGTATATTTTCTAATTTCATCTTCCATTTCAGACAATTTGGTTGTTTTTCCCAATTACATCTTTCATTTAAGTGAATTTGCCTACTTAGTTTCATTAATCACACAAGCTACATTGTCATCATCGAAATCTCCAGGTTGATTGAAATTTATTTTTATATTCTTTTATATAAAATGAAGACTATAGCAAAAATCTTATTACAAATAATCAAACGGTTAAAAAAACGTTTTATTACTAAAACATCACGGTTGAACAATGTGTTTCTGTGATTGATATCATTAAGTGCTGCAGTTCCTTTTTTAAATTTGTGTTTTTATCTTTTGACACAATTACACATTCTCAAAAGACACATTAAAATAAAAATCACCCATTTAAATATAAAATTGTTTTTGTTTTTTTACAATATATTCTTGCTTGAAAGTGGTGAACAAACTTAAAATAAATGTGTTTCAATATATTGAGCAATAAACTAATCATTTTTCATAAATATGTTAAGCACATTTTTTGACTATTGTTTTGTTGTTCATGCCTAGGTTTATAATCTGAAACAAACTCAGGAGCAATAAATTATTACTGCACTAGGACACTTTCTAAATGTTATATTTTGTAGAAAACACTGATCAGTTCCCTAGATGCAACAGATGTGTGCAATAATGCAGTAGGACACTCAAAACATAGTAAATGCTGCATTCGGATGTATTTAATACTCTAGATAGAGCAAGTATGTGTTATAATATAGTGTGACTCTTAGTATGTCTTATGGTGAATCTAACAGTGCACAATATCATAGAGATAGCATGTGTGTAATTTACTAATGGATATATACTAAATCAGTAACTGTTCAATATGTTAGATAGAACAGTGTAACACTTGGTAAGGTGTACCTGCTTAATCTGTCGGTGTTCTTTACCCTAAATACAGCAGCTTTCTGTAAATTCGGTCTATTCTACTTTTAACTAGAATGATCAGTCACCACAATACCACATTTACTCATAACCTTATATTTGCTTTTTGCTTTATTGAACAAGTTGTAAACTTTCATTCTTTTTAGTTTTTATGGACGTTAACCAAACACTTAGACTGGTACCGACTTCAGTTACCAATTAAGGGTTGTAGCATCCATCTGAACAAATACTAAACTTTGAATTATTTACTTGCAGAAAATATGAAAAAATTACATTCAAAACAAGGCTTTCAAAAGTGTTCTAAAGTAATAAAAATGTATATCCTACTATAACTAGAATGTTAGTCACCACAATACCACATTTACTCATAACACAAATTAGACACAAGACCATCAGAAGTGTGGGAAAGAGTGTCGTCGGTCATCATTGTTCTAACATATGAAAAAAAATTAATATTTCTATGTTTCCCCAGCTAAGACATTTTTTGCTGAGCAAGGTTAGTGGAAGGTTAACATAAAATAGTAAATTCTTTACAGTAAGGTAACATTGGCATTTTCCCTTTAATGTTATAATTAAACACTGCTTTTAATGTTATCCAGTAAAAGAGAATAGCAAATCAGTCATCATTTTTTTACATTGAAATTTAACAAGTTCTAGGCGCTTGATTGTGATAGTGCTCTCTTGGCCTCCTTATTTTAAAAGTGCTCATTATCCTACATAGAACGAGTGTTTAATTAAATAGAGTTCAATATCCTAGATAGAGCAGATGTGTTTATTATACACACCATAGCACAGGATTAAAAAAAACAAACTGATGTTCGGGGAGCAGTGAAACAGTGAAACAGTCAAAGCTGGAGGTTCGGGAAAAGATTCAGAGCTTGCAGTATATGAAAGAGTCACCCTGATGTTTAAGGAGTCGGAGCCAGCTCTTCAGGAAGTAGTCAGGTCCTAATTGTTCGGGTAGGAGTCAGAGCCTGATGTTCAGGAAAGAGTCAAGGCCTGGAGTTCAACCCGAATGGTATATTACGGAGTCTGAGTAGAATGGTATAGGAAGGGTCCCCATTGTTAGCACTATTATTTATATTCATATAAAATAATGTCTCGATCGGTGAATTTAAAAGAAAAAATTATTCTTCCCCATTGATACCATTTATTATATTCATATAAAATATTTAATCGGTGATCAACCTAGGTTATTTAATCTAACATACACAAACATGAAAGAAGTAAATAGACACCATTATTATCATTAACAAAGACTGCTGTCAGAGGGGCCTGATCAACCTAGGTTATTTTATCTAACATACACGGACATGAAGAAGTAAATAAACAAACACCCTTATTAACAATACTAATGAAGACAAATATGGTACTTTTAATAGAAATGTTACATTTTTACTCCAGGGAATGGAGAGGTAGTGCAGAGTTTTGGGGAGGCCTGAAAATAGTGTAGCCAGGGTGAATTGGCAACCATGTACGTGACATCTTTTACTCCTGGCAACTGTGGAAGGAGGGCGACTGGAGAAGTGATCCCCGTGCAACGCCAATAGGTACGTATATAGTATGCGCACCGAGTCTGTAATAGGTACGTAAGAATCTAAAACAAACAGATAAACAAAACAAAATTGACAACTGAAATGTGTAGAACACAATAAAAATTCCAATATTAATTGTCATCATGTTCTTTTCCAGTAAGTCACCAATTTCAAACTCCTCAAGAGTTTTCAGAATTCTAAACTCATTTTAACTACATTTTGTTTATACAAATTACCAATTCTAAAATGACAACTCTCCCAGAGTTTAGAATAATTAAATAATGAATGATGCCCCCCCCCCTGAGTTGAGAATAATTAGAAAATGAATGACACATCCACCAGAGTTGAGAATGACTTAAAAATGAATGACACCTCTCCAGAGTTGAGAATAACTTAAAAATGAATGACAGTTGAGAATTGACTAAAAGAACATGGTTTTGGTTGTTTAACATCCAAACATGCCTCCCAAAATCCAACCTCTGGTCCCCGTTCTGGGAGGTGGTAACAGGGTAAAACAGTGTAAATGCTTAGGAGGTTATGGATGTAACTTTACACCAGTTATTATAGCCCGTTTCACTCTGTATAACCCTGGCTAACAAGGCTCTGGTAATGTATTCTTCAACTATTTTGTTTCAAACAAGTATTTTTATTTGCTTGCTATTTAATCTATTAGTCTGTCGATGTTACATTCAATAAACAGCATGTGTATTATTCTATTAACTATGCAACACCATATAAATACTGCTACATGATATAAACCAAACCATGCACACAGATGAAGCAAGGGAGACAGTCGGACAGATAGGGGAAAACAGTCATTATCAGAGAAAATATTTTTGTTTACTTTTTTGGTGCACATTCTTTTTTTTATAATTATTTTCACTTTCTAAGTAAATGTTTGAAAACTATTAGCACTGAAACTTAGTAAAAACAATGGCACTTTGGTGAGAAGTGAAATGACTGTATAGTCCCATTGAGACTCCCTCGTGAATATAGTAAAGCACCTCACCCAACAGGCAATAGTAAATACATCTCCTATTAGAAAGTTACACAAAGGAAAACGTCAACACAAATTTACACTAGAGTATTGATTTACTCCTCTCCAGGAGTTAGGCACAAGGCCAGTTTTTATCTTACTCCCACAAGTCGGGTTGGGAAAATGGGGTTTAAAAATTGCCTGGGCAGCCCCGTCGGCATTCCCCGGTAGGGGCGCCTCAGGCAGTAAGCAATAAACTTACTCCTCCCCAAAGAGGGGAGGCAAAGCCTGGGAAGGTGGACCTACTAGAACTGCACAGGACAGACCCATAGACCGGCGTAAATCAAGCCCCGAAGGCCAAGACGATACCAGTTTATGGGGTGCAGTATCAATCGGAACAGATACTACACTTTAATCTTAGCCAAAAGGCGTTATTTAACCCCCACCCACAATAGGAATATGTGACACAAGGACTGAAAGTGGGATTTGAAAAGCCAGCGCTCGAGAAGGTGAGCACTCTGGCCATTAAAAATTGCCTGGGCAACCCTGTCGACATTCCCCGGCAGGGGCGTTTCAGGCAGCAAGCAATTAACTTACTCCTCCCCAAAGAGGGGAGGTAAAGCCTGGGAGGGTGGACCTCCTAGAACTGCACAGGACAGATCAGACCCACAGACCGGCGGAAACCAATCCCCGAAGGCCAAAACAACACCGATCCATGAAGTGCAGCACCCATCAGAACAGATACCACACTTTGATCTTAGCAAAATGGCCAAGCTATTTTACTACTAAACAATATCTTAGTTCTGTTTCAGTTTGGAATTGCTTAACAGCCTGAGACCCCCCAGTACCAGAAAATCTCAATTGAAGCAGCCTTTTTCAATAGAGTACAGCATTTGTTCTTTGTAATTATATATCTTTTACTACAAAACTATCTATTTTTAAACAAACTGCATTTTATCCTTTTCTATTCACAATTCAGAACACCTTTTAAATAGATTCCTTTATGTTCTATATATTTGATGCTTTCTTTCCTTCAGATTTGATTATCAGAGTCCGGCTTTACCACAATTTGAATTAAGAGAAATTCAGACTACCCATTATCTTATGCATGGATTAATAGACACCATTTATTCTTATAAACACAGGACTCACTGCTTCAGTTATTTTTTGTGTGTGTGTAATCGTTATGAACAATTTCTTTTTAATACATGACTTTAGTTTGATGTATGATTAGTAAAAAAAAAATTTAAAAAAAGATCAGTGATCATCACAAACGAAGGACTCTGTTCTTGCAATAATAACTACGTCATAGCTCTCATGTTTTTAATTATCTATTCCTCAAAATCATAAAAGAAAGAACATTCTTTGGGGTGGATTCTTGATGATAGCAAGTCACTAATAAGAACTTAACACAAACATTTCAGTACTTTCATATTTTGAGTTTTAAAAAGTGATTATTAATGATGTACATTTTTAGCCACATCATTTTGATTACTGTACTCATTCAATTGAATAGTATATTTTCTAATTTCATCTTCCATTTCAGACAATTTGGTTGTTTTTCCCAATTACATCTTTCATTTAAGTGAATTTGCCTACTTAGTTTCATTAACCACACAAGCTACATTGTCATCATCGAAATCTCCAGGTTGATTGAAATTTATTTTTATATTCTTTTATATAAAATGAAGACTATAGCAAAAATCTTATTACAAATAATCAAACGGTTAAAAAAACGTTTTATTACTAAAACATCACGGTTGAACAATGTGTTTCTGTGATTGATATCATTAAGTGCTGCAGTTCCTTTTTTAAATTTGTGTTTTTATCTTTTGACACAATTACACATTCTCAAAAGACACATTAAAATAAAAATCACCCATTTAAATATAAAATTGTTTTTGTTTTTTTACAATATATTCTTGCTTGAAAGTGGTGAACAAACTTAAAATAAATGTGTTTCAATATATTGAGCAATAAACTAATCATTTTTCATAAATATGTTAAGCACATTTTTTGACTATTGTTTTGTTGTTCATGCCTAGGTTTATAATCTGAAACAAACTCAGGAGCAATACATTATTACTGCACTAGGACACTTTCTAAATGTTATATTTTGTAGAAAACACTGATCAGTTCCCTAGATGCAACAGATGTGTGCAATAATGCAGTAGGACACTCAAAACATAGTAAATGCTGCATTCGGATGTATTTAATACTCTAGATAGAGCAAGTATGTGTTATAATATAGTGTGACTCTTAGTATGTCTTATGGTGAATCTAACAGTGCACAATATCATAGAGATAGCATGTGTGTAATTTACTAATGGATATATACTAAATCAGTAACTGTTCAATATGTTAGATAAAACAGTGTAACACTTGGTAAGGTGTACCTGCTTAATCTGTCGGTGTTCTTTACCCTAAATACAGCAGCTTTCTGTAAATTCGGTCTATTCTACTTTTAACTAGAATGATCAGTCACCACAATACCACATTTACTCATAACCTTATATTTGCTTTTTGCTTTATTGAACAAGTTGTAAACTTTCATTCTTTTTAGTTTTTATGGACGTTAACCAAACACTTAGACTGGTACCGACTTCAGTTACCAATTAAGGGTTGTAGCATCCATCTGAACAAATACTAAACTTTGAATTATTTACTTGCAGAAAATATGAAAAAATTACATTCAAAACAAGGCTTTCAAAAGTGTTCTAAAGTAATAAAAATGTATATCCTACTATAACTAGAATGTTAGTCACCACAATACCACATTTACTCATAACACAAATTAGACACAAGACCATCAGAAGTGTGGGAAAGAGTGTCGTCGGTCATCATTGTTCTAACATATGAAAAAAAATTAATATTTCTATGTTTCCCCAGCTAAGACATTTTTTGCTGAGCAAGGTTAGTGGAAGGTTAACATAAAATAGTAAATTCTTTACAGTAAGGTAACATTGGCATTTTCCCTTTAATGTTATAATTAAACACTGCTTTTAATGTTATCCAGTAAAAGAGAATAGCAAATCAGTCATCATTTTTTTACATTGAAATTTAACAAGTTCTAGGCGCTTGATTGTGATAGTGCTCTCTTGGCCTCCTTATTTTAAAAGTGCTCATTATCCTACATAGAACGAGTGTTTAATTAAATAGAGTTCAATATCCTAGATAGAGCAGATGTGTTTATTATACACACCATAGCACAGGATTAAAAAAAACAAACTGATGTTCGGGGAGCAGTGAAACAGTGAAACAGTCAAAGCTGGAGGTTCGGGAAAAGATTCAGAGCTTGCAGTATATGAAAGAGTCACCCTGATGTTTAAGGAGTCGGAGCCAGCTCTTCAGGAAGTAGTCAGGTCCTAATTGTTCGGGTAGGAGTCAGAGCCTGATGTTCAGGAAAGAGTCAAGGCCTGGAGTTCAACCCGAATGGTATATTACGGAGTCTGAGTAGAATGGTATAGGAAGGGTCCCCATTGTTAGCACTATTATTTATATTCATATAAAATAATGTCTCGATCGGTGAATTTAAAAGAAAAAATTATTCTTCCCCATTGATACCATTTATTATATTCATATAAAATATTTAATCGGTGATCAACCTAGGTTATTTAATCTAACATACACAAACATGAAAGAAGTAAATAGACACCATTATTATCATTAACAAAGACTGCTGTCAGAGAGGCCTGATCAACCTAGGTTATTTTATCTAACATACACGGACATGAAGAAGTAAATAAACAAACACCCTTATTAACAATACTAATGAAGACAAATATGGTACTTTTAATAGAAATGTTACATTTTTACTCCAGGGAATGGAGAGGTAGTGCAGAGTTTTGGGGAGGCCTGAAAATAGTGGAAGGTTAACATAAAATAGTAAATTCTTTACAGTAAGGTAACATTGGCATTTTCCCTTTAATGTTATAATTAAACACTGCTTTTAATGTTATCCAGTAAAAGAGAATAGCAAATCAGTCATCATTTTTTTACATTGAAATTTAACAAGTTCTAGGCGCTTGATTGTGATAGTGCTCTCTTGGCCTCCTTATTTTAAAAGTGCTCATTATCCTACATAGAACGAGTGTTTAATTAAATAGAGTTCAATATCCTAGATAGAGCAGATGTGTTTATTATACACACCATAGCACAGGATTAAAAAAAACAAACTGATGTTCGGGGAGCAGTGAAACAGTGAAACAGTCAAAGCTGGAGGTTCGGGAAAAGATTCAGAGCTTGCAGTATATGAAAGAGTCACCCTGATGTTTAAGGAGTCGGAGCCAGCTCTTCAGGAAGTAGTCAGGTCCTAATTGTTCGGGTAGGAGTCAGAGCCTGATGTTCAGGAAAGAGTCAAGGCCTGGAGTTCAACCCGAATGGTATATTACGGAGTCTGAGTAGAATGGTATAGGAAGGGTCCCCATTGTTAGCACTATTATTTATATTCATATAAAATAATGTCTCGATCGGTGAATTTAAAAGAAAAAATTATTCTTCCCCATTGATACCATTTATTATATTCATATAAAATATTTAATCGGTGATCAACCTAGGTTATTTAATCTAACATACACAAACATGAAAGAAGTAAATAGACACCATTATTATCATTAACAAAGACTGCTGTCAGAGAGGCCTGATCAACCTAGGTTATTTTATCTAACATACACGGACATGAAGAAGTAAATAAACAAACACCCTTATTAACAATACTAATGAAGACAAATATGGTACTTTTAATAGAAATGTTACATTTTTACTCCAGGGAATGGAGAGGTAGTGCAGAGTTTTGGGGAGGCCTGAAAATAGTGGAAGGTTAACATAAAATAGTAAATTCTTTACAGTAAGGTAACATTGGCATTTTCCCTTTAATGTTATCAATAATTAAACACTGCTTTTAATGTTATCCAGTAAAAGAGAATAGCAAATCAGTCATCATTATTTTACATTGAAATTTAACAAGTTCTAGGCGCTTGATTGTGATAGTGCTCTCTTGACCTCCTTATTTTACAAGTGCTCATTATCCTACATAGAACGAGTGTTTAATTAAATAGAGTTCAATATCCTAGATAGAGCAGATGTGTTTATTATACACACCATAGCACAGGATTAAAAAAAACAAACTGATGTTCGGGGAGCAGTGAAACAGTGAAACAGTCAAAGCTGGAGGTTCGGGAAAAGATTCAGAGCTTGCAGTATATGAAAGAGTCACCCTGATGTTTAAGGAGTCGGAGCCAGCTCTTCAGGAAGTAGTCAGGTCCTAATTGTTCGGGTAGGAGTCAGAGCCTGATGTTCAGGAAAGAGTCAAGGCCTGGAGTTCAACCCGAATGGTATATTACGGAGTCTGAGTAGAATGGTATAGGAAGGGTCCCCATTGTTAGCACTATTATTTATATTCATATAAAATAATGTCTCGATCGGTGAATTTAAAAGAAAAAATTATTCTTCCCCATTGATACCATTTATTATATTCATATAAAATATTTAATCGGTGATCAACCTAGGTTATTTAATCTAACATACACAAACATGAAAGAAGTAAATAGACACCATTATTATCATTAACAAAGACTGCTGTCAGAGGGGCCTGATTGACCTAGGTTATTTTATCTAACATACACGGACATGAAGAAGTAAATAAACAAACACCCTTATTAACATAAATAATGAAGACAAATATGGTACTTTTAATAGAAATATTACATTTTTACTCAAGGGAATGGAGAGGTAGTGCAGAGTTTTGGGGAGGCCGGAGATAGTGTAGCCAGGGTGAATTGGCAACCATGTACGTGACATCTTTTACTCCTGGCAACTGTGGAAGGAGGGCGACTGGAGAAGTGATCCCCGTGCAACGCCAATAGGTACGTATATAGTATGCGCACCGAGTCTGTAATAGGTACGTAAGAATCTAAAACAAACAGATAAACAAAACAAAATTGACAACTGAAATGTGTAGAACACAATAAAAATTCCAATATTAATTGTCATCATGTTCTTTTCCAGTAAGTCACCAATTTCAAACTCCTCAAGAGTTTTCAGAATTCTAAACTCATTTTAACTACATTTTGTTTATACAAATTACCAATTCTAAAATGACAACTCTCCCAGAGTTTAGAATAATTAAATAATGAATGATGCCCCCCCCCCCCTGAGTTGAGAATAATTAGAAAATGAATGACACATCCACCAGAGTTGAGAATGACTTAAAAATGAATGACACCTCTCCAGAGTTGAGAATAACTTAAAAATGAATGACAGTTGAGAATTGACTAAAAGAACATGGTTTTGGTTGTTTAACATCCAAACATGCCTCCCAAAATCCAACCTCTGGTCCCCGTTCTGGGAGGTGGTAACAGGGTAAAACAGTGTAAATGCTTAGGAGGTTATGGATGTAACTTTACACCAGTTATTATAGCCCGTTTCACTCTGTATAACCCTGGCTAACAAGGCTCTGGTAATGTATTCTTCAACTATTTTGTTTCAAACAAGTATTTTTATTTGCTTGCTATTTAATCTATTAGTCTGTCGATGTTACATTCAATAAACAGCATGTGTATTATTCTATTAACTATGCAACACCATATAAATACTGCTACATGATATAAACCAAACCATGCACACAGATGAAGCAAGGGAGACAGTCAGACAGATAGGGGAAAACAGTCATTATCAGAGAAAATATTTTTGTTTACTTTTTTGGTGCACATTCTTTTTTTTATAATTATTTTCACTTTCTAAGTAAATGTTTGAAAACTATTAGCACTGAAACTTAGTGAAAACAATGGCACTTTGGTGAGAAGTGAAATGACTGTATAGTCCCATTGAGACTCCCTCGTGAATATAGTAAAGCACCTCACCCAACAGGCAATAGTAAATACATCTCCTATTAGAAAGTTACACAAAGGAAAACGTCAACACAAATTTACACTAGAGTATTGATTTACTCCTCTCCAGGCCAGTTTTTATCTTACTCCCACAAGTCGGGTTGGGAAAATGGGGTTTAAAAATTGCCTGGGCAGCCCCGTCGGCATTCCCCGGTAGGGGCGCCTCAGGCAGTAAGCAATAAACTTACTCCTCCCCAAAGAGGGGAGGCAAAGCCTGGGAAGGTGGACCTACTAGAACTGCACAGGACAGACCCATAGACCGGCGTAAATCAAGCCCCGAAGGCCAAGACGATACCAGTTTATGGGGTGCAGTATCAATCGGAACAGATACTACACTTTAATCTTAGCCAAAAGGCGTTATTTAACCCCCACCCACAATAGGAATATGTGACACAAGGACTGAAAGTGGGATTTGAAAAGCCAGCGCTCGAGAAGGTGAGCACTCTGGCCATTAAAAATTGCTTGGGCAGCCCTGTCGGCATTCCCCGGTAGGGGCGCCTCAGGCAGTAAGCAATTAACTTACTCCTTCCCAAAGAGGGGAGGTAAAACCTGGGAGGGTGGACCTCCTAGAACTGCACAGGACAGATCAGACCCACAGACCGGCGGAAACCAAGCCCCAGAAGGCCAAGACAATACCGATCTATGAAGTGCAGTATCCATCGGAACAGATACTACACTTTGATCTTAGCCAAAAGGCGTTATTTAACCCCCACCCACAATAGGAATATGTGACACAAGGACTGACAGTGGGATTTGAAAAGCCAGCACTCTGGCCATTAAAAATTGCCTGGGCAACCCTGTCGACATTCCCCGGCAGGGGCGTTTCAGGCAGCAAGCAATTAACTTACTCCTCCCCAAAGAGGGGAGGTAAAGCCTGGGAGGGTGGACCTCCTAGAACTGCACAGGACAGATCAGACCCACAGACCGGCGGAAACCAATCCCCGAAGGCCAAAACAACACCGATCCATGAAGTGCAGCACCCATCAGAACAGATACCACACTTTGATCTTAGCAAAATGGCCAAGCTATTTTACTACTAAACAATATCTTAGTTCTGTTTCAGTTTGGAATTGCTTAACAGCCTGAGACCCCCCAGTACCAGAAAATCTCAATTGAAGCAGCCTTTTTCAATAGAGTACAGCATTTGTTCTTTGTAATTATATATCTTTTACTACAAAACTATCTATTTTTAAACAAACTGCATTTTATCCTTTTCTATTCACAATTCAGAACACCTTTTAAATAGATTCCTTTATGTTCTATATATTTGATGCTTTCTTTCCTTCAGATTTGATTATCAGAGTCCGGCTTTACCACAATTTGAATTAAGAGAAATTCAGACTACCCATTATCTTATGCATGGATTAATAGACACCATTTATTCTTATAAACACAGGACTCACTGCTTCAGTTATTTTTTGTGTGTGTGTAATCGTTATGAACAATTTCTTTTTAATACATGACTTTAGTTTGATGTATGATTAGTAAAAAAAAAATTTAAAAAAAAGATCAGTGATCATCACAAACGAAGGACTCTGTTCTTGCAATAATAACTACGTCATAGCTCTCATGTTTTTAATTATCTATTCCTCAAAATCATAAAAGAAAGAACATTCTTTGGGGTGGATTCTTGATGATAGCAAGTCACTAATAAGAACTTAACACAAACATTTCAGTACTTTCATATTTTGAGTTTTAAAAAGTGATTATTAATGATGTACATTTTTAGCCACATCATTTTGATTACTGTACTCATTCAATTGAATAGTATATTTTCTAATTTCATCTTCCATTTCAGACAATTTGGTTGTTTTTCCCAATTACATCTTTCATTTAAGTGAATTTGCCTACTTAGTTTCATTAACCACACAAGCTACATTGTCATCATCGAAATCTCCAGGTTGATTGAAATTTATTTTTATATTCTTTTATATAAAATGAAGACTATAGCAAAAATCTTATTACAAATAATCAAACGGTTAAAAAAACGTTTTATTACTAAAACATCACGGTTGAACAATGTGTTTCTGTGATTGATATCATTAAGTGCTGCAGTTCCTTTTTTAAATTTGTGTTTTTATCTTTTGACACAATTACACATTCTCAAAAGACACATTAAAATAAAAATCACCCATTTAAATATAAAATTATTTTTGTTTTTTTACAATATATTCTTGCTTGAAAGTGGTGAACAAACTTAAAATAAATGTGTTTCAATATATTGAGCAATAAACTAATCATTTTTCATAAATATGTTAAGCACATTTTTTGACTATTGTTTTGTTGTTCATGCCTAGGTTTATAATCTGAAACAAACTCAGGAGCAATACATTATTACTGCACTAGGACACTTTCTAAATGTTATATTTTGTAGAAAACACTGATCAGTTCCCTAGATGCAACAGATGTGTGCAATAATGCAGTAGGACACTCAAAACATAGTAAATGCTGCATTCGGATGTATTTAATACTCTAGATAGAGCAAGTATGTGTTATAATATAGTGTGACTCTTAGTATGTCTTATGGTGAATCTAACAGTGCACAATATCATAGAGATAGCATGTGTGTAATTTACTAATGGATATATACTAAATCAGTAACTGTTCAATATGTTAGATAGAACAGTGTAAAACTTGGTAAGGTGTACCTGCTTAATCTGTCGGTGTTCTTTACCCTAAATACAGCAGCTTTCTGTAAATTCGGTCTATTCTACTTTTAACTAGAATGATCAGTCACCACAATACCACATTTACTCATAACCGTATATTTGCTTTTTGCTTTATTGAACAAGTTGTAAACTTTCATTCTTTTTAGTTTTTACGGACGTTAACCATCCATCTGAACAAATACTAAACTTTGAATTATTTACTTGCAGAAAATATGAAAAAATTACATTCAAAACAAGGCTTTCAAAAGTGTTCTAAAGTAATAAAAATGTATATCCTACTATAACTAGAATGTTAGTCACCACAATACCACATTTACTCATAACACAAATTAGACACAAGACCATCAGAAGTGTGGGAAAGAGTGTCGTCGGTCATCATTGTTCTAACATATGAAAAAAAATTAATATTTCTATGTTTCTCCAGCTAAGACATTTGTTTAAAAGAAAAAATTATTCTTCCCCATTGATACCATTTATTATATTCATATAAAATATTTAATCGGTGATCAACCTAGGTTATTTAATCTAACATACACAAACATGAAAGAAGTAAATAGACACCATTATTATCATTAACAAAGACTGCTGTCAGAGAGGCCTGATCAACCTAGGTTATTTTATCTAACATACACGGACATGAAGAAGTAAATAAACAAACACCCTTATTAACAATACTAATGAAGACAAATATGGTACTTTTAATAGAAATGTTACATTTTTACTCCAGGGAATGGAGAGGTAGTGCAGAGTTTTGGGGAGGCCTGAAAATAGTGGAAGGTTAACATAAAATAGTAAATTCTTTACAGTAAGGTAACATTGGCATTTTCCCTTTAATGTTATAATTAAACACTGCTTTTAATGTTATCCAGTAAAAGAGAATAGCAAATCAGTCATCATTTTTTTACATTGAAATTTAACAAGTTCTAGGCGCTTGATTGTGATAGTGCTCTCTTGGCCTCCTTATTTTAAAAGTGCTCATTATCCTACATAGAACGAGTGTTTAATTAAATAGAGTTCAATATCCTAGATAGAGCAGATGTGTTTATTATACACACCATAGCACAGGATTAAAAAAAACAAACTGATGTTCGGGGAGCAGTGAAACAGTGAAACAGTCAAAGCTGGAGGTTCGGGAAAAGATTCAGAGCTTGCAGTATATGAAAGAGTCACCCTGATGTTTAAGGAGTCGGAGCCAGCTCTTCAGGAAGTAGTCAGGTCCTAATTGTTCGGGTAGGAGTCAGAGCCTGATGTTCAGGAAAGAGTCAAGGCCTGGAGTTCAACCCGAATGGTATATTACGGAGTCTGAGTAGAATGGTATAGGAAGGGTCCCCATTGTTAGCACTATTATTTATATTCATATAAAATAATGTCTCGATCGGTGAATTTAAAAGAAAAAATTATTCTTCCCCATTGATACCATTTATTATATTCATATAAAATATTTAATCGGTGATCAACCTAGGTTATTTAATCTAACATACACAAACATGAAAGAAGTAAATAGACACCATTATTATCATTAACAAAGACTGCTGTCAGAGGGGCCTGATTGACCTAGGTTATTTTATCTAACATACACGGACATGAAGAAGTAAATAAACAAACACCCTTATTAACATTAATAATGAAGACAAATATGGTACTTTTAATAGAAATATTACATTTTTACTCAAGGGAATGGAGAGGTAGTGCAGAGGAAATTCACTCACACTACAACCAGTTTTCAGACGCTAATATTCCTCCCCCCCCCCTCCCTTCCTATACCTCCTCCTTTCAGGCCAAATTTGGGGGGGGGGTCGGCATTCGCCGGTGTGAGCGCCTCAGACCAAATTTGTAGGGAGAGCGGAGTATCGGTATTCGCCGGTAGGGCGCCTCAGGCCAAATTTGGGGAGGGGGAGTGTCGACATTCGCCGGTGTGAGCGCCTCAGGCCAAATTTGGGGGAGGGGGAGTGTCGGCATTTGGCGGTATGAGCGCCTAAGGCGAAATTTGGGGGAGTGTCGGCATTCGGTGGTGGGGCGCCTCAGGCCAAATCTGGGGAGGGGGAATGTCGGCGGTGGGGTGCCTCAGGCGAAATCTGGGGAGGGGGAATGTCGGCATTCGCCGGTATGAGCGCCTCAGGCGAAATCTGGGGAGGGGGAGTGTCGGCATTCGTTGGTATGAGCGCCTCAGGCCAAATCTGGGGAGGAGAAGTGTCGGCATTCGCCGGTATGAGCGCCTCAGGCGAAATTTAGGGGAGGAGAAGTGTCGGCATTCGGCGTTGGGGCGCATCAGGCCAAATCTGGGGAGGGGGAGTGTTGGCATTCGCCGGTATGAGCGCCTCAGACCAAATCCGGGGGAGTATCGGTATTCGACGGTGGGGCCGCCTCAGGCGAAATTTAGGGGAGGTGGAGTGTAGGCATTCGCCGGTGTGAACGCCTCAGGTTAAATTAGGGGAAGGGGGGGGGGAGTATGAGCAATCGTCGGTGAGAGCCCGACCATTGGGAGCGTATTAGCCTGTAATTTAGGGGAGAAGAAATGCCCAAAAGGAAAAGGGATTAAAAAATAAAATGATAATCTGATTTTTGATTCGAGAGTGTAAAACCGACACCTATCGGATTACACTTAATCTCAAGGCAAAAATGCCGAGAACAGATACTACACTTTGATCTTAGCCTAAAGGCTGATTTATTTAGGCAGGTGAGTTCCTTCGGACAACCCTCATCTTTATCTACAGATGAAGATTTTACAAACCTTGGGAACTCACCAGACCTTAGGCATAGTGCCCGTTATGTAGGGGGAGGGGGGTCGGGGATAAGTGAGACAAGCTGTTCAATGTTTTTTATTTCACAAAATTTTACAAACAACATAAAAAAGAACATTTGCTGACTCCAAACTAGATTCTTGCACCAAAATACCGCATTCACTCTGTGGGTTGATCCCTACTTACAATATCCCCAAAAAACATCGATGTAAAAAAGAATTATCGTGGGAGTGGGAAAAATATTAAAAGCACCCAAAAAGAAAGAAAAATAAAGAACGAAATAAAATGGTAAAAAAGTTAGTATGGCCCGGCTTTCCCTCATGACTAAGTGTTAGACCGCCCACTGTTTTCCGGCACGAGACCGAAAACAAGCGGGTCGGTCACTAAGTGGGAGTGGGAACTTTAAGAGAGGAGTGTTCAAAAAATAAATTCATCGGGAATGGGATCATGGGGTGGATGGCGTCTTCCAAGATAGTAATGCCAAGGGTTTCAAAAGACCGGGGACAAAATAAAACAGTGGAAGTGGGAATCTCTGGAAGCTCTCTAGTGCCGGCAAAAATAAAATAGGGACAGGATAACTTTCATTCCTACTAGTTTAAGAGGTTACCAGTTTTTTTAAATAAATCCAAAAAACTCTACAGGGGTGGGTTCCGTAGAACCCAGTACCGCGTGTGCCATAACTATGGAGGGAACACGAACTCAAACTTGGCGCCTCGTCGGATGCACAAACTAGTGTCATGCACCCATCTCCTATCGAAATCCATGCGATGTAATCGTTTCCAATCGCATCTGATCTTCACTTTAAGTTGGTGTTTAAAGTAAACTACCAGATCCCGATCCGAAACAGATCCAACCCCATGAACCTCATTAAGACGTGTAACCCACGTCACTAGTCTTGCTACGGCTAGGATGGCTAGAAACACCATTCGTTTCTCCCCAGACCACGGCGGTGCTGCGTTGTTGATGACAGATGCTACATCCAGGACCATCGGCTGCTCGGCGTCGATGCGGGCCGTCACCTCCCTGACGTATCCCCAGAGATGTCGAAGTTTGCTGCAGGTGAAGAAGGCGTGCTCGGCCGTTTCTTCTTCGTTGTCTTCACAGCGCGGGCATAAGGGGACGTCCCTTAAACCATCTCTGCATAATCTGCCATAGAGGGGCAGTGCGTTCCGACCCAGTCGCCAGGTCAGAGAATACTCAGAATTGTTGAGATAACTCTGGCCTGGCGCCCAATTCCACTGGGAGTGGGCCTCCTCCCTCGACAATCCAAGCCGCTCCTCAAGTGGGTCCGAAGCGGTACCCTCCACTAGATCCCGATATAGTCTCTTCCTAGACCGGGCAAGGTTACTGGACCCCGGCAACGCTCTAAGCGCGGCCCGGCATTCGGCGAAGAACAAGGGCTCCCCTCTCGGCCTACGTCGTCCTTCGACCGAGAGGTCGGGTATGAGGTTGGGAAAGGCGCTCCCGACCGCAGGGACCCACGGAGTGTCTTCCATCAAAGTCCGACTCAGGAAAGCCAGTCTCTCGGCATGTCGATGACTTGCCAAGTCAGGCATCCCCAAGCCTCCCACACTCGGAACTTGAGTACAGACCTGTCTGCGGACGTACGCTTTCCGGCCCTTCCAAAGAAGCGAGAAGAGTAAGCGCGTGAAAGCGATAAGGCGGGCCGCAGGCAGTGGTAGTACAGACAGCCGGTAAAGGATGAGAGGAAAGACGTAAGTGGCGCACGCCTCCGTTCTGCCCTTTAAGGAAAGCTTCCTTCGAATCCAAGCCCGGACCGACGATTCGACCTTTGTCTGTACCTCCAACCAGTTCTTTTCCAGCTGGAGGCCCGGCCCGAACCACACGCCGAGGATTCGAACCGGGCCATCCGACCAGCTGAAGTCACCTGGAAGAGCGGTCTCTCCGCTCCAGGCACCCAACCGCAGGCCGTTCGACTTGCTGCGGTTGACTATGGCCCCTGTCACTTCTTCGTACCGAGCGAGCGCCTTAATCACCGTTCGAATGTCAGTACGGCTCGACACGAAAACGGTGACATCATCGGCAAACGCGGAAACCCTGACTCGCGCTTTGCGAGGAGGGATAGCGATCCCGCGCAGGACTGGTGTTGTCGCCTCATCCCTTAATTTGCGAAGGAAGGGTTCCAACGCCAGGATGTAGAGCAGGGGCGACAGCGGACAACCCTGACGTACCGACCGAGAAACAACGAACGATTCCGACCTCTTTCCATTGACTTGCACCACTGCCGTCGGCGAGTCATACAGAATAGAGATCCACCTGCGGAAGTCCGGACCAAAACCGGCAGCCGCTAAAACAGCTTTCAGGAAACCATGGTCGACCCTATCGAAAGCCTTGGACTGATCTAAATTGATCAGCGCGGCTTCAGCGTCGTCTTCTGTCCCCTCTATGATCATGCGAATCAAATGCAAGTTGTTCTGAATCGACCTCCCCTTCACAGCAAAGTTCTGCTCAGGCTTGATCAAATCACCGATAACAACCTGCAGGCGGTTCGCAAGAACGCGGGCCAAAATCTTTAACTCTGTGTTTAGCAGAGTTATGGGCCTGTAGTCGTCTAAATTTCCCCCACCAGGTTGGTCCCTCTTCTTCAGTAATGTGACCACTCCTTTGGTTACCTGTCCAGGGATTGACTCCTGAACAAACCAGTGGTTAAACACATCCTTCAGAATTGGGACAAACATGGGCGACAGCCTCAAATACATTTCGTACGGCAGACCATCGAGTCCCGGAGATTTGTTCAAGCCGACCTGCTTCAACGCAGTAACGATCTCGCCCTCCGTAATCCTGCCATCACAGCCAGCTGCTCGAGCCGCCTCGAGGCGGGGCGAGTCAGCCAAATAGCTGTCAAACTCCTGGCCGCGGAGTCTGGGCAGTTGGGTGAAGCGTTCCTCCAAATGCTCACGGAACCCCTCACAGATCTCACGAGACGATACCAGGGTATGTCCTTCCAGGTTTTTCACCTTCCGAATGTACCCATCCGAACCACGACGTAAAGCAGCCTTACGCTCAACAGCGTCAACGTTCACGGCTTCGTTAGAGACTTTCTTTAATCTAGCTCTAACTACTTGACCTTCATATCGCTCGCTAGCCAAGCGATTGAGGTCCCCCGTAATTAATGCTATCTCTAGGGGATCCCCCCCAGCCACCGCCCGGGTCATCTTATCCTCTACTTGCTTTTGCGTCCTAGCCCTATTTTGAGCGAGGCGCTGGCTGTAGCAGACACAAAAGTTTCTAACCTGAGCCTTAGTTTTAACCCAGTACCTACTCCCGATAACCACCCCCACTAATCCCCGCTGGAGTAGTAACGTTAGCTGTTCCCGGAAGTCTCGTATCTCCAGTAAGGAGGTATTAAACTTCCAGTACCCAGCCAACCTAGGCCTATCACTTAAGTTCAACCGGGCCGTAACCAATTTATGGTCCGAATGTCCTAACCAAGTGAACGTGGGACAAGATATGAAATCTACGTCGCCTCTTCTAACTAACATTCTGTCCAAGTAAGTACTCGGACAGAAGGCCGCGCTAGTATGCCACGTCCACATCTCCCGCCCTGGGTGATCAACGCGAAATCTGTCGACAAGATCGCATGAGGCCATCAGGTCAGACAGACTGCTTTCCCACCTCGCCGACCCTCTATTCCCACCGACCTTATCTATCTTGGGGTCTAGGATGGCATTCCATTCCCCCATTAAAACTACTCGCTCCGGACCCTTGAGGAACGCCTCCAACCGTCGAAAAAAGGAAACCCTCTCGCCAGCAATGTTGGGCGCATAAACCGCAACGATCCGAAACTTGCTGTTTTCAACGGCAACATCGACCACGACCAGTCGTCCCACCGCATCCGCATGAACAACGCTCACCGCCGCAGGCAGGGTGCGTCTCACTAACAAAGAGATGCCACAACTATGAGCATCGCCATATGCTGAGTAGACGTCATAGTCGTCAGTCAGCACATCACAATCCCCATACGAATCGAAGTGGGTCTCTTCAATCGCAGCTACATCTACCTCACGGGCCACGAGATCCCTCAGCACGCGAGCAGCCCTGCTTCGGGATCTCATGCCCCTCACATTCCAACAAGCCAAGCTTAAATTTGTGGTCCCCATCAATTAGTGTCACACACGGGGCTAAAGTCCTCGGGAGTGAGGACGCCGAAGGTCTGACCGAGACTGCCGGTCAGCAGTTCGGACGAAATCCGTCCGTCTCGTGCCAAACCTCCCACGTCCACGGGGAAAGTTAATTTTAAAGCCCGAAAAAATGAGGGGTGAACATAAATGGGGACCCTCCCACTACATTTGGACTTAATTTCCTTAAATGAAGGGTGCTCCTCTTCTATAAGGGGTTGCTCCGGGATTGCGTCTTTGGCCGCCCTAAGCATTCTCCATAATGCTTTCTCCCTCCCGTTCCCGGTTTCCTGCCTCACAAACGTTATAATTTTGGGTGCATTTTTAAAATTTCGGGGGTCTTGCACCTGTTTTCCTCCTACGTGGGTGAAGCTCTCCAGCTGCTTAATATATCGCCTCTGCCTTCCATTGAGGTCTGATTGGACCTGTAATGAATCCGCCTCACAGATCCTTACCCCCGGCAGAAAGGGGAACCTCCTAGTCTTCTCTCGTCTCACTGGCGTAGGAGGAGGTGGTACCGGGACGACTTCTGGAATGACCTCTTGCTTTCTTCCTGGAACGACTTCTGGCATGACTCCCTCAGCAGCTCCTCCTGGTTCAGAGGCCGGCGGCGCTACTGGGATGGGAGCCTCCTCTTCCCTCTGTCTCGCCGACACTGGGGACCTATCCCGAGGGCTGTTTAAGGGAGTGTAAAACTTGAGAGGAACACTTTCCTGTTCCATTGACTCGGAGGGGGCTAAAGATTTAGTGTTTTCCTCCTCTCTTGCTGACTCCCGGACTTTTTTTGCTTTTGGGTCCTTTCTTTTGGGGGGCTCCATTGCTGCTTCCACCTCCTTTCCATCTTCCTCCGATTCTGATGAGAGTGCTGTCAGCTTCCTTTTCAAAGCTGCAGGCATCGGTCTCCCCTTGGTTGGTATAGGGGTCGGGGTGGGCTTCCTCCCCTTCTCTGTGGACTCCTTGTCTACTGCTGCTGACGATGATGCCGACACTGCTGGCGCTTTTTGGGGAACAGCCGCTGGGGGCTTTGCTGTTATTCTTTGGGGGCAGTCCTTTGCCACATGCCCTGGCGTCTGACAGCGCCAGCAATGTGGCCTTCTTCCCTCCACGATGATCGACATAGACCAGGATTCGCATTTTAACTGTGCTGGAATCGCCTGAAACCCCTGCCGGTTGACCCTCATCTTCAGCCTGTATTCTCCTGTCAGAATACCATGCATTCCGCGAGTCGGCACCACCTCCTCGACGTCGCCATACTGCGACATTATCGCTCCCAGATGGTCGGAGTCGATGCAGCATGGGACGCCGAGAACCGAAACCGACGCGCTTCTCCTTTCCATATATTCGGGTCTTAATTTCATGCCCTTCCAGACTACGTCTCCGCCCATTGCTAGCTTTTCTGCTACCTCATGGGTTGGGAGCAGCACGTCCCACATTGCAAAGCTTTTCCTGAGGATATAGGAAGCTGGGATCTTCAAGCCCACCAGTGCTTCCATGACTCTCTCCTTCAGGACTCCTACCAACCCATTCGCCTTTGCGTCCAAAGTTACGAAGGAGATGATCCTCTTCCTCAAATTTTCCAGCGTTCCTGGAGGCAGCTTCACTGTGTTTCCTTCAGTGAACTCCTTGTATTTTTCCTCGAACACTCTCCTATAATGTTCAGGAGTCTTCTGCTGTTTGGGCCCCCACACTGAACTAGTGGGTTTAGCGGAAGCCGTTACCTCGATCTTCTTTTTATTGGGGATCCGCGAACCAGAGTTGGACAGCCTTGGCCATGGTTCATTAGCCGCGATCCCCTTCCTCCTTTCCGGTCTGTGAGCTGGTTTACTTGGGCCCTCTCCCCCTGATAGACTTTCATCCCCTGAGGAGCACCCTACAAATAAACCTGGGCGGTAGTTTTGTTCCGCCACCTTTAAGTCCCATGACTGGCTTTTCGTTAGTTTACTTTTATGAAAAGGGGTATCATCATACCCTTGGAAGAAAACTTCCGGAGACACCAATACTCTTGGAACCGCTGGCGTCTCCATTTCCAAAAGGAAATCCGACAACGATGGATTGTCGCTCGACGCGACACTCCCTCGTCGCGATGAAGAGGTGCCCTGCGTGGCAACACCTCCTGGGGAGCACTCGAGCGTGTCTCCCCCCGACCGAACTGGAGTATCGCACGGCACGACACTCCCCAACAAAGCTCCAGAGGTGCCCTGCGGGGCAACACCTCCTGGGGAGCACTCGAGCGTGTCTCCCCCCGACCGAACTGGAGTATCGCACGGCACGACACTCCCCAACAAAGCTCCAGAGGTGCCCTGCGGGGCAACACCTCCTGGGGAGCACTCGAGCGTGTCTCCCCCCGACCGAACTGGAGTATCGCACGGCACGACACTCCCCAACAAAGCTCCAGAGGTGCCCTGTGGGGCAACACCTCCTGGGGAGCACTCGAGCGTGTCTCCCCTCGACCGGACTGGAGTGTCGCTCGACGCAACACTCACCGAACTCGCAACTGGGGCGCCCTTCGCGGCCACACCCCTCTCGCTGTCTTTAGCCAAGACAGCTCTGGCTTTTGAGACCAAGGTGGCCTCCATCTCAATCTGTGTCTGTCTGCCGACCACAACCCGCCGATTCGGAATCAGGGAGACTGTCGCCAAAAGGCACGTGAGTCTTCCCCGAACCTGCCGGCTGCTTAAGTTGGGACAAGCAGTCAGACTCTGAAAAAAGAATTAATTAATATTAATTGCCAAAAAAGTGGCTACAAGAAAGAGAAAAGTGAAAAAAAACAAAAAAAACTTAGCTCTAAAACCAAGTGGGAGCTGGAACTAGATAGAGAAAAGTGAGAAATTAGCTCTAAAACCAAGTGGGAGCTGCCTCCCCAACGGGGGAGGAACTAGAAAGATCATAAAAAAAAGAGAAAAAATCCCCAAAAGGGGGAGGAAAAAAGTTAAAAAAGCCCCAAAAGGGGGCAAGAAAACGCTTTAAACCTAGCCAACGGGCCCGGTAGCGGAAAGCCTGGTCTTTGGGAAAACGAGAATGTTTTATCTGAGAACAGATACTACACTCTGATCTTAGCCAAAAGGCCGAAAGACTCTGAAATTAAAATTTTTGGAAAGATTTCTATCAGTATTTATAACGAATCTACGACAGTAGCGCGGTCTATCCACTATACACTGTTTAAATTACATTAATAAATTAACAAGTAATAATAACTATGATTTTCTTTTAACAAACATTGTATAATACTATTTAACAACTTATTACATGAGTTTTGAATATCAACTATTTTACACGACTTTTTACAAGTTAATATGTAGTAAATTCGAAATAATCTAATGTATTTATGTACTAATCCGATAAAAATGCATTGTCACTGTAAACATCCCATAATCCCTTGCCGGATGTACCCGGTCTTGCCCTAAATTCTGTCCGGTTCTATCAGATCATCCAATAACTTCTGTCCGGATGCATCAATAACAACATAGGAATCCTACGTTAAGAGTGTGTAGTGAAACAAGGGTTGCTCAATCACATCCGCACCTGTCCCATAATCCCTTGCCGGATGTACCCGGTCTTGACCTAAATTGTGTCCGGTTATATCAGGTCATCATGACGTCAGAGAGTGGCAGTTTTCCTTTCTGTCATTTTTTCCCTCTCACACTTTCTTTCTTAATTATTAATAGACGCTAATATCCCCCCCTCCCTCCCTGTGGCCGTTCTGTTATCATGATAGGAATTACCTCCTCCTTTCATGCCAAATTGGGGGGGGGGGTACGGTATTCGCCGGTGTGAGCATTACCTCCTCCTTTCTTGAGAAGTGTTGAGGTAGGGTCGTATCGGTTCCGTTGTCATGATGCACTATTCACATGCATTATCTCCTCCTTTTTTGAGAAGTGTTGAGGTAGGGTCGTATCGGGTCCGTTGTCATGATGCACTCATCCCATGCATTATCTCCTCCTTTTTTGAGAAGTGTTGAGGTAGGGTCGTATCGGTTCCGTTGTCATGATGTACTATTCCCATGCATTATCTCCTCCTTTTTTGAGAAGTGTTGAGGTAGGGTCGTATCGGGTCCGTTGTCATGATGCACTCATCCCATGCATTATCTCCTCCTTTTTTTAGAAGTGTTGAGGTAGGGTCGTATCGGGTCCGTTGTCATGATGCACTCATCCCATGCATTATCTCCTCCTTTTTTGCTCAACGTCCTAGATAGAGGTACTGTAGTGATAGGTTTGGATAATATTTTAACAGCATCTACGCTAGAAAAGGATGGGGGAATGGATAAGAGTTATTTCAGTAGTCCCCAGGAGGCCTCTTTGATTTTGAAATATTCGGCGTTGTCCGGGAGAAAAGTGCTCAATATCCTAGATAGAGCTACTGTAGTGATAGGTTTGGAAAATATTTTAACGCTATCTTCGTTCCCCTTTGGACTATTTCGCAGATCAGGAGAGAGGATACCTAAGTGATTTCAGTAGTCCCCAGGAGGCCTCCTTGATTATCAAAGTACTCGGCGTTGTCCGGGAGAAAAGTGCTCAATGTCCTAGATAGAGCTACCGTAGTGATAGGTTTGGATAATATTTTAACAGCATCTACGCTGAAAAGGATGGGGTAATCGATAAGAGTTATTTCAGTAGTGCTTAGGAGGCCTCTTTGATTTTGAAATACTCGGCGTTGTCCGGGAGAAAAGTGCTCAATATCCTAGATAGAGCTACTGTAGTGATAGGTTTGGAAAATATTTTAACGCCATCTTCGTTCCCCTTTGGACTATTTCGCAGATCAGAAGGAGAGAGGATACCTAAGTGATTTCAGTAGTCCCCAGGAGGCCTCCTTGATTATCAAAGTACTCGGCGTTGTCCGGGAGAAAAGTGCTCAATATCCTAGATAGAGCTACTGTAGTGATAGGTTTGGAAAATATTTTAACGCCATCTTCGTTCCCCTTTGGACTATTTCGCAGATCAGAAGGAGAGAGGATACCTAAGTGATTTCAGTAGTCCCCAGGAGGCCTACTTGATTATCAAAGTACTCGGCGTTGTCCGAGAGCAAAGTGCTCAATGTCCTAGATAGAGCTACTGTAGTGATAGGTTTGGAAAATATTTTAACGCCATCTTCGTTCCCCTTTGGACTATTTCGCAGATCAGAAGGAGAGAGGATACCTAAGGGATTTCAGGAGTGCTCATGAAGCCTCCTCGATTTTCAAAGTACTCGGCGTTGTCCGGGAGAAAAGTGCTTAATATCCTAGATAGAGCTACTGTAGTGATAGGTTTAGAACATATTTTAAGCCCATCTTCGTTCCCCTTTAGACAATTTTGCAGATGAAAAGGAGAGAATGATACCTAAGTGATTTCAGTAGTCCCCAAGAGGCCTCTTTGATTTTCAAAGTACTCGGCGTTGTCCGGGAAAAAAGTGCTCAATGTCCGAGATAGAGCTACTGTAGTGATAGGTTTGGATAATATTTTAACGCCATCTTCGTTCCTCTTTGGACTATTTCGCAGATCAGAAGGAGAGAGGATACCTAAGTGATTTCAGTAGTCCCCAGGAGGCCTCCTTGATTATCAAAGTACTCGGCGTTGTCCGGGAGAAAAGTGCTCCATGTCCTAGATAGAGCTACTGTAGTGATGGGTTTGGTAAATATTTAAACGCCATCTTCGTTCCCCTTTGGACTATTTGGCAGATCAGCAGGAGAGAGGATACCTAAGGGATTTTAGGAGTGCTCATGAAGCCTCCTCGATTTTCAAAGTACTCGGCGTTGTCCGGGAGAAAAGTGCTCAATATCCTAGATAGAGCTACTGTAGTGATAGGTTTAGAAAATATTTTAACGCCATCTTCGTTCCCATTTGGACAATTTTGCATATGAAAAGGAGGGAGGATACCTAACTGATTTCAGTTGTCCCCAGGAGGCCTCTTTGATTTTCAAAGTACTCGGCGTTGTCCGGGAAAAAAGTGCTCAATGTCCTAGATAGAGCTACTGTAGTGATAACTTTGGATAATATTTTAACAGCATCTACGCTGAAAAGGATGGGGGAATGGATAAGAATTATTTCAGTAGTCCATAGGAGGCCTCTTTGATTTTGAAATACTCGGCGTTGTCCGGGAGAAAAGTGCTCAATATCCTAGATAGAGCTACTGTAGTGATAGGTTTGGAAAATATTTTAACGCCATCTTCGTTCCCCTTTGGACTATTTCGCAGATCAGAAGGAGAGAGGATACCTAAGGGATTTCAGGATTGCTCATGAAGCCTCCTCGATTTTCAAAGTACTCGGCGTTTTCCGGGAGAAAAGTGCTCAATATCCTAGATAGAGCTACTGTAGTGATAGGTTTAGAAAATATTTTAACGCCATCTTCGTTCCCCTTTGGACAATTTTGCAGATGAAAAGGAGGGAGGATACCTAACTGATTTCAGTAGTCCCCAGGAGGACTCTTTGATTTTCAAAGTACTCGGCGTTGTCCGGGAAAAAAGTGCTCAATGTCCTAGATAGAGCTACTGTAGTGATAGGTTTGGATAATATTTTAACAGCATCTACGCTGAAAAGGATGGGGGAATGGATAAGAGTTATTTCAGTAGTCCCCAGGAGGCCTCTTTGATTTTACAATACTCGGCGTTGTCCGGGAGAAAAGTGCACAATATCCTAGATAGAGCTACTGTAGTGATAGGTTTGGAAAATATTTTAACGCCATCTTCGTTCCCCTTTGGACTATTTCGCAGATCAGAAGGAGAGAGGATACCTAAGGGATTTCAGGAGTGCTCATGAAGCCTCCTCGATTTTCAAAGTACTCGGCGTTGTCAGGGATAAAAGTGCTCAATATCCTAGATAGAGCTACTGTAGTGATAGGTTTAGAACATATTTTAACCCCATCTTCGTTCCTTTTTGGACAATTTTGCAGATGAAAAGGAGAGAATGATACCTAAGTGATTTCAGTAGTCCCCAGGAGGCCTCTTTGATTTTCAAAGTACTCGGCGTTGTCCGGGAAAAAAGTGCTCAATGTCCTAGATAGAGCTACTGTAGTGATAGGTTTGGATAATATGTTAACAGCGTCTACGCTGAAAAGGATGGGGAATCGATAAGAGTTATTTCAGTAGTGTTCAGGAGGCCTCTTTGATTTTGAAATACTCGGCGTAGTCCGGGAGAAAAGTGCTCAATATCCTAGATAGAGCTACTGTAGTGATAGGTTTGAAAAATATTTTAACGCCATCTTCGTTCCTCTTTGGACTATTTCGCAGATCAGAAGGAGAGAGGATACCTAAGTTATTTCAGTAGTCCCCAGGAGGCCTCTTTGATTATCAAAGTACTCGGCGTTGTCCGGGAGAAAAGTGCTCCATGTCCTAGATAGAGCTACTGTAGTGATAGGTTTGGAAAATATTTAAACGCCATCTTCGTTCCCCTTTGGACTATTTGGCAGATCAGAGGGAGAGAGGATACCTAAGGGATTTTAGAAGTGCTCATGAAGCCTCCTCGATTTTCAAAGTACTCGGCGTTGTCCGGGAGAAAAGTGCTCAATATCCTAGATAGAGCTACTGTAGTGATAGGTTTAGAAAATATTTTGACGCCATCTCTGTACCACTTTGGACTATTTTGCAGATTAAAAGGAGGGAGGATACCTAAGTGATTTCAGTAGTGCTCAGGAGGCGTCCTTTATTTTGAAAGTACTCGGCGTTGTCCGGGAGAAAAGTGCTTAATATCCTACATAGAGCTACTGTAGTGATAGGTTTGGATAATATTTTAACAGCATCTATGCTTAAAAGTATGGGGGAATCGATAAGAGTTATTTCAGTAGTGCTCATGAGGCCTCCTTTATTTTCAAAGTACTCGGTGTTGTCCGGGAGAAAAGTGCTCAATATCTTAGATAGAGCTACTGTACTGATAGGTTTGGAAAATATTTTGACGCCATATTCGTTCCCCTTTGGACTATTTTGCAGATGAAAAGGAGGGAGGATACCTAAGTGATATCAGTAGTGCTCAGGAGGCGTCCTTGATTTTGAAAGTACTCGGGGTTATCCAGGAGAAAAGTGCTCAATATCCTAGATAGAGCTACTGTAGTGATAATTTTGGATAATATTTTAACAGTATTTACGCTGGAAAGGATGGCGGAATAGATAAGAGTGATTTTAGAGTAATAAGAGTGATATGCACCGGGGCGGCAATAGGTACGTATATAGTATGTGCACTGGGGCGACGATAGGTACGTATATAGTCTGCGCACCACGGTGGTTATACATACGTATATAGTATTAATACCGGAGCGGAAATAAGTACCTATATAGAAAGCGCAGATAGAGGTGGTACTTTTTATAGAAATATGTCATACTATTGCCCTGGGCAACGTAGGAGAAATGGTGGGGAAGAAGCAGCCTTCCCAAAAAGCAAAATTAAAAGTAGCGGTGAAATGGGGCGACCAGGGAAGAGAAAGGTAGAAAGATAAATAGACGGCTATAGATGAGAGGGGGAAATAGAAGTTTGAATATAAAGATGTTACACACGCGATTTCTTCTCAATTATATGTTTTTATGACCCTGAGCAACGCCGGGTAGCCCCGCTAGTTAGTAATAAAAGAAAAAAAAATCTGATTGGATTGAATAAAATATCTGATGAATCTGAATGAAATTACTTTTTTATCTTTAGAAATATGTACCAATAATTGGATTAAATTGCATAGAAGCCAATGTTTGCATGTAGCTATTGGTTAGAAAACTATATTCGTCAACGGTGCAGGGGGAAAATCTCAATCTACTCTATCTACAAGAATATAAATGTATAGAGACAAGTAAAGAAGGGTAGAGAATGAGAAAGTGGGACAGATCTATTAAAATTGTGTCAAAACTGAACTGAGACACCAGATCTGGCGCAAATACAATGCTAGATATCGTATTGGATAGAGCTACATCAATAATGAAAAATAAAATGTAATCTGTGTGTGTTGATAGATAGACAACAAAATAGAGAAGGCAAAGGTGTCCAAAAGTATATATATATATATATATATATATATATATATATATATATAGAGAGAGAGAGAGAGAGAGAGAGAGATTGATAGATAGATAGTGAAGGCTAAAACGTCAAAAGGACAGATAAATAGATACATAGAAATACACATGTTGCATGTCTTAATAAACGTGATCAATATGGAACTGAACAGATGGATAGATAAAGCAACACACTCAAAACAATTAGTTTCAGTCGATTAAAACACACGGAAGAAACACAGCACGAAAGGTAAGTAAATCATTCAGTTCGAGAGTATTGTTAAGCCTCCCTTTATCGAATTGTCTTGAGGTCATCTTGTCGTACTGCGATATTTTTGTGATTACGAAATACTTAAGAGGTGTTACACTTCTCTGTCTGTCACTTGAAATGTTATCAGTGATTTATGTGGGTATTTTTCTTCTTGCTTAATTCCAGACTAAAAAAACTAATAAAAATGTACATATAATGGTAGGCATAGGGCACAACATTTTATTGTACAGCGACTCTGTAATTCTCATCACATATATATTTTATTATATGACTCAGTTCTGTCAAAAATGACAGTAAAATGTTACATTTTGAAACAAATTCATCAAGCATTGAAAAATTGTCAGAAGTTTTATAGAACAATATAAAGGATTTCAATTTAAATAACAACTATTTACATTATATTCATGAAAATTAGCGCAAGATTTTGTACATTTTAATAAAATACGTTGACTCAGCTGTTGGTGGTGTCATATACTGAATTGCCTACCTCTGTTGTACGTGAAAAGGAATAACTATTAAGAAGTGTCTCTTAATGTTGTTCGGGTGAGAGTTCGGATCGTTTAACCAGCGGTACAGTTAAATAAGCCACACTGATGAGTGTTATTTAAAATGAAACATATATGCCTATAGATATTAGTTAGTTATTTATTAAAAAAAATTATTAAGCTCCGTTCAAACAGAGCACTTTGAGAGAAATATTTAAAAAAATCATATTTAGAACCGTTGCCAGTTCCCTCCCTTTATTAGATTAAACACTGTTTGTTACTTACGATGTTTTTTAAATAAAATATAGGGCTATAGAGCTTATGTTATCCCACATTTCAAATGTGGTTGTCACGACAGCTGACTTGTAAGAAGTTTGTCTGGGTTGAAGTTATTGGGTCTAGTATTCAAATCAATTGACCGGCGGTACAGTCACGTGAGACATACTGAGGATTGTTATTTGAACATGAAACATATATACGTGGATAATAATTATTTAAAAATAATATATATATATATATATATATATATATATATATATATATATATATATATATAAATGAAAATGGAATAAAGGATAAGCAAATCAACAACTAGCAAAAATAAACTCAAACCCACATATTGAATAGTTCTACCTAAATAGTTCGATCGTTTATAATGCGATCATCCTCGGTAGGTAGCAGAACTTTAATCAATTAAAGTTCTGCTACCTAATGAGGATGGTCGTATTATAAACGATCGAAATATTTAGGTAGCACTATTCAATATGTGGGTTTGAGTTTATTTTTGCTAGTTGTTGATTTGCTTATCTTTTATTTCATTTTTATTTATATATCTTGTCTGAAACATTGTTTCTTTTATTCCTCATATATATATATATATATATATATATATGTATATATATATGTATATATATATATATATATATATATATATATATATATATATATATATATATATATATATATATATATATATATATATATATATATATATATATAGTGAGGCATGGAGATGGCACGGTGTCTAAGTAGTTAACGATACGGACTCAGGATCTGGGTTTGCCGGGTTCGAATCCTGTTCGTTACACAGAGACACTTTTATCAAAACTCACACCTGGCCTTGTATCTAACCTGCTTGAAAGGAGGTAAATATATTTGTTTAAACATTAGTTTTTTAAAACGCTTAAAGTTTTAAATTAATAAATATATAATATAACTGATAGAATTATAAAATTACAACTCAAACCAAATGTACCAAAATTACACAAGTTGACCTTATGTTTCCAAACATAAAACTACAGGTCTACCACAGATATTTTGCAGGCTCTCTGATAAGTATAGCAATTAATAAAACTATATATATATATATATATATATATATATATATATATATATATATATATGGTAAGCTATGAAAATATATTTATGGCAATTAAGCTACACAGAGGCTCCCGCGTTTCATCATTAGGGGGAATATTCAGGCTAAAATGCATGGACTTATTTTGTCCGGGTGTCTTTATATACACGGCTAGCTAGTTAACCAATCAGATTCTTTGTTGTTCTATCAGCCAACTGTTCGGTGTATGACAAAGGTCCGGTTAGTGTTACTTCCTATATCATGTTCTATTGTGTTGTTTTCTATAGAGTGGACTATATCCAGTTTCTTTGTTGTGTCAATATAATGGGTGAACTTAATTTAACACGTTGTTCTCTTGTATTTCTATTTTAGGTTTTAGTTTTTAAATTGTTAGGTTTTATTTTATTTTAGTTATTTTTACTTATTTATTTTTTGTTAGCATATATATATATACATATATATATATATATATATATATATATATATATATATATCATTGTCGATTTAGGTTTGGGCTTGAAACTTTCCTTTCTATTTGATACATGGAATTATGTGTCAAATGGCGTGGTAGGAATATATTAGTGCCCTCGGGTTGCCAGCTTTTAGACGAAATTAAATTATGTGTCAGTTGCCTTGTAGTTGATTTTGGAAAACAAAAGAGAACATATGTGTTTTGCGTATAGGAGTGTTAATTTGTCTTCCTAAAAAATCAATTAGATCTGGAAGATCCTTAAATGGCTGACTCTTAAGTGGCCGAAGGAGGGCGAGGAAATTCGAACAATTGTTGGCAGGGCCGTAACCACGAAGAAAACCACTTAAAACAGAAAATTGATAATGAAAAAAATTCACTCTATGCCGGACACTTCAAATTAAATGTCATTAACGAAATGCCTGGTCGATGAAGTCATCAGTTAGGGGATTAACAACTTGAAATTATCGCAGAAAGTTGATAGTTGGGAATTTATTAAACTGGCCAACTCGAAAATAACAGAAAATAACGAACATAACAGAAAGAACATTAAATTAATTACGAGTCGTGTTAACCACTTCATAGGGTGAATCGACTATTTTCAGGAATCAACAGCTTGTAGCCAAGATGAACAAAATTGAGTGAGTTCCTCTTGCTAAGTGGCTTGGTCTACCTTAAGATTGATCGGAAAAGGAAAGAAGATAATTAAGAACACTCAATTTAGTTTTGTTTTCACCTAAAATAGATGAACTAAAACAACCTCTAAAATGAAATGTGCATGGCCGAGATCAGAGGGGGGGGGGGGGTACCGGAGTCACGTCAACCCTTATGGACAGAAAAGGAGAATAATTCAGGACCTAGACGCTATAGATGGGCGGGGCTAACAAGAAGGTCGTTCCCATATACGCAGGCTTTTGAGTGGTCGATAGTGAGAGTCGGAGAGACTGTCTGAAAGTGAACGTAAGACCTAAGCTCAGAACCGTTGTTGCTAAGTATTTCCACCTTGTCTCTTGAGCCTAGAGTTCAGAGTTAGTCCCAAGTTCTGTTACCAATACTCTAATCAGTGTTACACGTGAACAGCAGAAGGAACGGTTTGCACTGTATGTTTCTTTGATTTGTATTATATATATCATTTGTTTTTCTTACTCTTTTAAACTCGAGTCGATCCTCATTTTTTCATAACATCTGTGACGCGTCACCTTAAACGTTCTCTACATTAGTCCTACGGTCACGGCGTGTTGTCAGACCTTGTCAGAGATCAATAACACAACGTGGAAGGACAAGTGATTGATCGCAGACTACGTAGACCTCAACGCAGAGACATTCCCAGGACGAACAGCTCGCAACGGGAAGGCGCTTTTATCGGAAGCATGAAAACACATTTGTCATAAACGTCAGATGGAAAGCCCACCATTATAACTGCATGATTGAGAGGAAGAACAAGACTCCGAATGTTTATCCACGATTGCCCTTTAACTCTATTGGAAAAGAAGATGAATCCCAAGGCATTTCAGCGAACTGAATGTTTCAAATGTTTGATTAATTATTTAATTATCTGTTCTTTTTTCTGCATCGAAAGTCCTTCCACTAGTGTTTGTTTTTAGTGCTAAAATCTGACGGTTTTCCTAAAGAAACTTCTCTATGTGATGTAATGAATGGCGCAAACAAAAAGACGTTTTGGAATCACAAAAATAATGAAAAATAAAATATTTCCCTAATGTCTTGGAAACGATCGTACGCAGAATGGTAGTTGGTTTTGAATACTTGGAACGGTGTTAAATTATATTTAACTCCACTAACTAACTAACTATATATATATATATATATATATATATATATATATATATATATATATATATATATATATATATAAAGTATATGTATAACATTTCCAACTACAGATTTTCATATTCAGAGATATTTAAGAGATATACATGTACTCTTCTACTCGTATGTGATCTTTTGGCTAAAATCAAAGTGTATTATCTGTTCCGATGGATATTGTCTTGACCTTCGGGTCTTGATTTACGCCGGTCTATGGGTCTGTCTTGTGCAGTTCTAGGAGGTCCACCCTTCCAGGCTTCGCCTCCCCTCTTTGGGGAGGAGTAAGTTTATTGCATACTGCCTGAGGCGCCCCTACCGGGGAATGCCGACGGGGCTGCCCAGGCAATTTTTAAACCCCACTTTCCCGACCCGACCTTGGGTCACATCTTACTTGTGGGAGTAAGATAAAAACTGGCCTTGTGCCTAACTCCTGGAGAGGAGTAAATCAATACACGTATGTGATGAAACATATTTATTGACTGCTTTAGTAGGTAAACGTTTCTACGTTTTATCCTCTTACATATCTAAACGTAATATATTTTGTAAGCTTACAAAAATTAACATAATTTATATTTTTTCCGATCCTGCAATTGAACTCAATTTATATGTGTTTGTTTACTTAACAAAACGTAATTTACTTTTGTTTACCTCTGAAAACTCTAAGGTGAACAAAAGGTAATTATTTATTTTATGTAACTTATGGAATGCAGGTTATGTTTATTTAGAGGCTTAGCACACTAACAACATTATTATACATGCTTGGTAAAAATAGCGATGCATATAGCTTTTGTTGGAGATTTGTAATAATAATAGCTATACCTACAACTATGCTTTACGAGATAGTGGCTTTATTAACACCAACATTGAATACCACGACAGAAAGAATAGTAACGCTTGAATGAAAAATAGAAACCGGAATAGTATATGGTATAACCCTCGTCCAACCTGCTAATTACATCGATAATTCGACATCTGTTTCTTTATTTTTTGAATCGACATTTCCTCAACAAATATTCTGTTACATTAAATGTATAATAACACAATTTATTAAACATTGTTATAGCTGTACACATTACTTAGAACACATAGTAAGAACTATTATAGACATATATTATAACATAATTATAACAATAACATTTACAACATACAAGATGATAATAATAACAATACTGAGTGTAACTGTAGAAATAAGAGCGACTTGTTGTTGCAAGAAAAGTGCTAAACTAAAAGTATAGTAGATCTGTGTGTTCCCAGGTAATAATCGCAATTTAAAATGTTTTTACATAGGGTATAAAAATACTGATTTTAAGGCTAGATACAGAAACTACAAAATATCATTTAATAAGCAAGATAGTAAAACAGGAACCTGATTATTAAACTGCATACTGTCTTTAAAAAACGAATATTACACCAGTAGTAAAATTGAGCATTCTAAAAAAGGGTACACATCTACACTACACAACACCACCTGTTTTCTTTGTCTTAGTGAGAAGTTGGCTATTGTTATTTTTCCTGATAAGAATGGTTTGTTGAACCAGAACGATGGGATAGGATTTTACTGTAGGCACGTCAAACAGTAAACCCCTGATCAGTAGAGAAATAACCTAGTAAACCCACCATAATTAACCTTAACATATATCATAGAAAAAGACACTTCCTATAATAAGTACAAAATAATATTTTAAATAATTACAGTGTAGTAGGATTTAAGTTAACAAATAAACAAATATACACACCCGTATAATGATAATAGGGGTGAGTGGAAATACCACCCTTCAAATGCTGGCGATATAAGTTATACTTTTTTGATATGAATATATTTTGTAGATTTGGCATAATTGTGTGGGGATGACCGGTAACTCATTTTTATACAAAGAAAATATATCTTAGTGATTTAATTCGAGATATTGCTCTATGTCATAATTTTATAAGGTGAGGTAAAAATCCACGACATTAGCGCAAAGAACCAGATGTAGACCAAACTGGTGGACCTAATTAGCTTGGTGCGTGCCCCTTTTACTTGTTTTCCTTTCTATAATTTGTCTCTCTTTTATTTCTCCTTTTTTCAACTCCACGGATTTACAAACTGATGTTTACTTTCAGACACAGTCTTGAGAAGATGCTGAGGCGTTGAAACACGAATTGAAGGTTGTAGATTGTAACCAATGTTTATTTGATATATATATATATATATATATATATATATATATATATATATAAACATATACATAGTGCGGGTTTGCTGACACGCTGTCAAAGGCTAAAGTTTACAAAACCAACTAATGTGCCTACGTTAATGGCCGCGTTACTTTGAATATATATTCAATAATTAATAATAATTAGTTATTTAATTTAATAGTAAACCTACATATTAAAGATATCCATATGCACATACCAAACTTAATATATATATATATATATATATATATATATATATATATATATATATATATATATATATATATATATATACTACAATAATAACAAACATTAGGATTGGTACAAGAACTCTTAATAGCATTAGTTTCTATTTTAATTTTTATTGGCAAAGAAAACGTTTTCGGGAGAACCCCCTCTTGAGGGTACAGTTTACATAAGAATTTACTTCCCATTGTAAGTCACCTTGTTGCATATAATACGTATCCCATGATTCACAGTGATGAGTTCATTAGTTAAGTAGTTTACACTGCATATAGATATTACTGCCCTGTACGTTCGAACGCATCGTTCTGATTACATTCTATTACATATACTAACAAAACTATTGATGTAGAGCGATTATTCGCACTATGTAAGTTTTTTGTATGTGGCTTATTTATAAAGTTTTCGGAGTGGATAAAGTTTAGGGGACCAAGGACCTAAATGTTACATTAAAAAAATTAAAACATCATTACCCGTGTCGTCTAGAATATGTATTTAATAATTTATGATATCGGCCCATTTCTTTAATAGTGTATCGTGTGGAAAGTATTATATATATATATATATATATATATATATACATGAACAGAGAGAGAGAGAGAGAGAGAGAGAGAGAGAGAGAGAGAGAGAGAGAGAGAGATGTCGGGAGCAAACACCCTAAATGATGAAGTTTACTAAAGGATAATTTACTCACGTTACTCACTAAGTTGCCTAGATTAGATATTCTTTAATATTTATAATGAATAGTTCATTAGTTTACGGTGAATACTATATATATATATATATATATATATATATATATATATATATATATATATATATATATACTTTACTATATGTATATATTATATACATATTTATATATAAAATGTATATTATATATATATATATATATGCATACATACATACATACTTTACTATATGTATATATTATATACATATATATATATATATATATATATATATATATATATATATATATATATATATATATATATATATATATATATATATATATATATAACAGAGAGGTTGAGGGGTGAGTTTCTATCAATAGAGCAATGCTATTTGTTAGCAGCATTAAGTATAAATTCTCATGAAAAGTCCTTAACATTTCACGGGTCACTCCCCAATAAGGTTGAGGTGTTTGAGTTCCATACACGTCCGTGTCTGACTACGGGAAGGAAGGATGCGTTTTTCACAGACAGGGCCATTTATCACCGGTTAATCAACCAAGCGAACGGAAGTAACAATTCGTTTTTTTTGTATGTGTCAGTGAATTTTAGGTATAATGTGCGGGAAAGCTATACGCACAAATACACAAACATATATACACCCACACAGATACACACATACACACGCATACACGCACATATATCTTTGCTAACAGAATATTGAGATCGGTTATATTGTTTAAATAAGGAAAATAGGAGTTTACAATGGTTATTAATCCTAAAAAAAATAAATAAAAATGAATCAACCTCTGTTTTCGTTTTTTTTTCTTCTGTTTGCATCTAACGCTACGGGTTAAATAGTATTGCTACTAGTGGTATTCAATTTTGTTAATAATTACCTATCTCAATATTTTTATTATGTCCTTGCCGTAGACTGTTAATAAACGGAAAGTGGGTGTTTTAATGATGTTTCTTTCTTTAGAATGTGTGGTACGGTTTCCGTAGTACTCTCCTAAATGGTAAATAAAGAAAAAATCATAATTGTCTAAGTTACATACCCATATTCCATCATTCATGATGATAACTTCAATAGTTTAGCATTTTACAAAGCACATATATTATTGACTCTAACGACGTATTCGAGTGATCGAAGCAAGAATGATTTATTAATTTGGGTGGGTCATGCCCTAAATTGTAATGTGGAAAAAGCAAATAACGTGCCCACGTTACTTATTGTATTGCCAAAAATATGTAGTCTAAACTTTATACAGGGAGGGCCTGTGGACGACCCTGGTTCGATCCCACTCACGGCATGCGAATTTTCGGGTCTGAAAACTCCCTCTGTCCACCCAGCAGTAAATGGGTACCTGACTAAAACTCAGGGAAGGTTCAAGGCAGCGGAAGGATAGGGATGGGCTCCGTCTTCCATATGATGTGCCCTAGACACGGTGATTCTTAACAAATCACCGCCGCTACGGCCATGGGCAGTGTGCGATGTCGGCAACGACACTCGTGCGCGTCCAGGCTCTGCGACCTTTACCTTTTTACCTTCATATATATATATATATATATATATATATATATATATTAATGTACAGGATCATTTTTAAAACTATTTATGTATAATTATGAAGTTTAGAATGCATATTATTGGCAATACAATAAGTAACGTGACCACGTTATGTGTTTTTTTAAATATTACCATTTAGGCATGGTCCACCCAAACTCGCACCCTGTTCCAAATAACATTTTGAAAAGTTAAATACAAAACGTTTAATAGAGAAAACAATTACTTTATTGCAAACCAAAAATTTATGAAATAATAAATTTTTAATTAGGATCGGTGTGGGTTAGCTAGAGTGAGTGTGTTTTGTAAAATACTAAACTATCAAAGTTATCACAAAATTTATGGAAAATACATCCAAGGAGACAGAGTATGTAACGTGGAAAATCATGATTATTTTTTTACTTTACTAATTAGGAGAGTACAACGGAAACCGTACCATACATTCCGAAGAAAGACAGCATTTGAATTGTAAACTAATTCTATATTTGTTTCTTATATCTGTCATATGAGACCGGAATTATACTAGTATATATATATATATATATATATATATATATATATATACACTAGAATAAAGTGATTTTCTACATCATTGCCAAGTCTTGCCTTCTATAAAAAAATTGCGTGTGCACATTTAATATGGCGTCAATTTAAATGAATACATGATGTGTTTATTTCGAAATTTGTTTAAATTTTATTCGGCTTGACATCGTCTCCTACGGTAGTCATCTGTTATGGTGTGATCGTGATCTACCCTATTTCGTGAAAAAAATTTACTCTTCCAGAGAGTATGGAGAGGAGCCTATGACGAAAGACGAGCAGTCTCGGTGCAATCCTTCTGCAACATATTATTTTGTACTTCTATAAATTGACACTCTTGTCAACATACCACCGTGTCGTATTATTTATTATCGGCCCTTTAAGATCAAAACACTGGCGATGAAAACTCGATTTATTCGGACACAACTTAACCAGCATTTATGTTGTACACAACGCTGGCAGCGAGAATTTAGATTTACGTCAGATACAACGTAACCATTACTACATGATGAGGAATTTCAAGAAAAAGAAGCATATTTCTTTTTTTAAACAATCAGAGCAAATTAAAAGATTTGGGGAAATGTATTTTTATACCCAAGAAGAATAGAACAAATATACAGATTATCGAATCGGGGAAACATGTGGATGAATGAAGTGCATTTCCACAAAACGCTATTTGGAGCGCTATCGATGATTTTACCTAGGACCTTTAAAACGAAATTACTTTTGCTTCGTATTTTAAACAACTGTGCGAATTAGATTGATTTTAAAAAGGTTCGTTTGCTATTGAGAAAGTTGGCCACGGTTGAACATGCCACATTTGTCCATCATATATTGTCACAAAAAACAGCAAAATTACATTTGTTAAAGCAGTACACTTATTTTATTAACTAAATTGTTTAGTCCTAAAACGTCTCCTTTTCAAAGAAAGATGACGACTACACTACTTTCCTCAGCGTAGTTAACTATTTTAAATGTTTAATGTTCGCACGAGGTGTAATATCAAATATAAATATTGAAATAAGCTGAATTCTTAATTAACTAGAAAAATTAATCTGGCTAAAAAAATCAACATATCGCAGAAGACTGCGAACGCTTTGTTAGTGTTCGCCAATATTTGAGAGACATTGAGCAAAGCTGAGTGTCACATATTAGAAGAATCTGTGACAAAAAGTAAAGTAATTCACTAAATGTATTTGATCAACGCAAGTTAAATAAGTTTATGTTGGTTGCGGGCAAGGAAATGGTAGAAATATTGTAACAAGAAAAGGGTTTTTATTGCGTTGGCATTAGACACAAAAGTGCACACTGCAGAGTTACGAATAAGCGAAAAACGTTTTATTAAAATTGCTGAAAGTTTCGAAGTCGAAAATATCAAGAGGTTTGTGCAGGTGAAACTATGTAATAACAAATATTAAGTCACAACTTGTTTCTGGCTCAGATGCATCTTTCAATAGTAAATCTCTAAGCACGAGAAAATATTGGACAACCAACTTTGATGAGGACGATAAAATAGATAAAAGTGTCAGTGGTGAACAAATACAAATTGAATGCGAGCTAATCTGTAACGTCACATTAAGACGAATAACTTTGAAATTAAGAATATTCGTATTTACCATTTAAAGCAATATCCTGGGTACGTACTGGATGGGGAAATTTCAATTATGGAATATGACAATACACTTTTTCTGCCAAAATATTGAAGGTTTTAATGACGAAACAGAGAACACACAATTAATTCAAATAGCCTGTTTGGAAGTTGTTTTCTGCTTGACTGAGAACATATAAAAAATGACTGCTAAGTTTATTAAAATAAAATATAAAAAAGTTTCATTAAATCAGATTGACTATGAATTTGATAGACTAAAAATTAAACTACTATCGAAAAGAGAGAACATCGAGTTGCCTTAGCTTACGGTCTACTTAAAAGAGTTAGGAGATCCGTGTTTATGCAGACTGCTCCACAGGAGTGAACGATGCACTAAATTATTACCACTGTCGTCTGCCTAGTTCAAAAGCGATCTTTGCTGAACTCAACAAAGGAAGATTTTTAAAGGTTGATTTAAAAGATGCTTATATACAAATATCTTTTGGAAGAAGAGTGATAAAAGCTACTTTGTATAAATATCCATGGGGGTTATACACATTCTAAGTATTACCATTTGTAGTTAAGGTTGCACCAGCTATATTCAAACACTTAATAGGCACGTTGCTTTGTGGAGTATAATTGGCGACAGTCTACCTAGATAGAATTCTAATTATTTGTAAAAGCACCGTGCACCACACATTACATGTGCACGAATTATTAAGAACATAAAATACTGGATTTAAATTTAAGGAGTGTAAATGCAATTTATTTCATGAAAAGAAATATATTGGTCAAATAATTGACAATACTAGTAAAAGACCAGACGCAAATCAAGCTAGTGGGATAATAAATATGCTGGCTCTGTAAAACGTATCGTCACTACAAAGTTTTCCTGGGTTAGCAACTTAGTATAATGTGTTCATTACAAAAATGAACAATTTACGAGCTCCTCTTAATGAGCTATCAAAAAAAAAAGATGGGATTTTGTCACATAAAATACGAAGAGACATTAAGAAAAAATAAAAACATATCATCATATTAGAATTATTTTTGACGCACTACAATCCAGATCTCGAAACCATTGTTGCTACTGGTGCAAGTTAGTACGGCATTTGAGCCCGCGTATTACACAAAATGGAAAACAGACGTCTTGTACGTTATTATCTACAGACAACGGTTACTTATAGATATAAAAGAAAACATTGGGTATTAATTTGGCAATCACCAATTTTCATAATATTGTTGCTGGAAGACGGTTTGTTTTGTGAATTGACCATAAGCCACTGCTAGCCATTTATGGGTCAACAAAGGGATACCCAGCACATACTGAAAACAGACTACAAAGATGGGGGACCATTCTCCTCAATTACGATTATAACATGGAGTATCTTCCATCGTAAAAAATTAGTCATGCTGACGGGTTATCTAGACTTGAAGATGCAGTGATTACAAAAAGAAATTAGAAGTAAAAATATACATTGCGTAACGCTATAAGGGAGCTTCCGGAAACACGCGAAGAAATAAAAGAATAAGCGTTAGAAAATGATAAAAACATGAAAATGTAAAGAAAATAAAAACACAGACACATCTCGGAAGTGGATTCAATCTGTGAGAAAGGGGTAACGTACGGGGATCGAGTAGTTATTCTTGTAGCATTTAAAAAAGGTATACTAAAAATGTTTATGTCGGTCACCCGGGCATTTCGAGAAGTAAAAGTCTCATGAGAATTCATGTGTATTTCACAAGTACAGACAAATACATTGAAAGTGCGGTAAAACTATGCAAATGTGTGTTGTAGCGAAAACATCCCCATTAAGTTTAGATCCTGGACGCAAATTTATCGACCGTGGTGTATGATCTACATAGATTTTGCTTGCTCACTGAAAGGTTTATTATTACCTGATGGAAAATTTCTCAAAATAGTCGAAAACGAACCACGTAAGAAACCATTAGTGTTTTATATGAATTTTTCGCCCGATTCGGGACCGTTTACTGTATTGTATACGACAACAGAACGTAATACATGTTTAGTGATTTTTTACTATTCTGTAACACTTTTGTAGTGGAGCATATCACAATCGCCGTACTAAACGAAAAGCAATGGTTAGGAAGAATTGTTCGTTGATTCGTTCAAAATGGCGGTTAAGAAAGCGAACGGTACACATACCGAAAAAGGGCATTCAATAATATTCGCCGGTATATAGGATGACCCATAACAATATTGTTCCGTTATCCATGACGCCAGAAGAAGCAATATTTGCAAATAAGATTAGAACAGTGTTTGAGAGATTATTGCCAACCCATACGTAACCAGGATGTAGGAAAAATCTCACAAGGGGACGTTTCAAAGTTGGAGAAAAGGTTTTCTTTCGGATGTTAAAAAACAGTAAATTCTCCTAGGAAACAGGAATAGTGGATACACAGATTGAGAAACGGATTAAGAACATGATTTACATGAGAAGAAAAAATCAAGTTTATCAACAGAAAACACATGAACAAGATGAGGAAACAATATTCAGATGCTATCAAGAATTCTCCTCCAAAGGGACAACTAATCGGTGTGGTGTTCGACACATTTGATATACCAATCCAGCAAACAGGTTCTCAACAGCGAAGATAAAAAAGAAAACGTAAGACTACAGACTTCATTAAACCCTAAAAAAAAGGTATTCACTCCATACGGAGCTAGACTAAAAATGTGGTTCATTGTGTGATGGTAATCTACCATATTTTTTGATTATATGGACTCTTCTTGACACTATGTGTAGAAAAGCCTACGACGAAGAACGGAGAAATCTCGGAACAGTATTTCTTTAACATATTAGTCTGCACTTCTGTATATAAATGCATAAAGAAACTGTCTTTCCACCCAAGAATAAGAAAGCGGATGGGAGAAGAGAGAAAAGTGGACACGTTTATGTGCCATGGAACATGCTCAAGCCAATATCCCAATCGAAAACTTGAAGAAGAATATTCTTCCACTTCTGTCTAGGCAAGATAAATGTTCCACCAGAAAAATAACCTGCTAACAGCATAACACTTGGCCGAACAGTATGGACTAATGACTCACCACCATAAACCACCTGCACAATGTGGATTCCCTTTATCAAGTGACATTTCAATAGTTTTTCCACCACCATCAGATGTCTATATAAAACGAGCAGGTAGCCCCACACTAAACTCTAGAATCTGTAACCGTATAACCTTTTTTTTGTAAAACACAGCTTTCAAACAAAAACAAAGTAATTCTAATCAGCTAACTGGCCATGCTAATGATAACATACGTATTTTAAATTACCACAAAAGAACATTAAGAGGCTAGACACTTCCGCGAGAAAGCTTCTGGCACTGTACAAAAAAACAGTGTCTAGCATAGCTGTATCTGCCCAGAGAAGCAGGAATTATTAATCTCTCAGAAGTTGACCATCAACATCGAGCAACTATTGTGAGCACCGATCAATATCTGATGAGCTCCCAGACTCCTTACCTTATGATGGTATATCAACATCAAGAGAAAAGAGCCAGTAGAACAACCTCCATCACAAAACTAGTCGGAACATTTTGGACATGATTGTCTTACAAATGAGGTAGAAACACCAACCAAGCCTGAAATAGCCCAGAAGAGCCACCGAAAATTCAAGACTTTCCATTACAGAACACTGGAAGAGTTTACAAACAAACAACGTGCCAACTATTTTCTGGGTGAACTATCTCAGGAATATTGAAATAAGAAAAGGTTCTGTAGAATGGCTTAAAAGAGGATCCCTCGACTATGGTCACGCGAGGATGATAATGGCTGCCTAAGATGAAGGCTTGATAAACAATTCTGTCAAGAAGATGAGTGGTCTCAGTAACGACAACAAGTGCAGGTTTTGCCGCACACATAGGTAGAGATTTTGAACCACCTGATACCCACTTGTAAGGTTCTACTGCGACACAATGGAGCGTGTAAATATCACTACTAAATCACATGTAAAAAGTGAATATCCAGTGTAGCAACAAGTCCGTACACCATATATCAGAAATAACTTTTGGAAATAAGTTATACCCCATCCACTATGACTATGGAATCCTTAAAGCTACATACTAAAAAAACGAGGCTGTTAAAGCTGGTATATTAATATGGGGCAAGAGGGAGAAAATAGCACCTCTAGTTGAAGTCAGTGCGTCTAATTATGCTGGCTTAAACCGAGCTGAGAGAAAGAAGATAACGAAATACAAAGGTCGACATAAAAATAAACTGGAATCTCAGGAATGTCTTTATCATTCTAGTAATCATAAAAGGAAATAATTTCAACACTACCTCGCGAATATACCCGATAAAACAAGTGCAATAGTTATACAAACAATTGCTCATAGATAGACGGTTAGAATATTTAAAAATATATATATATATATCTGTTAGAGTCTCCGAAATAGCTAGTGAATTCCTGGCATACTCAGCAAAATCAGAAAGATTTCAAAAATGAAAAACAAACAGGAAGTCAGTAGAATTTTCACTTCAATTTTTATACTTACTACAATTGGCACACATGTTAACAGTGAAGTCTGTTTCATATGACATATGTTCATATTATCGAAATTACTTCATATTTTCAATCTTGCTATTGGCTGTTGGTTGCTGTACATTTGCTACCTAAACACATAACTCTTATTTCACCCACACTTGGGGGGGGGCGGTTTTAGTAGCTTTTTTAAATCATCTCTTTTACATACTCAATTGACGGGATACATATTACCAAGACGGATCGGTCGTCGACGCCAATAAGACGAATTGACGCGAACAGTGACTTATATCATTCATAATTTATATTTTACATTTTCTTATTACACTTCCTATAATAGGTGTTCAAATGACATGGTTTATGTTAGCAAATTACTACCCGGCTTACGTCGATATTTTAAACTACTTACTAACCCTTTTACTTTTTCCCCAATAAAGTATAGATTGTCATGAACTGACGTATTCCGCAGTGAACCGGAATAGTAAGGTATATTGGAATAACAGTTCAGCAGAATAGCAGAATTTACATATTTCCGAACACAATGCTAATTTCGAAACAATAACATACTCGCTAATGTATACGTGCTTAAATTATGATTATATAAACAATTGTATGTCTTTCTTTCTTAACTTATACTGTTGCATAATAACAATGATTATATTTCACGAAGTATGATGATCTTAAAGGTTAAAAACATCTGGTTTAACGTGTGAGTTTAAGTTAAACGAGACGACAACCTTGTACATTCTGAGGAATAATGGAATGCGTTCCTTCATTTCGTTTTTACTTGTTGCGTTTGTCTAACGGTAGCAGTTTTAACTGATGGTCGCTATGGTTACGATAACTGTTGCAGATGTGTGTTATGCCTCTGTTTATGAAGCGTCAGACGTAAACATTACTACCTATTTCTAAGCGAAAATTATTATTATGTTTTTAAGATAGGCGTTCACGTGATTGCTGACGATTCAATTAATAAGTTCTTTGAATATATTTCCATACTTGAAAAAAGCGGCAACGGTGACGGGATGCCGTTTCCAATGCAATATCTTCTGCCTTCGACGTGACGATAGGTTAATTTCCTGTCGCCTGTATCGCTCTCCTTTATGAGGCAATATCGACAGAACGGGGTATTTTGGAGTGAAATTGCTTGTTCACTGTCCATTGACCGACACCTTGGCTTCTAACGTTTCTCTTACGTCCTATGCTTTAGCATCGTATTCCTCTGAATCTTCCATGTTTGTTTACGTATTGCTACTCCGACTTTAGGCTAGTGTTAGGATATATAGAAACATAGAGCTTTTGTATCAGATTCATCACATCTCCAAAGATAACGGGTACCAATCATCTCAGCCACTTTCGAAGGAGTGGGGTTTTAGCCTGTCTGTGGTTTTGATTTTCGCAGTTAAAATCGTCATGCGTCAGTACTGTACGTACACATGCTGCGGTCAAAACTCACAACCTCGAATCATACACCCTTTTTTCAAAAAAGGCTTTTTATCAATACCAGTATCATCTTATTTGCGTATGAGTAACGAGATTTCACGTTACTTCGCGAGACCCGCCAGCACAAAATCCAGGGCGGCCGCCATTTTGCTTTTCTTTTCCGCTCGTAACCGGACCTTACACGTTACACAAACTCATCCAGAAATTCGAGGTAATTTTGTCCCACACTCTTTTTACTTGCTACGAATGGCGGCAAGACATTTTATCACACTGTCGCCCGATGCGTTTTTATCTGTTAAGGAGTGTCGACGAGACCGATCAGAACATTTTCAGATAGAATAGATTTTTAACCGCCCGTTAGACTATACATTAAGTTTTCACGTTTCCCGTAGATCTATAGCACATGCACTGTTCGCGTAGCTTTGTTTGCCTCGTCCCACACGGAGTTTTAGGATATACAAACAGCGCTTTTTTTGCTATTAAGAATTCATCACAGTTGTTAAAGTAATGGGATAGCTACTACTAATTCATTAACATATCCTATCGAAGCCGAATAGTTTTACTGTCTGCCCACTGCTTTGCTTTCACCCGTGTGGGAGTACCGTAGGGAGCCTCCAGAATATTCTAGGACAAAAATAACTTTCAACGGTTTCTTTAGAGATAAATTGATTTTACCGGGTTCGTTACGTTCAATGCATACGCACCGTTACCGTTTTTTTGTGCGATAGAAATCCGGACATGGTCGTAATGGATAGGAGTACTTAAAACTATGTATTTTTATAAGTTCATATCAAATATTATATTTCTTGCAGTGTTTTTATAGATTGGCAATAACTTACTCGCACAGAAATCCTCGCCTCGCCATACGTAAATTGCTGCAGGGATGCCCTTTCGTTGTTATAAAATAATACGAACTTTCGTCATTATTTATAAATATTATGTATAAAAGAACACTACGATTAATAGTTATAGTAAAAATCGAGTAATATGGAGCTCAGAGGTGGGAGCATGAGTTTTGTTGGCTCGTAATTATTCCGGACAACGCCCGTGTACGAGTCCTGCTAATCTTATATATAAAGTAAAATGACAATTTTCTCAATTTCATTGACAACTATTGCGTTTTATCAAAGGCTACATATACGAATCTGCTTAAGCATCGACTTAAGCGAATTCTTGAAGCGTGTTTTGTGAAAATATGTGTTTGTTTCGTTCGCTTGAAATAATCTTTATATTTTGTACTGCTTGATATGTTCTCCTACCACAGCCATCCATGCATGACGTCGGGGGAATTTTTCATTATGACGCTCAGATCTCCTATCATTGGCGCCCACGTTCACCGGGAAGTGTATTTCATAACACACTTTTGGTTGTTGCACCGTCATTATTTCATATTTCGATTTTGCTATTGTATGTTAGCTACTCTACCGAAACACATGGAGCTTCACCTACATTTTCCTTTTTTTGCGCGTTATGATTCCCCCAAAACTTTATTTTACATTGTCAATTGACTGAATAACAGATTAGATTTTCCTAATTGTTCGTTAACAGTTGCCTCTATTATTCCTACTATTGTTTTTTAAAATATACTCCCCATTACAGTTTTCGATGCATATGATTTTCGTAAAACAACAAAAATATTGCCGGGTTACGCCAGGTAGTTTTTTTATTTAACTTTTATCGGAGGGGAAGTGATCCCAACAGTAAGAGAAACGCCAGGAAAAAGACATATTATCCGACAGAAGCCAACGAGCGGAAATGAAGCGGCAGACAGAAGAAGGATTATTAGAAAAACAAATCCAATGCGAGCGTTAAATCTTATTTAAAAAATAGATATGCGAGTAAAGTGCACCCCCCTCCAAATACGCGAGATAAGTTTTACTTTAAAAAATGATTAATAATGTCTTTCTCACACTCTCTGTCTCTCGTTCTCTGTCTCTCTCATTCTCTTACTCTTCTAAATATGTAAATAAGACATCTGTGTGATCGTAGATTAATTTCGATTTTATTCACGAACATATCAAGAGAAAATGAATATTTTGTGTGTCTATTAAAAGTTAAAGGAATTATTCCTACTTTTTATTATTAAAAATGGAATGAATGATTTCCTTGATTTTTATTATTATCATTATTATTTTTATTATCAGTTATTAAGATTAAGCTTACTCTGATTTAGTCACAAACACTAAATTTACATACCTAGTTTGTTTTACGATTCTTGATTATTGTCAGTTATTATTAAGATTAAACTTAAACATCCCTTCTTTTGCCTATAAAAAATAGATTCGCATACGTGATTATAAAAGCGAGCCGAACACATGTACGCTAACATGTATTGTAGATATAATCAGATCTTTCTTAGCCACAAAAAACGATCCAGGTCGTTTATCAACGAATGTGTGCCCCAGGGGTCGATCTTGTGACCGTTATTACTCCGTTCTTCATTAATGGCCTCCTCGATGTACTCGTGTCTGAGATGGGTATATTTGCTGATAACATTACGCTTTATTCCCGGCAGAAAGGCAAATCGAATGACCACACAAGCAAGGCAATGCTTAAATACTTGAAAATTTACATCCAGCTTCTATTACACCTGAAAGTCACCTTTCCAACCACCGATTGGGATGGTCAATAGCATTACTTTCGAGAATCAAACTTGTAAACGCCTTTGTCTGATATTTTCATGTAACATAAAGTTGAATAAGTACAGAAAAGATACAAATAAATATGCCGCAAAAAGTAGGTTTCCTTCTACCGGGCTAGAAGAATTCTTTCATCTGCCAGTATCCTATACCTATATAAAGTAACCATTCGCTCGTGCATGGAGTATTCATGCCACAGCAGGTCTTGTGCACCAACCACGAGCATTCCTCTCTTGCACGGGATGCAAAAACTGGCCCCTAATCCACAGTAGCCTTTAATGTCTTAGTGACAATGTGCCTTGTTTGGGTTTAATTAAAGTACACACACACATACACACACACACACACACACACACATATATATATATATATATATATATATATATATATATATATATATATAACTCACTAAAAGACTACATTTTTGTTTAACCTATTCTTCGTTCCAAGTTGTATATCAACTAGCGTCCATTTTAGGAATATGTCAGTATGTCGGCTAACGTACTAATAAAAAAGGTGTTTCATTTTTCTCTTTCATGAATAATACAAAAATGGCGTAAAAGCTATAAGTTCCACGTCTCATAATCTTAAAAAATACATTTTTTAGCTACTGCATATCGTCTTTCCAAAAAAAAATACACATTTACCAAATTTATGTAAAGTTTAGAAAACTTGCATTTCTTATTAATGCATGGATTTTTTACAAGTGCTACCGTTTTAATAACTTTTGTTTGTTATGAGATAAGTGAATGGACTTGTTCTTTTAGTGAGGTTAAAGAATTTGTAATGTGAACAAACATCTTGCCGCCCAACTCCCCACCAAGGTTGCCTCCTATGAGTCTGGCCCTTACGCTACAGTGCCAATATGCATTGTTTCGGGTGAAACCCCCCCCCCCCAAAAAAAAAACCAGAAAACATTCACAGAGAAAACAACAACAAAAAATCGTTAGTAAAAACAACGGGGTTTCTTATATAGAGTCGAGAATGATTTTAAAACTTTACATAGAAACGCCGCAATTGTAAAAATACTTAAATCGCACCAGCGGCGACCAACTTTGTCGCCTGTACTTTTATTTTATTCTTACGATCTCTTCCCCACGACAAAAATAAGTGAGCGATTTCTCAGTTAAACCATCGGTGGTTTTAGTGATTGATCCATCATTTACTTTTTCGTCCAGCTATTTAAAACATTCAATCTGCATCCAAGCAAGCATGTTAGATTCTTAGCGTTTTAGTATTATATCGACAGATAACGATTTTCTATGAAAGCGATTTCTATATTTTAGTACTAAACAATTACGTGCATTGGCTTTCTACAATAAAATCTATCATTTCCAAAGTGAACTTGATTGCATGGGGTGAATACAATCTTACATATAATCAGAATTAGATTTAATCATTCTACTTTCAAGTGAAATAAAAACTGTTACGCTTAAATAGACTTACATGGTTCTCTTCATCGTTTTAATATATATGATTGTCCTTTTTGGGTAAATGTGTAGATTAACACCATTCGCTGACCCCCCCCCCCCCCGAGATTTTACTTTTTTTTAGACAATTACGTGATAACCCCTGAAAAACTTGGCGAAAAAAGAAGAAATAATAAGTTTAGAATTTAGAGTTAGGGACCATTTAGTAATTAGCTTCAACGGTTCATTCTAGTTTTTTTTAAGCCAGTTCATAATTTTTACCACTAACCCTAAGTCCGAGTGTTAAGATCGTAAGTCCAAACGTAATCGCTTAAAGAAGTATATTCCCCCTCAAGAAAACTCCGCACAGGATTTCATCCATAGCACAAAAAAAAATGAATATTTAGTTAACTACCAAATAAATCTAGAATAGAGAATCATTCTACGTTCACTTTATATGCGAAACTATTTCTCAATCCAAATTCTAAAATATTTTTTTATTTTTATTTTTTCAGCCAAGTGTTTCGGGGTGTCCACATAGAATCGCCCCAAAAAAGTAGAATCGTATCTTTTGGAGGGGATGATTTAGCGAAGGATGTTAATCTACAACAGTACTTGTTTCTTTTTCTTTTCTTCATATAAATCGCGGCTGTGTTTATCGAAGTGGTAACGATATTCCAACCTGATATATCCATTTCGAATCCAAAGAAAAACACTGGTTAACATAAGCGAATCTTTTAAAAATCTGCAACTAAAATAGAGATGAATCCATTAATCTTTGAAAAGGAAACTTTTACTTGCGTCAGATTTATTTATTTACTTATATATTATTAACTTATTTATTTTCTACTTAATTGTTAGCTGTCAAAACTGACAATTAGAGTTATCTCCCGTGGAACAAGGGAAGTAAAAACTGATTATTTTACTAGAGTTATTGCCCTTTATAAGTAAACATCTCATGTTCAAGTTATATAATGCTTATACTTCGATTTAAAGCCACATTTAATCCAATGTGACACGGCGTAGCCCGTGTATTTACAAATAATAATAATTCAAAGGACAAATAAAATAAAACGATGAAAATTGAGCGGTAAAAATATGAAATATTCTTAATTCTTTAAACCAAAAAAAAAACAAAACCATTTGTGAAATACAAACAATGATAGTTAGGTACGTGCAAAATCAATGGCCTATTCCCAAAATGTAAAAACATTTTGACCCCCTCTTCACTTAAAAATTCACTAAAATTCAGTAAATCAACCAATTGTAATGACATTTTCAATATTTACTAATAAAAAATCACGGAATATAATGAAACCATGATTTTGATTTTTAAATCTTAGTGAAAATGTATTATTTTTTTAAAAACAAAAATACACCTATACTAAAGTTATATTTTTAGATATTAATAAAAAAAATGCATTCATTTTTTGTTTTTTATGAAAATAAAGCATTGTAGATGTTAACAATTAAAAATAATAATTTTTAATATTTTTTATATATCACGAAAAAGGCCCCTAAATAACCCGTTAACAAAACACTATAACTCGAAGAAAATTGTTTTTTTTTTTAATTAGCGATATCATTATAAAATAAAGCATAATTTAATCAAGAGTTTCACCCAAAAAATAATATAACTACAAAAAATATTTTATTTGATTTTAATGATTAGAGTTTCTGGAAAAATAAAAGATGCGACATAATTATATTTCCCTTTCATACATGAACGTGACATCATTCGCGCAATATTTTTTTTTTATAATCTGGAAAATAAACAAAAAATTGACAAAATTTGAGACCCAGGAGCTTAACGAAAAAAAGAATTTAAAAAATTGGATAATTTCTATTAACGATGAACTTTGATTGGTATGGTAGCCCCGTTCTGTAATCACCAGGTGGGATTAGCCTTCCAACAACCACTTACTTTTACACCGCCCTCAAAATTTTATTTTTAGAGATTCAACAATTTCGTTAATTTCACAATTCATCGTCAATTATTTGGTAAGATTTGTATTTGTGTTGTCCGTTTTTCATTAATGAATATTTAAGAAGTTAAAAACAATTATTTATTAATAAATAAAGATAATTCAAACATGACATTTTCTTTCAAAATTGAATTCTGTTTATCAACAAATAACTGTTTTAACTTTTTTTTCAATGAATAAATTGTCAGTGAGTCATTGACTTTAATTTAGTTTTTCACACTTAAAATAAAAAATACTCATATTTTAAGAAGAATCAATGTAATTTATCGTTACGATACGTTAAGAATAAATCGAGTAACCCTAAGTTTTAAATCATGTAAAAAAATGTTAAAATGGACGCAGTTCGTAACGTAAAAATAATTTTTAACATTTCAAAAAGTTTTATTTCAAATTCTAAGGAAAAACATTGGTAAACAGACGTCATCAATAATTTCAGATTATTAGTGAATTAAAAACTAATACCAAGTTAAATATGTACCTTTTAAGTTAAAAATAAGATAAGATCTTAATTGCGTACATTCACAAATATTTAAATTAAATAAGCATTTCCTTTGTTATTATAACAAAATAAAGGCACTTACATTTGTTCATAACCTTAAAAAGAATAAAGAAATTAATGGATAATAATTTTTCACCTTCTATAAACTATTACAAAACCATTTTTATATATAAAGTTAAAAATGATAAATTATGACATGTTTGCCTTCCGTATATTCTGCATAACGATAGTCAATTGGTAAACAAAGTCGTTTTCCGATTAACTGATGGCGGATCATACTAATTTATGACTTTTGGTGGGATACTTTTGCTAATTTTTAGTTAAACGAGGGATTTTATTTTTATTCAGTGTCTAATGACTTTAATTTAATAATTATCTTTGAAATAGTTCCCAAAAACTTATATTCATCTTTCAATGGATTTTTACAAGTAATTTTTTCAAACTTCAAAATTCACTGAATTTTTGGGTTTTTTAGCCGCCGTGATCACCTATTTCATTATAATTTATTTTTCACACGTAAATATGCTTTTTTTTTCGTCTAGAAATTAAGTTTAGGCTTTTATCTTTCAAACACAATCAAAGTTTATACGGAAACTAATTAAATAATTAATCATAAGCGCTTTATGATAAGCATAGTCCGTACAAGAAACGGCCATTTTTGCACGTACCTAGTGATAGTGAAATACAAAGTAAAATTAAAGAATTCTTCCAATAATTGGCTAAACAAAGATACATTATTTGTATTTGAATATTTTAATATTTTTTATTTAACTAAATATATTCAGAATCTATTATATTAAAATTACAATCAGCAATCAAAAATTTATAATTAAGACCTCTAAAATAGTTTTCTTTGAAATATTGAAATCATATCGCGGTATTACTTTGTTTATGTTTTTATTAGATATTTGTAAATTTGTAAAAAAGATCTCCAAAATTTACAGATATCAGCTTTTATATATAAATCTTTGCCACTAAAATCCTATATATATATATATATATATATATATATATATATATTTACATTTATGGCCATATATATATATATATATATATATATATATATATATATATATATAAATATACATATATATATATATACACATATATATGCATATATATATATATATATATATATATTATATATATATATATATATATAGGATTTTAGTGGCAAAAATGTATATATAAAAGCTGATATCTGTAAATTTTGGATATATATATATATATATATTTGTATAATTTGCCAAGTTTCGTTCCTTTATACACGTTTGATTGAACAGGAGAGCTAGCTTCTGTTTATTCATTTTATGATCCATTTTTCAAGTCGTCGAACGACCAGATTTTGTGCTGTTCTCCATGGTGTGTAAGAAATCCCCATATTTTTGGCGAACGTTTTGGGGGATATTATGTTTCACGAGGTGAGGTGGTAAGTTAGTCGGCGTGATATACAAGGTCTAGTCATGGCAATATATGTATCGTTTGTAGAGACACATTCTCTTATAGGGCACTTATATATATACATATATATATATATATATATATATATATATATACATATATATATATATACGTATAGATATATACATATATATACATACATATACATATATAATATATATACACACATACACACACGCGCACACACACGTATATATATATGTAAAATGACTGCTTGCCATATATATATATATATATGTATTAATAAATGTTATACGTACATAGAAGTAATCTATAGACACCTGTTTCTGACTCGCAGCCGTCATCAGCATGGCTAATTTGGACAAGAATAAAACCTTAGATATTGATATCTATAGTCTGGCGTTTTACTTCTTGACCGTGACGCTTTGCCTGGAAATATGTAAGATTTTTATCACCTAATTACTTAATGAATTTTTATGTAATTGTTTTCATTTAACTATTAAATTATAATTATAATTATATATACTAGCTAATATATGCTCCCTCCGGTTGAATATTGGTGCTAGTTGTTTTATTTAATTGCTCTATCTCTCTCTTTGTGTGTATTTCTTCCTCTCTCTCTTTACTTCTCACTCTCCTTCTTTCTCTCTCTCTTTCTTGAACTAGAACTTTCTGTGTGTTTGAATAATCAGAGCGCTGGTAACCAAATGTTGGAATGGCCGTCAGCTGTTCCATCATATTCAATTACAATCTAATTTAATTACGTAACTCAATTATATAGATTATAAAAAACAATGTCTTCAGATAATTTCATTTATAATTTTTATTATAATTATTATCGAGGTAAATATCATAAATACATCTGGAAATCTGAAAAAATAATGATGAGTGTATATTTGCGAATATTAATTTATTAAAATCTTTAACACAAATTAATTATGTAAATTTAAAAGACACGTGATGTTGAGAAAGTTTCAAAATGGGTATATATTGGAGGTGATAAGTAGATATAAAAAGGGAGCGATCAAAACTAATGATATAGTTTTAGCTGAAAATAGATTTAAAAAGAGAGGGATCAAAACTAATAATAAAGTTTCAGCTTCATACAGACAGGCAGATTAACACACAGATACATAATCTTTATTATTAGTAGTATATGTATATATCCAGAAAGAAGCGTTTTTTTCATCTGATAAAGACTAATCAGTGTGCTTACGTATTTAATCCACCCACTGATCACACTGTTCGAACCTTTGCCCTAAGGTAAGATCTTTAAGCACATTAAAGAGAATAATTTTTTCAACTCGAATCGCCTATCTTTATATTTTTATATATCCTTGGTTTGATTTCTTGGATCTTCTAAAATTATTTCCGTAACCTCATAACTGCTAACCTAGACACTCTCAATTCCTAGAACCTTTTGAGACACCAGACATTTCTATGAATTCCGTATTCCATTTCTTTAAAGAAAATTGCTCATTTGTTTATTTTTCAAGTTGGATTCTTTGTACGCGAATTTGAATTCCATTTAAATTTTGATTTAATTGTGAAAGTTTAAATATTAGTCAAATTATATCAACATTTGTAATTTAATTAACCTTATTTCCTAATCATATTCCTTTTATTTTTCTTAAATACTTATTAATGTTATCCTTTTTAAAATGAGAATTCTTTTATTTTTAATGTTTTACTTTTCTAAAGTCTTCATTTTAAAATATTTTGAGCATCATATATTGTCTAATCATTCAATCTCATACCTTAAAGGTTACTTTGACTATATTTCAATTTTAATTTTTTTAATATTAAATTTGATTTTTCATATAATATTATCTATATGATTATATAAGTAGGTATGTGTGTCTATGTATGTGTATATATAGGGAGCTGCATTGTATATCTTATATATATATATATATATACCCATGTATCTCTCTCTCTCTCTCTCTCTCTCTCTCTCTCTCTCTATATATATATATATATATATATATATATATATATATGTGTGTGTATCTTGGCAGCATCTTTTCTTTTATACAAGTATCATTAAAAATAACGGACATCTTGTGTCTGGTTATTTTTTCTAAGATCCTTTCCGTTTTTCTGATTAGGTTCTTAGTTTCGAGACGGAAACTGGCTGATAAAATTGCCATAGCTTCCCAAAGCGCTTTCGGACCCTTCCAGGCCCATCGTCAGTGGAGCAATGTTAACCAGGCATAGACCTAGGAGTGAATATATATTCTATTTAGGCGGGAAAATAAAGGACTGTGTTTAATTTAAATTTATATTTATAGGCATTTGAGTATATTAGTACTAATAGTATAGTTAATCTTGTTAATAGCTGTTTTTTCTGTTTTAATGTATAGGGCTTCGAGTATGTGGAGTTTAAGTGCATTAGTATTTTGTGCGATGATTTTTGTGTTATCTACTAGAAGTTTACGGATATGCGAACGGGGACAGGAATGATTTTTATAGAGGTGCTGGGTTATTGCGGAGTCGTTAGATAAATGCATAGTTAATCTTCTGGATAGCGTCGTAACAGTCGACCCAATGTATACATTTTCATGATTGTCGGAGACACATTCTCCCAAAGGGCATTTAAATTTGTATACAAGGCCGGTCCTATCAAGAACTCTAATCCGGGGTGAAGAATTATTTTTAACAACCAGATTGGTAGTTTTAGTTTTATTATAATAGATAATTAGTTTAACTTTTTTGTTTGGGTCGGTGGGGAGTACGTATTTACTTATACTCCCCACCGACACAAACAAAAAAGTTAAACTAATTATCGTTATTTTTAATGATACTTGTATATATATATATATATATATATATATATATATATATATATATGTGTGTGTGTGTGTGTGTGTGTGTGTGTGTGCGTGTTTTCCTATAAGTATATGCCAATCAATGATAGATGTATGTATGAATGTATAAATTATATTTCATTTCATTTAGTTTCAAGCTTTAATACCGAATTGTGTTCGTGTTATTCCATTAGAAATACTAGCAAATATATGCTCCCTTCGATCGCATATTTTTGCTAGGCTACCGCGTCAAAAATGAACGCTTATTTTTGTTTGACTCTCCCCGTAAATAGAAATATTTTAGTTAAAAAAAAAGAGAAAAAACAATTTTGGACCCCACCCCCTCAATTTTTTTTATTTTACCCTCCCCCATACATAGAAATATTTTTAGTTAAGAAAAGAAAAAAAAACATTTTTTGACCGCCCCCACCCCAATTCTTTTCATCCTCCCCCATACATATAAATATTTTTAATTAAAAAAAAAGAAGAAAAGCAGTAAAAAAATCAAATACATCGAACACGATTAGAAGTTTACCTAAATTAAATTCATTAGGATGTGTGTTTCTTTAAATAGTAATTTGTAAATCAATTAATATTTTAATTAAACATTTTGATTCAATAAAATTGTTAAAATCAACCATTTAAAAAAATAAATACAGCGAAAAGTATTTTTCAAATTGGAAAAAGGTGTACTTAAAATAAAACAATAAAAATTTGGTACTCTTTTACTGTAGGACCCGCGTTAACTTTGACCATGATCCTTACCCTAACTCTAAGCCCTTACCATAACCCCCACTTTTACCCTGACCCTAACCCTAACGACGGGGTCAAAGTTAGCGCGGGTCCTACAGTGAAAAAGCACCAAAAAATAAAATACAGTGAACACGATTAGTTATGCAAATGCTCTCGGAAAGAAAGTTTACCTAAATTAAATTCATTAGAATATGTGTTTGTGTGTCTTTGTTTAATGACCTCTTTTTAATTAAACAATTTGATTCTAAAATCAGTTGTATAGTTTTCCAGTACAATGTATTATGTTTTTGACGACAGTAACTAAGAAAAAATCACATCTTTTATTTTAATAAATAAAACATGGAATAATAAAAACAGTTTGTAAATAAAAGCTTAACAGCGTATAATGTGAAATCAAAATCATAAATACAGTTGAGGTCGTAAAAAAGGATAATATTGGATGTTTTCAAATCAGAATAAAAGGTGTACCTATAATGAAAATATTAAAAAAATCAAATACAGTAAACACAAATACTGTTTTAAAATGCTCTCAAAAAGAAAAAGTTTACCTAAACTAAATCCATTATAATGTGTGTGTGTTTTTAAATAGTAATTTTTAATCAATTATTATTTTAATTAAACAATTTGATTCAGTGAATTTGTGTTTTAAAACATAATGGCTAATAAGATTAAGAAAATAAACAAACTCAGAACGTTTTAATAAAAAAATCAGAGTAAAAGTAAAAGGTAAATGCCAGCGTTTTGTTTACATTTAAAATAACGCTCCTGTCTTGCTTCCATAGTTAATACTCAGAGGGAAGTAACCAATTAAATGGAGTGACGCCGACTGTTCGATCATTTTCGCAGTAGATAGATTTACTGCGTAACGTTTCATATATATATATATATATATATATATATATATATATATATATATATATATATATATATATATATATATGTATATATATATATAAATAATAATAGTAATAATTATAATTTATAAGTAAGGTTATTAACGAGCAAAATAGCATAAATACATGTGGACATCTGAAGAAAACAATCATGAGTGTATATTTGCGAATACTAATTTATTAGAAGTTTAAAAGCAATTAATTATGTAAATTGAGAAATGTGCAAATGTGTTTACGGCGGTTTTTGTAGTAGTATATAAAGAGCTGGCGGACTGAGTAAATAGTAATATTACTCTGGTGGAGTTTCGGCTTCAGCCAGACAGACAAACAGACAGATAGATACACACTCTCCATTATTAATAGATGTATATATGAAAATGTGTGTCTATATATACTTTTTTTTATTTTCCTTATATTTCCGTTTTTTTTGGAGATGGGGCATAATACCGGATGCAAGATATTTACCGGCTATTTCAGACACTCCAACCTAGAGATCTTTTTAAGATTCTAACCGTCTCTTTAAGTGCAATTGTTTGTATTTCTCTTGCACTCGGTTCATCGGGTATACTCGCCAGATAGCTTTTGAAATTATTTTTCATTAGTCTTGTTGCTTCTATAATTACTGGTATGATGGAGATTTTCCTGAGATTCCAGTTTCTTTTAAAGTCGTACAGAAGACTGTGGTATTTCGTAATCTTTTCCCTTTCACCTTTGTTTAATCCTGCATCATTAGGGACTTGTATGTGTTTTTGTGTACATTATCAGTAGTGTTTGTATAGGTGTGCCTATATATATATATATATATATATATATATATATATATATATATATATATATATATATATATATATACCTAGGTATCAAATATAGAGTTCATATATTTTTTGTAAGCATCTATTAGGAATTAATAATAAGAAAAGAGGCAAAATACCTTCAAAGCATATTTAAGATGCAATATTAATTTAAAAGAAAAATAGTAACATATTCTCTCTTTTTTTTGTCTTATAAACTTTCATTTTAGTTTGTAATAATTACACATATTTGGCCAAGTATAATTGGCCTCATCAGTGTGTCCGGAAATCCTGATCTTATTGGATTACTTCGTCCTTGTTGGTGTAATATGGACGTGTGGACGTTTGTAATAGATGCTTACAAAAAAAATGAACTCCATATTTGATACCTATCCCGCGCGGATACACGTCCTCATATTTAAAAGTGGAAGAAAAAACAACCGACACCACACGGTCTCTGGCATTAGTCTAAAAGGGAAAATTGGGGGAGATAAATTGGCTTATTTTTTTAATGTGGATTTAATACATGAAGATAAAAAGGAGGAATCTCACAGAATGAATATACGTCAAACTTTCAGAGTATTTTGAGAAGATTATTATTATCTTCGAGATTATTCCCGATGTTCAATTCTGTTATTTCATCACGTGTGTAATGATGCAACTTATTCCCTGTTATAATCTAAATATGAGGGTTCGGGAATCCGTAAAGCTTACATCTAACATTTGTTCATTTTTAATTAAGTTAAATTAAAAAGATATATTTATATAGAATTGTTTAAATATTTTGATAACAAGGAAGAATCTCACAGACAATACTTCGCTCGAACTTTCAGAGTACTTTAAGCATATAATAATTATTTTAAAAGTGTTTATTATTATCACTATACAGAAATATCATTTATCCTTATTATTCTTATATAGAAGCAAACAAATATATTAGTTTGCCATCTTATTTACATATGGGTTCCTGGTGTGTACACACATATGTAGTTAGATGATTACAAGTCTCTCATTCTCTAAATCCTCACAGAGACATAATAATTAGAATGAGGAGTTGAATAAACATAGAGTGAGAGGGTATAAGAGACATATCCATATAGCTACATGTGTGAAGAGTGACTGTTTGGTTTTATATATATATATATTTGTTTAATTTCCGATTTTTGAATGATTATCGATGTCTCGGCTGGTCAGCAGCCGCTATTTTATATGTTTATTCTATTCTAACGTGACTTCTTCAGCATTACTTTTTGATTAGATAAAAGACGCTTTAAAATACAGAGTGATTCATAAGTCACTTAGCTATTTATTTTGAAATTCTAAAGTTAAAAAATACGGTAATACAAAACAGAAAGTTTATTCAACAAATTCATTTATGGGAGTTTTAAATTACAGCAAATTGTCAAAATTTCCACCTTCGTCCTACATGCATAGCTCCATTCTTTTTTGTAAGGAATTTACGACTCTTTGTAGCATATTTGATTGATTATGGTGTTGTGCGAACGAGGCTTTCTGTTCACATCACGTTTCCATTGCCTTTCAACAAGTGTGGGAGATTCATCAAATTTGGCCATATGAATAACAATAAAAATTCGCTCTTCAATTGCAAATGGCATTTTAAATAGCTAAGTGAAGTGACTCATGAATCAGCCTGTAAGTTAAAATACAAAAAGACGTAGCTAGGTAGATAGAAGAGTATCTTATCTTGCTTAACATAACATTTATTTGTTGCGTATTCGTTTTTGTTTTTCACCCTTTTTTTAAACTGCTAAAAATAATAAGAAAAACCCGAATTGTTTTAAAGGATTTTGTGTTTCGATTTATGAAGAAGTTATGGAGTGTCCGACTTTGACGTCACATATCACAAAATTACAAGCCAAGATTTAACCGTTTTAATTTTGCGTGGCGACATTCAAGCACAGTTTTTGTAACAATGACATTCATAAATGTGGTAATATTTGTTGACGGAAATGATAATCATGCATACGCATGCGTCGAAACCATTGAAGGTATGATAACAATGGCGTCGTGCTATAAATAACTCTACATTGAATAGCTAGGGAAGTTCGTGGCGATTAAAATAAAGAATTAAGCATTGTTGGATGGGAAAACGTTGAGCTGAGTGCTGGTCAACTGGGGAGAGTTGTCCGCAATCTAACTATTTTGACAAAGTGCTGTTCCATATGAAAAACGACGCACGTCAGAAACATGGAATGAACGTCAGGTTTCGGGTATTTCAGTCATTGTTATAAAACCATGACTACAGAATTCTATTTACTATTTTTGCCTGATTGTAATTGAACTTGTCTAGCAGGTAAATAATAACCTGGGGTAATATTATGAGTCTTATGTAGACAATATCCGCCCGTAATGGAAAAATGAATGTATTTTATGTAATGTCTACATTTTTATATTATTTAGTTTATATTTCTTTTAGACATTTAAACATATTTCTTGTCGATTATTTTTTAACGTTGTTTTTTCTCGTGTAGTTAAATCTGATAACTTTGATATGTATCTTTTAATTTGTGGCAACTCGAACATACTCGCCTTTTGGCTAAGATCAAAGTGTAGTATCTGTTCCGATGGATACTGCACGCCTGTCCTGTGCAGTTCTAGGAGGTCCACCCTCCCAGGCTTCGCCTCCCCTCTTTGGGGAGGAGTAAGTTTATTGCTTACTGTCTGAGGCGCCCCTACCGGGGAATGCCGACGGGGCTGCCCAGGCAATTTTTAAATGGCCAGAGTGCTCACCTCTCGGGCGCTGGCTTTTCAACCCCCACTTTCCGACCCGACCTTGGGTCACATCTTACTTGTGGGAGTAGGATAAAACTGGCCTTGTGCCTAACTCCTGGAGAGGAGTAAATAAAAAACTCGAACATATAGTGACGTATGCAATCGTGTCTAGCGGTACATAGAATTTTCTCATAAACTGTTCCATTTATATTAAGATTTGTTAGTATTTGCCTTTGTTTAATTTATGATGGATTAAAAAAAGACAAATTATTACACACCTTAATCTAAATGCAATAGTTTATAAAGAACATTAATTTCATGCGAGACAGGGTTACCTACGTCACTGTGTGTACGAGTGGTGACGAATTAAAAAATGAACGTCAAGGTCATCACTTCAGCAGATTCAATTACATACGAAATATCAACCTAAACAAATAATCGGCACAAATTATGTTTAAATGCTTGCACAATGGTTAGGTAAAGGCACGATTGTTCATAACGAAAAATGTACGACTGGCCAAACAATTAAAAACAACAATCTTTACCCTACAAAGTGGCCAACATTCTTTTTTCAAACAGAAAGGGGCAAACTAAACGAGAAAGAGAAAACAAAAACAAAGAAAGTGTGAGACAGAGGCGGAATTGTTGATTGAGTTCAGTTTCGTATGAATGTTTGATATGAGAAGTTACCATTATTTTTATTGTTTTATTTTTTGCACAAATGGACTACTACTACTCCCAGCCCCCAAAATCTTATTGTTCCCCCGATTTTATAAATCGGGGGACTTGTGTTTTGAGGCATGTCCGTCCGCCCGCATTTTTCTCCGTAACCATCCATTGAATTTCTCTGAAATGTTGCATGAAGTTGTAACTTTGGTCAGGTTAGAAAGTGACATTCTCCGATTTTTGAAAAAAAATCTGGTTAGCCCCACAGGGGGTCCAAAGGCCCCGAAATGGCAAAAAATGACATTTTTTGCCCCATAACTTTTCATCCATCTATTCAATTTCTCTGAAACTTGGCCAACATGTGGAGACAATTGTTCCTAATAGAAAATTAGTATCGCTGATTTTGGAAAAAATCTGGTTCGCGCGCCCAGGGAGTTCAAAAGCCCCCAAAATGGCAGAAAATGACACTTTTCTCCCATAACGTTTGATCCATCAATTCAATGTTTATGAAACTTGGACAAAATGTAGAGGCAATTGTTCTGGATATAAAATGAGCATCCTTGACCTCAGAAAAATTCTGGTTCGCGCCCCCAGGGGGTCAAAGGGGGGTCAAAAATTCCCCAAACTTATTGCATTTTACACTTGTCACATCGAGAGGGGGACCACACACGCGCGGCTTGTTAACATTTGTTTTTTGAATATTTTACAAATGTTTTGATTTTATGGATAATCATCACGAACGGAGACCTCACAATAATTTGTAAAGTAATTACTCGATAGGTACGTGTATAAATATACATATATATATATATATAAATGCGAAGGTTTGGTAAATTTCTAGCACGAACGGTAAAGTCAAAATGGTGTATTCCCAATTAATGCCACGTATTTAATAGATGCACTATCTGTTTTATATACCGTTTATATAGGTTTGATATCAGATTTGTAAGGTTAACTTATTTGCATGTTGCTTTTGTTAAACTTAATTTATTAATTAACTATTAATTTTTTTTTAAATCAATGATGTTTTTATTTTCATATAACAAATGCCCTGTTTGCAATTTTGTTTTCTTTTCTTGACAAATCTTTAGTATTTGTGTTCAAACGTTTTCTAACGTCGTTCAAATGTTTCAGAAAAATCGAGTCGGTCCCTCCTTCTTTAAAGCGACCGATTCGTATTTCTAAATTTCCAGTAAAATGGCAAATTTGTTTGTTCTTTCATTTTTTTTTCTTTCAGTTACATTTAAATATGTTTCGAAATTACCAAAATGTTAACGTTTCGTGTTTGAAAAGTTTATATTTTTTTAACTAGCAGGGCTACCCGGTATTGCTACGAGGAAAATTTATTTTTATCAATGAGAATTGATTTCTTACTGGTGTCACACGCGAAATAAATCTCACTGTAAACCGAAACAACTAATCGAGGTGAAACTTACAAAAAAAAAAAGAAAAAAAAAAAAAAACGGGAGTAAAAAAAAAATCCGAGTAAAGTTAAATAAAAAAAAACGCAAGTTACATCTTACGCAATGAAAAAAATATCCGAGTAAAGTTAAATAAAAAAAAACGCAAGTTACATCTTTCGCAATAAAAAAATATCCGAGTAAAGTTAAATAAAAAAAAACGCAAGTTACATCTTTCGCAATAAAAAAATATCCGAGTAAAGTTAAATAAAAAAAAACGCAAGTTACATCTTACGCAATGAAAAAAATATCCGAGTAAAGTTAAATAAAAAAAAACGCAAGTTACATCTTTCGCAATAAAAAAATATCCGAGTAAAGTTAAATAAAAAAAAACGCAAGTTACATCTTTCGCAATAAAAAAATATCCGAGTAAAGTTAAATAAAAAAAAAAACGCAAGTTACATCTTTCGCAATAAAAAAATATCCGAGTAAAGTTAAATAAAAAAAAACGCAAGTTACATCTTTCGCAATAAAAAAATATCCGAGTAAAGTTAAATAAAAAAAAACGCGAGATTAGTTTTACTAAAGAAAATAAACTAATTTCATCTCTTTCACTCCCCCTTTTCTCTCTCTCCCCTGTTAACGACGCAGTATTATAGTTTTTATTTTTATTTTATTGTTGGAATCCATAGTTTTATCGATAATAAAAGTATAAATCAGATGCTGAGAAAACATACTACACTTTAAATTATTTATTTACACAAAATATAAAAAAGTTAAATAATCAACAGATTAGGCAGACCACCATCAAAAGTATGGGGAAGATGGAGGTCGCTGATCATCCTTGTCAAAAGTTATAAAAATGTCTATCTTACTTTTAACTAGAATCATCTTAGTCACTACAATACCACATTTACTCCTACTTAAAAATATCTCCAAACTGTTAAAAACATTTCTTCATTAATACATTTATTTACAGAAATTCATTGGATTAAAATGGGAAGTAGGATCTTAGAGAAAAGGGACAAAAAACTATAAAAGATTGTTTCTATGACTAAGCATTTATAAATGAATGCCCCCCCCCCCACAAAAAAAACTGATTTAATCCATTATTATATTATCTTTTAATGTGAATACGTTAGTTTAGTATCGGTTCTGTTTTCATAAGACCGTCCTCCCAGGAATTACCTCTTCCTTTGTTAAGGGGATGGAGATAATCCTCCACGGTCTTACACCCTATTGTGTTCTTTTGTCATGATACTATCTTATCAGGGACTACCTTCTATTTTTTTGGGGGGGGGGGGCAGGTAGTAGTGTAGTATATTTTCTGTTGCATTACCTTCTGCTTTTATGGTGATATTTTCCCAGGCATTGCCTCCTCTAGTTTGGAAGGAATATTGAAGTACCTGTTCTGTTGTCATGATACCATCCTACCAGACATTACCTCCTCCTTTCAGGGGGTCAGTGTGTGTGGTTCGTTACATTTATATGATAATGTTGTTTGGTTTACATTAGACGAAACGATTCGTAAAATAATTTGCAATATAAATATATTTATTACCAAAAAATGTTTTGTAAGAAAAATAACAAAATCTTGGCTATTAGAATGTAAATAAACTTAGCTTACTGATATACACACACACACACACACACACACACACACACACACACACACACACACATATATATATATATATATATATATATATATATACATAGATATATACATATATATATACATATAATTACATATATATATATACATATATATGCATACACATATACACACATATATACTCATATATGTATACACATATATATGTATATATATACATACACATTTATACATATATATATACACCTATATATACATATATATGTACATATATATATATGCATATATATATACGTCATATATATATATATATATATATATACACTTTACCTAGGCTTACATGCAATGTTTTATCTTAAAGTTGAACTCTGTACGAAAGCTGCCTTTAAATTTACGTTGTTGTTGACAATTGGTGTTGCGACAAAGTCGTTGGAATTCGAGATTTAAATATAACTCGTGTTTCGGGGTTCGAATCTATTTGCATCTTATTGAAAAATTATTCTCTACACTGACGATTCCGTATACGTATATAGATAGAAAACAACAAATAAGAGACGCTGCCTCATCAACAGCTGTATAATATCGTGCTTAATTGTACGTGCCACGTTGATCATGGAAATGGATCCTACTATTATCTGTGTTAGGCTTTCCCGAGGCCACGACACCCATAGATATACTCTCGACTAATGGTCTGGTAGTGTGAGCTTATTGACACCAAAAATAACCAACTTTGTCTTCCCCAGTTTATCTAAAATCAATAGGACAATACAAAGAAAACGAAACAAATTTAAACAATACACCCACTAAAACATATTCGCCTCCTCCCTTGACGCTAGCAGTCACAAATATCCCGAAACTTAGAAACTACATCAATGATGTAGAGACTATTCTCCTTATAAACCCCACATGTATCTTAGCACTAAATGAAACAAACCTACAATCCTCAATCTCCTCATACAATTTGACTTGGCCGAATACCTCCTACTCTATCGCAAAACGCTCACAAACATAAGCACGGGCTAGGAGTTCATGTTCAGAACAGCCTCCCCTTGACAAGAGAACATAGGTTAGCATCAGATGATCAATCTTTCATGCGCTTTAGAGTTACCCAACAGTGCTAGTTATATTCATGATACTGTTCTCCTTCGACCCAGGACTGTACCCTGCTTAACTTTGTCTCTGAAACCATAGATATAGCGCTCTTACTTGACTCGAAGGCCCAACTACATGTATTTATGGATATTGATGTACATCACTATGATTAACTTGGATTATTCAGCTATACAGACGTATAGTTTCTCCATAGAGCACTCCCTATCATAGACTGTCACTTTCCCCACTAGCCTTCCTGATCGTGTGGACAAGCAAGTCTCACTTGTCGACCTTTTCTTGATCTCACTGCCCGGGGACTTGACCGATGAATGCTTATAGACTGCTCGAGAACGCTGCTCACCATGTGGTAATGATTGATATCACCCTAAAATATCGTCCTAAAACTGATGAGCCGTTGCTCAAAACGACTAGATACTTACAGCGGGCTGATTGGGAATCTATCAGAGATTACATCAGAGACGCCATATGGAGTTACACTTTTTCTCTCTCTGCTGATCCGTGCGCAAATGAGTTAAGCGAATGGGTCAAACAAGGTATTTAATCACATGTCGCCATGCGAAAATTCTACAGCAAGCCACACTCGCCACAATCGTTAACATCGAACTGTGCAGCTGCTATTGCTTAAAGTCAGCAGAAATTCCGACAATTCCTCCGCCATAACTCAACTACCAATAGACAGAAACTTGTAGCGTTCAGAAATCATTGTAAGAATTTAATAGATGAAGTAAAGAGAAGGTATACAGAGAGGACCAGAAAACGCATTGAGTCCCAGAAACTAGGTACTTGCGATTTATTGAAGACTTTCAATAGTGTGTGAATAATTAAGTATCAAAAATCCGCCCGCTATGCAACCACAATGATCCCGTTTGCAAAGTTCAACTACTTACCCAGTGATTCGCCTCCCACTCTATTTTGAACTCCACAAAGAACTCTCTCCCAAATTCCCATTGCGGACTGAAGTCACATTTGATGATCTGACCAGCATCCCATCTCATGTCCGCGATATAAGAAACTATTCACACCTCCAAATCATGTGGCCCTGATCTTATACCAGTAATTGTAATAAATAAATGCTTTGCTGAACTGGTCCCGTCTTCTCCAACCTAACATCTAAATGCCTTACCGTATATTGATTTCCTGATAGCTGGGAATAGCCTCTGTGGTACCAGTCTTCAAGAATTGCGGAGATAGCCACATCAGTCAACTCCTGCTCCTCGCTAAAATGTTTGACTATTTAATACATCTTGCTATAGTCCGTAGAATCGTTAATGCTAATCTTCTTTCGACAAGCACGGTCTACTGCGAATATCTTAACAGTCATCTCTACATTACCGGTGGAAGTCCCCAGATGTCGGAGAGACTTCTACTCCAATAGCTTATCCTCTCAAGTTGATAGCCTTTGGAACTCCCGTCTTGCTCCCTGTTTCCATAACCGTACTGACATGCAGAAATTTAAAACTAATGTGAACAAGCATCTCGCTGCACAACTCCCAATTTAGAATGCATTTAAATTTGTAATTTTTAAAACGGTGAAAAAACCTATGAAGATTCTTTTAAAAATCGGAAATTTGAATTTTAAATAAATAATATTTAATTGAAAGAAAATCTGAATGTGATTAGTCACGTAACTGTTTAAAAATGTACAAATTTAAATGCAAGTAAAAAAGTGGAAATACTTAACTCATAACTTACGCGTGCGTACCAAGGCACACCACTTATATCGGGCATTACATATCAGACTTCAATAAGAACAGAAGTTCAAGACTAAGTGATAAAATGTCGCTTAAAAAATGAAAGAAAAAATATTGCTGTATCTTCCTGATGAAGATTATTTTATGAATCGAAAATTTGAATTTAAAATAAATGATATTTTATTAAAAAAAAACCACATTTGATTGATCTCTTTACCGTTTAAAATATTACAAATTTAAATGCAAGTAAAACAGTGGGAATATTTAACTCATAACTTACGCATGCGTACCAAGGCAAAGCACTTATCTCGGACAGTACATACCAGAAATCAATAAGAACAGTAGTTCAATAGTAAGTGGCAAGATGTCGCTTAAAAAAGAAAGAAAAATATTGTATGTATTCTCTTGGTGATAATTCTTTTATGAATCTAAGATTTGAATTTTAAATAAATAATATTTTACTAAAAAAAAGAATCTGCATTTGAATCGTCTGTTTACCGTTTTAATATATATATATATATATATATATATATATATATATATATATATATATATATATATATATATATATATATGGGAAAAGAAGTAATCCGACGTAATGGGAAATGATAAAGAAAAAACCAAAATATTTTTTTTTTATGTATTCATCAACGTTTCGTCCTTATTTGTAAGACTTCTTCAGGATGATAATTTAAAGAAAAATGTCGTGCAATACATAGAAATATTGGGTTGACATGATGGGTTGATGAGATGTAGTAGCCACTACTGGGAGCGCAAGACCAAGGTCCGGGCTTAGAGAAGTCGGTGGCAGAGAGTGAAATGAATGTGGATGGCTGTCAGTCAAAAAGGGAGTGTTAGTGAATTTGTATTAGCGTCAGAGAGAGCGAATGGGGGTGCTGAGGTTTTTGTCGTTGTGAGGTGTAACATGGATTTTGAGGGGCTAGGGAAAGAGGAGGGAAGGGGGAAGCTCTGTGTATTTGGTGTGTAGGTAGTATCATAGTTTTTGAAAAAAGATTTGAAGAAATGAAGATGATTTAAAGTGGACGGGGTGGGTGGGTAAGAGTGTGAAAGAAGTAGTCGAAAGGGTGAGATGGGTGAGGGGGAGAGGGGAGATTTTGTTGTGGTTAGGTGTGAACTTTTTAGAGGGTAGGAGTATTGACCAGCTGGCAATGTCAGGAATGTGTGAATGTAAGTAAGTTAGAAGGAAAGTGTTTAAATGTTCTGTGACTATGACAGTGAGGGGAAGGAAAAAGAAAAAAGAAAAAGAAAGATAAGAAGAAAAGTGATATTAATTTTGGCAAGAAATAAGTGAAATGTAGTTTTGTGTAGGCAGTGTTGATGGTTTGAATTGAGAGCAAAAAGGGTTTAAATATCTAAATATTTGTGAGGGTTTCTAGATTGTGTTCAATGGTGAGGCTGTTATTTGTGGTTAAGTGGTTTAGATTCGTAGAGAAAGAAATTGTATGTGGGAGGGGTTTGTGAGTGAGTGTGTATGCGGGAACTTGTATATAAGTACAATTGAGAGCGAAGAGAAGAAATGTTAGCCATGATCTAGGTTTATTTTTTGTTCAGTCACGATAATTTTGCTTATTAAGGGGGATAGATTGTAGAAGCCATGTCGTTGTCTGATGGTGTCGGAGGCTGTGATTAGTGCAGTTTCTAGTAGTCTTCACCGAGCTTTGTTATGAATGTATTGGGTGATTTTTGCCTGTTCAAATTTGAAAGCATGATCGTGCTCTAATACATGGGAGATAAATGCGCTGAGAGAGTTATTGTTTTTTATTTTACTTTTGTGTTCGCTCCATCTTTTTTCAATTCACGTTACGTTTCACCCACGTAAATGTGATGGCAGTTTTTTCATGGGGCAGTATATAAGCCAGCATGGGATGTGGTTTTCTTTTTTAAATGTCTTGCTGTGTGTAATGTTTGTTTCATGATTTGTGGTGTGGTTTTTACTGTTGGAATGCCTAGTTTTTTAAATGTGTTGCATATGGATGTGTAATTGGAATGTCTGGGTAAGAGGAGGGGTCTGTCTATGAGAGAAGTGTTTGGTGTTTGATGTTTTTGTGTGTTGTTTGTGGAGAATATTTGAAAGGCTTTCTTCTTGGCATTTAATATAAAATGTGTGTATATTGCAGTGTTTTTAAGGAATTAATTATGTGTTTTATTTCTTCATCTATGTATTGAAGACTGTAAATTCTAAGAGCGCGTAGGAAGAAGTCTATAATCATACCTGTTGTGATCTTGCTATTGTGGTGAGAGTAGAAGTGTATGTAATCGTTTTTATGAGTGTTTTTGCGGTGTACTTTGAATTCTAGTTTGTTGTTGGACTTGATTATAAGAGTGTCTAGGAATAGTATCGAGCTGTCTATCTCAGTATCCTGTGTGACTTTGTTGGCGGGTTCTACTGTGCTGGGTTTGTCTTTGAGGTTATTGATTTGTATATCTATGGGGAAGAAAATAAGAATATCATCAATGTATCTGAAGTATTCGATGTTAGGGGGAAGTCTAAATTTGAAAAGGCCGGATTCTAAGAATTCTAAGAGGCAGACTAATACAACGCTTAGAGGGTTGCCTATGGGGAGTCAACAATTTTGTTTGTAGAATTCGTCGTTGAATTGGAAATATATTGCGTAATTGATGATCTTAATTATTTCTATCAAAGTATTGGGGGGAAATGGTAAGTCGGTTTTAATTTTCTTTAGATGTGTGTGAAGTAAGTTTAGGCATTTTTAACTGGGACATTAGTGTAAAGCGCTGTTACATCTAGGCCATGTATGTTTTTCTTTTCTACGTTAATGTCTTTTATTTTGCTGAAAATGATCGCCTGAGTGTTTGATGTTGAAGGGGCTGAGAGTTCCCTTTAGTGCGATGAGAATGTTAGCTATGCCCCGTGCGATTTTGTTTGTGGTACTACCTATGCTTGATACAATAGGACGCATGACTATGTCCGGTTTGTAGGGTTTGGGTAGCCCGTATAGTGTAGGAATGATGGGGTGATACTCAATATATGATGTCCATTTTTTGTTGTTCTTAATTAAATGTTTGAATAATTTGTTGAATTATTCTGTTTTTGTTTATAGTTTTTGGTCAGTTTTAGTGTATGTGATTTCGTCGGATAATAGAGTAGATATTTTTTTAAGATATGAGTTTTTTCCATGATTACTATGCCCCCCTCTATATCTGATGGTAATATGATTATGTTATTATTGTTAGCTAGATGTTTAAGAGTGTCTATGTATCGTTTAAGTAAAACGCAGTCATTAGGTAGAGTGGTTGTAGTTGAGATTATTCCTTGAATAAAGCCTTTAGTGAAGTTTGTGTCAGTGTGTCTGTAATTGTTCAGAACTGTGTTGGTTGTGGTGGTAGAGTGTATTCCGGTAGCGAATATTAAGCCGTAACTGAGAGCTTCAGTTTCTATGTCTGAAAGTTTATAAGTGGTGAGGTTTTTTATAAGTTTCGGGTGTCCTAAAGTTTTCCATTTGCTGTCTAGGATTAGTTTGGTGAGTTTCGTTTTTAATTATCAACAATAAAAATAGGATTTGTTTTAAATTTGCATGTTTTCTTTCTTTGTGGTACTTGGTACGTTGCGGTGGAACCCCGTACTCTCATCGTATCATGCAAGAAGCAATGGTCAAGCTAAGCAATCCGTCGATACTTTGTAAAAGCGCTAAGAAAGCGTAGGGTACTCCCACAAAGAAAGCCATATAACATTTTTGACAAAAATAACACCTAATAATAACGTTCGATCGTGCATGTCACCAAATATGTTCGAGAGAAAGATCAAGACGATTTTTAACAAACTCTTACCGACTCACCAGAAACAGGGACGAAAGATAAATGCCAAAAAGGATGATTGAAATGGAGAACAATTTTTTATCGAATGTTTAAGAATACAAATAACGTTGGGAGATCGCGATTGTGGATAAAAGAATTGGGGATATGCTCTACATAGTGAACGATGGTAACTTTACCAATAAGAGACATTTAAGTTAAATCAGAAAAATATATTCTGATGTTGTAGAAGAACATACTACAAAAGAAGGATTGATGGGCGTCGTGTTTGATACGTTTGAATTGCAAGAAATGCAAGTAATTTCTAAAAAGCGAACATCTAAAAGGAGAAGATAAAATACCTACTTCATTGACACCAACACCAAGAGAAAAAGGTATTCATTGCATACGACGTAAGGCTTAAAAGGGGTTATTGTGTGGGTTTATCTTTCTATTTCAGGAATAAATAGCCTTACTCAGGCATAATAAATAGAGTTACAACTAAGCCTCGTCGCAGTTATTGATGCCAGTTATGGCCACAGAATCGGACTCATACTTTCTGTAACATATTTTGTTACTACACTTTATTCACTATACCAGTATGTGTGTCTTGATTATTTTATTACCAGCGCTTCAGGGCCACAACAAAAATAACATGTCTATGTTACTAACCGTAGTTTCTAGAATATATATATATATATATATACATATATATATATATATATATATATATATATATATATATATATATATATATATATATATATATATTTCAAAATACATAGCTGATTCATTCATTGTTTAGGAGGTAAAAAGTTAGTGTAACATTTAGAGGGTGCGCATTTTAAATTGGACTGTAAACTAAAGTTTACAAAAATGATTTGCCTATTTTACCATTCGGCTTACCGAGTATATCTTTACAAAAATCCATAATGATCGATTCATGAAAATGAATAAATTTATTTTTTTAAATATATTTTCACCACATAAATGTTAACATTTACAAAAACAAAATGTTCCTAGGATACTCATCGTATTTTTTAGAATATAAATTCCAAAATATATACTGACCCGTTCATTAGGTAAGGAGATTACCCTGTTAAGCACACTCCCACACACACACATATATATACACACACACATATATATATATATATATATATATATATATATATATATATATATATATATATATATAAGGAAATTGTAGTTTGCTTGAAGCATTGCAGGAAATATAAGTGTAAGTTTGAAATCCGAAGCAGGAGCAATGTAAAATATATATAAGACACAGGTCGTTATGCATATGATCTCTATTTGAAATTACCAAAGAATATGTTTAATATCTTTAAATGCACTTCAAATATATCTAGACTAGCAGAGAAAACCGACGTTGCTTGGGATTGAATTAGGATCGTTACTCGTATTTTTTTACTATGCTCAACACCATGTAACCTTCCTTGTTTTTTCTGCCCCTTTCCTCCCGGTTTACCCTAAGAAGAAGCTTAATATCTGAATTAGTTTATCATGCACATAGTTTAAATTTCAGATAAATCAGATATAAGTAGTTGACATATTAATGGTGTTCTGTACCAATGAGTAACTTAAAGGAGATATGCAGCACATTGTTAACAGTTGGATTCGGGACAGCTTCCATTGTCTACCCATGGGAATTTTATACACATAGTACGAATTTCATCAAAATAGGATATATTTGTAATTTTAAGGGAATGTCGGCCTCCAGCGCTTTTTAGTTTTGTATTGCACTTAGTTATTCTCGATCACTTCCACTGTAATCCCGTGGGAATTTTATGCATATTATTTAAATTCATAAAAATAGGATATATGTAGAGTTTTAATGGGATTCTGGCCTCAGAGATGACTTAGTCGGACACTTAGAGATTCGGGTACTCTTAAAATGTTTTCCTCAGTAAATCTTTCATAAGAATACACTTTTAGATTTCATGTAGATTTTTTTATCCGTTCTCCTAATAGAGAAATTAATCTTATTCAAAATAGAAATATAGGACATTATAGGACTTTTAAATTAGAAGATTTCGATCGATGAAAAGAATAGTTTTTCATTTCATTAGCCTGTGAACGTATTAACTTGAATTCAGCATGAATTTGTTTTAATCATCTTTAACTCTAGTTTATTTATTAGTTCATTTAAAAAAAAATTTTTTTGATATTTTTTGTTTCGATGCAGATAAATATGCATATACATGTATACATATCCGTTTTCACTCACTACCTGGAACTGTTTAGATATACATATATACATTTACATTTGAGGACAGAATAGGGGTCGGATGTGGTGTAGGGTAATGTTCTCAATTACCACGTGCTACGATATTAGCCTTTGTGTATCCATGATACACGAACACTGAATGCGTCATACGCTAACATTTTAATAGGAAAACTAAGAATAAAGACGAAACTTTCTGGAATAATATTATTGTATATACAAAATATAAGCGTGTAAAAAACGAAGATATCAGATGTTCAAATACAAGTTAAGAGACGAAAGCGTGTGCGAAAGTACTGAAGAGAACTGACTAGGTTACGTACAGTATTTCGTCATGGAAATCTTGAAGGAAAATGACTGCCACATTTTTATACCTCAATTGATTTTACCAAACTTTAGTTTAATATCTTGATTGCGGTCATAACCGGTAAGTATGAAATTGCTGCTGATTACTTGAACAATTTAATTTTGTAAACCTAACTGTATTTATATTTTCTGTTATCATTTGGATATGTTTTTGTTTTTGCATTTGTATTTTTGATTTTTATTTAGTACTATTTTTACTGATAATAATAATATAATTTCAATTAATTAATAATTGTAATTTGTATTCTATTTTGTTTGCAGTCAAATTACTGTGCTGCTTTTTGGTAAGTATAGGTACGTATTACGAGGTGTATGCAGGTATAAGTAAGTGATATGTATGTGTATATATGCGTATGGATTTTGTGTATATGTCTCTGCATATATATATATATGTGTGTGTGTGGGTGTGCGTGTGTGTATGTGTGCATATATATGTATGTATGTATAGATGTATGCTATATATACATATATATATATCTATACATATATATATATATATATATATATATATATATATATATATATATGTATATACATAGATACGTGTTAACACAAAGATATAATGTGTATATATAAACTAGGTTTAGAGATAAATTATTCGCTGCCCGTTAGAATATTAGATTAAAATATGTAAATATCGAGCAGTATATATAATATTTTATATTGTATAAATTGGTATGAAAAAGGGTTGTATCTTTTAGTAATGTATATATATATATATATATATATATATATATATATATATATATATATATATATACGTAATACATTATTTCGTAAAAGAAGGCCTTAGTCGGTTGTGTCCGACCATGAATGCCACTTGCAGATCCAGCCGACTAGTTTCGGTATTCACAAAGTCTTGCTAGTGATGCCAATATCCCAAGAAGCATAGTGGCTGTCCTAGGCATTTCTTGCTGTGACTGAGAAGGCCTATGCGAATTTTGCAGTCTCTGCCACAGTTTTCACAGATGAAGTAGGATAGTGGATGAGAAAGCTTACTGTTTTTAAACATTTCCTTAGTCCTTGCACGCTTTTCAGTGGCTTTTGCCTTCGATTTCGCTTCCCCGATGTCAAGCTATCGCTCGAGGGTTTCTTTTTCATTCATCCTGTCAGAGGCAAAGCTTTCCCAAGATGACGGATCGATGTCAAGGGCCTTCATGTCTCTCTTGTAGACATTCTTGTATTTTAGAAGAGGGCAGCCAAGGTTTCTCTCCATAAAGGAGATATTTAGGAATTCTGCCATCAACCATCTTTATCGGCGTTGCTTCAGCAGTGTGTATATGGATTTCAGACCAGCTATTTCAAGCACATCAATATTTGTCTTTTTGTGTTCGCATCTAATACCAAGGATAATATTTCATAATATTAGATTCATTAGATACATGAAATTGTATATATATATATATATATATATATATATATATATATATATATATATATAGTCATGGAACAGTGGGCTCAATTACGTTCGTAAAAGCAAAATATATGTATCATGGACATTATTTTACTATCATTAATTCCAATGTTTCAAAAGGTGTGGGAAATGCTTTATAACCCCTAGCTTTTTCAGCAAATCTAATCTCAAATAACAAATTATGAAGAATATACGAATGTAGTGGCCAATGAAAATGTAATGAGTCTATAAAAACCAGGGGTATCAATGGTGTGATCGATAAAAATAAAATGAAATGTATCCTTCGTACCTTCCCGTTTCTGTTCACTTTACATCAATACAGTTCCAGACTTTCCCATCTTACTTCCTAACTTTTGAACTACTGATACTCACTGCGTTATACCCACTTTTACCCATGAATATACCATGTTATCTTTACTCCGTTCGCTTCACTTAAAGTCTTGCTTACCAAATAATATAGTATTCCTTACAATAATTATACTATTGTACGGTGGCTAATTGGTGAACGACGCGGACTGAAGACCAGGTGAGCAGGGTTCCAATCACAGAAATACTTTAATCAAAACCCACTATGTGTCGAATCTCCTTGAGAGGAAAAAAAAATAATACTATTTTAATTTAAGTTATTTTCGCTAAAATGTTATCTTCAATTTAACTGTATTATTCATTATTCATTCCTCGATTAGCTTGTATCACTTATAATCTTTACCTGGCCATTTATTTCAACCAGTGTAATTACTTAATATAACCAGGTGAATTCCTTATACATTAATAAGTAACTTTGATCAGGTTCTTGGAAACATTCAGAACATAGCCATTGGTCATTGCATTTATCAAAAACATGCATACATTCCCCACAATTCTGCATTAATTAGGCTGACAAGAAGTGTAGATTTAATAGAGTTGCTAGACGAACGGGCCGGATTTCCCACCTCTTCTTAAAGCACTAGTATCAAAAACCAATACAATGTTTAATGTTTAGCAATAGCTATAATATTATAATTGACCTACACTTGTGAAAAAGTAAATTTCAATTGTTTTAATTAAATTGAAATTAAGTCAGCCATCGCTCTCTCTCTCTCGCTATTTCGCCCTCTCTCCCTCTCCCCCATGCTCCCCAGTAATATTATTTACTCTGTAGCTGCTAAGATATAGAGGTGGCAGACATAATTTTCTTTGCAAACGCACTTATACCTTATTCGAACAATATAACCGAGCTTTTTTACCAAATTCCCTCTCTATCTTACTCTCTCTCTCTCTGAAATGCTGAATTAAATTAAAGATAATTGAATTATCGTTTAATAATAATGTATATATGTAATGGCCATCAAGATAATGAGACAATGTGATAAGTAATTTTCAGAAAACAAATGTATATATATATATATATATATATATATATATATATATATATATATATATATATATATATATATATATATATATATATAAAGACCGGTAAGGCCATAACACAATGTGATAAATCATTTTCAAAAAACAAATGTCTGTGAAATGCAATAAAAAAATAGAATCATACATATAAACTTTTTTATGGGTTTCTAAAATCTAAGTACTTTTTATACAAACATATACAGAATAAGTAATCAATGATAGTAGATTTCGATATACACATTTCATGTGAATGTTTCTAGACTTTATATTATTGAGTATATACAATTATTTCCTAGCATGACGGCGTTTTGTATGTCTCTCGGGATTTAAAAAAAGATAAAAGTTGGTAAATAAATAAAAAAAAAAACATATATATAATAATTTTCAAAGGAATGTTTGTACTTTCTAAGCAAGCACGGCTTGAATACTACTAGTTTTACAACAAAAGCAATTACAAAATGTTCCAATAAAAAAAGTGATTTAATTTTATTGCACTTGATGTTTTAAGAGTCAATATAATTGTGTTCATCTTCTCCCGAATTTATGATACCTCAAGCGTAGCTGTGAATACACAGAGAAGTACAAACAGTTCAGGTTTCCTTAACTTTTTAATTATTAAATACTTTGATGTTGATGTTTAATTTATATAATAATAATACAATTCTGGAGATCTTGCATGTTTGCTTGCCAGACGGAATGGGAGATAATTCACCGAGAGCTTCGCTCTTCATAATGTGTAATCTCATAATCAAAGCGGCATCTATGGGAGATAACTCATAAAAACGTTACCGATCTTGAACTGAGAAGCAACATGTGATGTAAATAGGCCATTGCTTGAATGTGAACAAATGTCTCTCTGTTTGTTTTTAATAGATGATGAATTTTTTTCGAAAATGTAATATCCGACACTGTTTACGCAATGGGTATTAGTTATTCTTTATGACTACCAATTTAAACTGTAAGAAATTATTAAATAAGAATAAAATGCTAATAGCTTGGAGCGGGAGTACACGTGGGTCTTCGTTAATTAAATGCTTTTAAATTTGAAGGGTAATAAAATATTTAATTCATTTTCCCCCACTTATAAACAAGAGTAGTTGATTTAATTTTGTAAGTTTTTAAAATGAATTTTTAAAAAATGTTTTATTTTATTGAATTTTTAATTTCAATAGATATTTGATTAATAGTAAATAAAAAAAATAGAGATTCAATTCTTGTATTTGCAAGAAAAGCCACAGGCAGACATGATGTTACTTACATGATTGCGAGTGACTTTTCTAGTATTAATTTAAAAGAACAAGTACAGGAACGGCTACTGGAGATTTTTTCGGAAGTTGGATATGTGACAATAACCTACGGTAAAACAATAAGTTTATTCTAGATTAATTAAGATTGACTTCTAGTAAATACGATTATACTTTGATAAATATATTAGCTGCCTGAAAATCTTTGACTTTCAATTTTCTTTAAATTAATTTTTAACAATGCTATTTGCTTTTTTTACCAAAATAAGTTGCGGTCTGTCTACCGCTCCCTATCTTTATAAACACTACCAATTCAAAGACACCTCCTTCAAAGCGTCACCGAAATACTTACCTTGCTTCCAGCTGATTATGGAAAAATACAAATCTGTCGTTTTCTAGCTATTTACCCCTTCATATACCCCTTACTAGGTAAAGGTCGCATAGCCTGGACGCGCACGAGTGTCGTTGCCGACATCGCACACATGGCCGTAGCGGCGGTGATTTGTTAAGAATCACCGTGTCTCGGGCACAGCATATGGAAGGCGGAGCAAATCTCTCTCCTTCCGCTGCCTTGAACCTTCCCTGAGTTTTAGTCAGGTACCCATTTACTGCTGGGTGAACAGAGGAAGTTTTCAGACCCGAAAATTCGCATGCGAACCCGGGTCGTCCAGCCCAAAGACAAGTGCTATAACCACTCATCCACAGGCCCTCCCTAACTAACTTAAGCCAAAATATCAGCATCTAAGAAGTGGCCGAAATTTATGTAAACACCGTCAACAAACTTCTCAACTATTTAAAACCAGAATAAATTCGAGCAAGAATTAATTACGGTCGTTTTTCATTTATTTTCTAGGACAAGTCGAACGTAATATCCCTAAGCGGCTATAAATTCAGCAGTTTTTTTGGCCTTTTGGTCAAGATCAAAGTGTAGTATCTGTTCCGATGGATACTGCACGAGACTCGTCCTGCGCAGTTCTAGGAGGTCCACCCTCCCAGGCTTTTCCTCCCCTCTTTGGGGAGGAGTAAGTTTATTGCTTACTGCCTGATGCGCACCTACCGGGGAATGCCGACGAGGCTGCCCAGGCAATTTTTAATGATCAGAGTTCTCAACTTCTCGAGTGCTGGTTTTTCTAATCCCACTTTCCCGACCTTGTGTCACATCTTACCTTGTGGGAGGTAGATAAATAACTCGTTCCCATCGGGGGAAGGGGGCCAGGAAGTCCCACCTCCGACTGTTACCAGTCGTCAGATAGAAGCAGAAGAGGACATCAGCAGTACCAGCAATTAAACGGCAATTTTCAAGTCCATTCAAATCACTATATACGATCGAACTTTAACATACTACCTGCTCCTTTGAGACATCCACCTGATTCCAGCCTCGCTCTCTAGTTCCTGCTCTAGCTCTATCCAGCGGCTCCTGCTCCGACTCCTGCAGCTCCTGCTCTAGTTCCTTCCTGCATCTCCTACACCAGCTCCATCTTGAAACCACTACTCAAGCATTTGGTCACGTCTACACGGACCGGATCTACTTGAGACATAGTATTACACCTCACGGACGCCTACGTACGACTACGTGTGACGTCATCTCACGCTGCCCAGGTTCCAGTGATGCTGCCCCAGTTTTCCTGTTTCCGGTGATGCCACTCCAGTTTTCCTGCTTCCAGTGACGCTGTTCCAGCTTTCCTGTTTTCAATGAAGACATTCCAGCATTTTCCTTCCTTTAGTGACGTCATCTTTGTCATTCCAGTCATCCTTCTTCCAGATACATCCTCATAAATCCTCCTTCTTCAGTTTTTCTTCCCTACATATGGTGCAATAAACACAACGATTCTTTTACACTGTTTATTTGCGGTTTGTCTTCTCTTCTTTGCCAGTGCCGTAGTTTTACCTGTGTTTAGTGTTTAGTTGTAAGACCAATCACCACGATTTCCGGAGTATCGGCGCTGCCAAAGCTTCTGCTAAAACAACACCCAGGTTACCTGACCCTGCAACAAATATTCTTTTTGTAAAGTAAACTGTAATTATTACAATGTTGTTTGGTCAATAAATCAGGAATTTAACCAAATTCTTATAAAAATATGGCAAATTTTCTTAAAGTAATGTTTTTAATCGTTAATTATTTCATGTAAATATCTTTCAAAACTTTTAATATTTTAATAAATGAAGATTTGCGAAGAATGTAAAAGCACGACATTCATTTCTTCGACAGTTTAAATGCTTCCAAATTTATTTCACATTCTTAAGAGCTAGGAAATAAATTACTGCTTTTCTAAACTATAACAAAATATGAAAATAACTGACATGTTTACAAATAAATTGAAAGGAATTCTAGTCGATTAAAATTCTGTAATTAAATAATATTTTAGTAAACTGTACTAATTTCGTTATAGTTAACGTTATGGCAGTTCTTATTTTAATAAATACTCTATTAATATTAATAAGATAAAAATAATGATTCGATGTGTAATTGTAAAAGTAACTTGAGGAATACCAGGACATACACGTAGAGTTGTATCAAAATGTTAACATCAGACGGATGACTACAAACTAGCAATTTGTAATATGTTATTGCAAACGGGGATGCATTTGTTCTCTGATATTTACTTTTTGCAAATTAATACATCAAAACATTAATTGGAGGTTTTCCTTATTCCGTTGTTCAATACAAACCAGTACTTGTGAGAGCACACTAAATGTTATTGAAAAAAAAAGACGAAACCATTTCTTATTATTATCCTTTAACAAACATCGCGGGTTCAAATTAAGGTTTTCACTGATATCTACGATGATGTATCTTAACACGTTGTAAATTAGTGTTACCAATGAATTATTCCAGAAGTATTACCAAGAATGTTCCTTCAACAATGCCGGCGGTTCTTTTTACATATAAAAATCAAATTAAAACTGACATCTATTAATGATGGAGATTATGTATCCGTCTGTATGTCTGAAGCCGAAACTCCATAAGAGTAATATTACTATTTACTAAGTCCGCCAACTGCTTTATATACTACTTCAAAAACCGCCGTAAACACTATGCTCATTTCTCAATTTACATAATTAATTGCTTTTAAACTTCTAATAAGGTTTCGCAAATATACACTCATGATTGTTTTCTTCAGATTTCCACATGTATATACGCTATTTTGCTCGTTAATGATCTTATAAATTATAATTATTTCTTTTATTATTTATTCATATACATACATGAAATGAGTTACGTAGTTAATCTATCTATTGCGAAACTGATTGAACACCCACCGTTACTCCATTCAATTGGTTACCTCCCTCTGATTATTCAGTATGCACGCAAGACGGGCGCGTTATTTAAAATGTAAACAAAACCCTGGTATTTACCGTGTTACTTTTACTCTGATTTCTTTTATTAAAACGTTCTGAGTGTGTTTATTTTCTTAATCTAATTAGCCATTATGTTTTAAAACACAAATTCACTGAATCAAATTGTTTAATTAAAATAATAATTGATTTAAAAATTACTATTAAAAAAAACACACACACATTATAATGAATTTAGTTTAGGTAAACTTTTTCTTTTCGAGAGCATTTAAAATACTATTCGTGTTCACTGTATTTGAATTTTTAATACTTTCATTATAGGTACACCTTTTCTTCCGATTTGAAAAACATGCAATATTCTCATTTTTCACGCCCTCAACTGTGTTTATGATTTCGTTTTTATCTTTTACGTTGTTAAGCTTTTATTTACAAACTGCTTTTATTATTCCATGTTTTATTTATTAAAATAAACAATGTGATTTTTTTTTCTTTCTGTCAACAAAAAACTAACACATTGTACTGGAAAACTATATAACTGATTTTAGAATCAAATTGTTTAATTTAAAAAAGGTCATTAAACAAACACACACACACACATTCTAATGAATTTAATTCAGGTAAACTTTCTTTCCGAGAGCATTTTCATAACTAATTGTGTTCACTGTATTTGATTTTTTTGTGTGTTATCACTGTAGGACCCGCGCTAACTTTGCCCCCGTCGTTAGGGTTAGGGTCAGGGTGAAAGTGGGGGTAAGGGTTAGGGTTATGAGTTAGGGTTAGGGTCATGGTCAAAGTTAGCGCGGGTCCTACAGTAAAAGAATACAGATTTGTTTATTGTTTTATTTTATGTACACCTTTTTCCCGATTTGAAAAATACTGTTCGCTGTATTTAGTTTTTTAAATTGTTTAGTTTAACAATGTTATTGAATCAATTTTTTTAGTTAAAATAATAATTGATTTACAAATTACCATTTAAAAAACACACCCATTCTAATGAATTAAATTTAGGTAAACCTCTTCTCGAGAGCATTTAAATGACTAATCGTGTTCGCTGTATTTTTTTTACTGCTTTTCTTCTTTTTTTCTTTTTAATTAAAAATATTTATATGTATGGCAGAGGATGAAAAAAAATTGCGGGTCGGTCAAATTTTTGTTTTTCTTTTCTAAACTAAAAATATTTCTGTGTATAGGGGAGGGTAAAATAAAGAAAATTGAAGAAGGGTCCAAAATGTGTTTTTCCTTTTTTTAAAACTAATTTGTTGATTTTAACAATTTTATTGAATCAAAATGTTTAATTAAAATATTAATTGATTTACAAATTACTATTTAAAGAAACACACATCCTAATGAATTTAGTTTAGGTAAACTTCTAATCGTGTTCGATGTATTTGATTTTTTTTACTGTTTTTCTTTCTTTTTTTTTAATTAAAAATATTTATATGTATGGGGGAGGATGAAAAGAATTGGGGTGGGGGCGGTCAAAAAATGTTTTTTTTTTCTTTTCTTAACTAAAAATATTTCTGTATATAGGGGAGGGTAAAATAAAGAAAATTGAGGAAAGGTCCAAAAATGTGTTTTTCTTTTTTTTTAAACTAAAAATATTTCTATTTATGGGGGAGGTTAAAACAAAAATCGGGGTAGGGTCGAAATTTTTTTCTTCTTTATTTTCAACTAAAAATACTCTTGGTCATAAACAAAGAAAATCAATGTATAAGCACCCAATAAATATGACTGGGGATCCATCGTTTTACGCGTGAGCGTTCATATCTGACGCGGCAGCCTAGCAAAACTATGCGACCGGAGGTAGCATATATTTGCTAGTTATTATTAACATCGCCCTTTTTTCCGCACAAATATGAATACTGTATCTGCGCCCTCCGACCGCAAATAGTTAATGGTCTCATGGAAGCGCCTATAAAATGATGTTATTATTTTCTCATTAAATCTTATATGAAAAGCTTTTACCATATTTACAAGACACACACAATAATATAACGTTGTTATATCAATAAGTGCGATGTGTAGCAATGTGAATTAATTGAGTTGATATGCTAATTATGTAACGTGCATGGCCATCCCTACTACAGGCCAGACAACCATGCAACTGGGGTCTTTAACTGGGGGCCATATGGATTTTCTTAAATATTTGATATAGAAGTTGCAAACAAATGGAACATTTCCCTGTGAGATTAGCTTGATGTTTTTATGTGTTTTACATACCAAATAATAAGAACCACAATGAGCTAATTGATAAATTTGACAATTATTGCTGAATTCCTATAAATGAAGAAACAGGTAACTTTGAATAAACAAAGGCAAATGCATATTTCAATGAGTGATTTTTATTTTAATATGGGATTTTTTAAAGAGAATTTGTACTTGTGTCAAAAGATCATGACTTGTATATTGTGGTTAAAAAACAGTTTGTTCAAATGTGATATGTGGTTTACTAACCAAAAATTAAAACTGCCATCATTTTGATTGTTTTCAACACAACATTTTGGCTATAGTATTCATTTCACATCATACAATTATCCAAAAACAAAGTTCAAACTAAAATTTCAGTATCCAAATCTCTAATGTTGTCTCGTAGGCGATTAATCTAAGCAAACAGATTCACTAAAATGGAAGATGAAATGAGATAAACAATATCCATAGATTAAATAGAAGGTTTAGTTATAAAATCTATAGGTGATCCTATAAAATGGACAGGGTTCACAGCAATGAGTTACGATTACTAGAATGTTGTGGCAAAACAAGGATGGCACTACTTACAAAACTGTCTAAGGAAAGTTCTTCACCTCAAAATCTGAAAGTAGTAATTAAAATCTCCCACTGAACAGTGGTATCCAGTAGAACTTTTAAATCAACACGATCTATTCCTTTCAAAAACTTCCATACTCATGATAACAAGCAGTATCATTGAATATTTCCTCCTCTGTAAGGCAATCATTTCGTGTGATATATCCTGCTATATAAAAAGCGACATTTTAATATCTTTGGAGATACCAGTTTCTACTTCTGGCAGGTGATAAAATGTTTCGTATGTCAATTTATCCAACATATATCCGCATTGTGAGCAAGTATGGCCTGAATCATGGCTATACTCTCTAACATCAACTTTCAACTAAAGAAGTAATTTCGTTCTTTGAATATGGAATTTTTGAATAACATTTTGTACGGTAATAAAATAGGTACCACCAGAATCTTGTCTCAATTTACAAAATTCAGTTTCAAGACAGTCGGTGGTAAATCCTCCAACAATAACAAAATTGAACCCACTGTCAAGTAAATGTCAATTAAACAATTACATGCATGCTTGATAGCCATACTAGTGTTTCTTGTGAAGCATTTTATTCTCTTCCCTTGCTTTCCCCTCATTTGTTTTGCCATACTTCCAAAATTTACAAGAAATGTAAAATTCTCATCATTTCGATCTGATAATGCACTTTTCAATGGATCATTTGTCTTGACACTTCCATAAATATTTTTTACACTCACTATTTTCCAAAATTTCAAAACTTCTTCGATGAAAGTAAGTTTCTCTTGTATCATCATCTTGTAATAATGGATGAGTTTTCATTGCAGTTAGTCTCATCACAAAACACTTTAAAACAGTGGGACACGTTTTGTCTCTCAACTGGTTTTGGAAGAACCGCCACTTCTGTTAGTTGTGATAACTTTACAAATTGATTTATTTCATGCGCAAAAAGTTGTTTCACTATTTTCCATTTTGCTATCATTTCTTTACCATCAGAATAAAACAGCAATTCTGAACAGGCCTCAGTTATCCAGTTATTTCGAATACTTTTAAATATATGTACATAATCGAAAAGCAAGTATATACCATTTTTAGTAACCCAAGGTTTATTTTAAACAGTATCAAATTTCTTGAATAAAGCTTGATTAGTCCAATTATTGTCACAAATAACTGCAATTACATTACCTTTCGAATGATTGACTAAATCAACAACATTTCTAACATTTTGAAACACAAATTCCGAATTTAGTTTGGCAACTGGGATCATCTTAATCAAAGACTTTGGCCAACCATGTAAACATTTGATCATAATACCCAATACAGTTTTTGCTAATGCCTCTTCAGAATCTTTGGTAACAGCAAATATGTTTCCTTCTTGATATTGAAAACTTACTTTAATATAAACTTCATCAACTAGGATGATACATTTTTTCTGTTTATCTTACAGTTTGCTAAACACATCACCAAGAAAATTCAGATCATTTACCTTCGAAACTTTTGAGGTCATATTCACTAGTGTTTTCATACTGGGTAATTTGTAATGATCTCGACGTTTGTTATAAAGAGACCGAGATGTGGCAAAATATTCACATGCACGGACAAGCATTTCCGACTCGTAGACTTTATTTGCCAACTATTCGTGGTGACATAACTTCGATATGTTGTCTCAAAACCTTTTTCTCTAGTTCAATTTTCAAGTTACTAATGTAACGAATTGCTTTCTCAATTTGAAACTAATGTTGAAACTTAATTATTCTGTTTTTCAACAGAGAGAAAATGTGTGTGAGTATACTTGCATGGTAACATTCAAACGTTAAGTTTTCAAAAATTTTAATTAAAAAAATCGAATACTTTCAGTAAAAAAATGACAAGACTGGATGAACTGTTGATTGTTAAAATTGTAGCAGGTAACTGCTGGCGCAAAATCATGATGGTCAATATCAGCACACAAATTTGTAAAAATTATCAATTCTATCTTTATCTAAAAAATGTGCAAACTCCTCATTTTCTACACTTCGCACAGAAGCGGAACTTTTTGTTGTTGTCCTTGGTTTTGATAAAGGACTTGGTATCACACTTGATGGATAATTATTTAATATTGATGGAGGATCTTTGGGTCGTGCTTTTCCCATAACAAACACAGTTTTATAACCAGGTGGAAAATGCTTTTCAACAGTGTCTGAGTGGTTAGGAGTATTTGCTCTTGGTATTACCTTAAACCATCTTTCTCTCTCATCTTGATCTTTTGGGATACGAAACACTCCAACCTTATTTTACTCATCATAATTGCCTTGACAGGCTGTCACACAGCACTTTTTGAGAAATATTCAACACATTATATTAAAATAAAAAAAATAAAAGTGATATTTCGTGAATTAACAGAGCTGTTTACATGTAAATAAAGTAAACTTCCTAAGAATATATAAAGAATGTACGATTCATTAACAAATTCTAAAAGACAATACATTTTTAAACTTAAAAAAAGTGATATTTCGTCAATGAACAGAGCTGTTTAGATGTAAATAAAACGTTAAAGCATTTATAGTATACTTCCTAAGAATATATAAAAGATTTGAAATTCAGAATGTACGTTTATTAACAAATTCTAAAAGACAATACTTTTTTAAAACTTAAAAAAAGTAAAAGTGATATGACGTCAATGAACAGAGCCGTGTACACGTAAATAAAAAAAAAAAAACAATTCTGACTTTTAACTCACGAACTTATAATCTAAATGTAAATAATGATAAAATAACAGAACCTCAGTTGAAATAAATTTGATGAGTTAAAATTTAGTTTCGGAATGAAATTTGCTTGGACCAGTGACAACGAAGTACTACCAGCTAAAAGTTTATCTGGTGACTGACTGGACCCCAGTTCAAGCAGTAAGGCGTGTGTCTAGCCGGCTTGTTATGGGTATGGTCATGGTAACGCGACAAATCTTGTTTCACTATCCTCTGATATTAGGGAAGCAGAAGAAACAAAATTCCATTCGTCAAGATATCGTTTCACGTAATGAATATGAATAATTCGAAAACACATTCCGTATAAATCAGCTAGTTACAATATTTGGAATTTCTCGATTTTGTTTTTCAAACATTGGCTTCTCTTATATAATAATGTACACAGCGTAGAGACAAAGTAAAAGTTGTCAACACCGCTAGTCAAATTCTTAGTATAGAATTAACAGTAATCACTTCGCGTCGGTACGACTTTACGACAGGAAATGAACGAAAAAAATACTTTCTAATATATGTTTTTTTTTTGTTTTACAAAAAATGGTGGGATTTATTTGACACAGAAAAGAAAAGAGTCAAAAACGTGACCCGTACTTAAAAAAAACGGAATAAATGGAGCTTATTTAGGAACTATCGGATTAAATATTTAATACAATTAGATATGTATGTTTATACTGTATTGATAGTACTATTATATTTTAGAAGTCTTTTACAATACGTATTTTGAAAATTAAACACAAATCGCATGTTAAGTTATTATGATTATATTTTTTCATATTTCGAGATAAAATCACCTGATCAAGTAGAAATCTTTTTTGTTAACTTTTTAAATCTTTCTCCGTATTTATTGTTGCTGTACATCCAGTATTACACGGAACATCAATCACGCCTTCTAAAAGGTTGAATTTTTTCACCAGTCTTTGCCCGTTGTTGAAATAATTATTCGAAGTACGTGAACTAAACCCTGGCAAAGAAGTAGAAATAATCAAATATCATGATCTACACATGCATTGAGCAAATCAAGGAAGATATTTTATGAGGCTATATCAAAAATATAAAATAACAACCACTTTATATCTCAGTTATCGTGTCTTATTTTAAAATACGCATTGATAAAATTTTCCAAAATATATCAATGCTCATTTTGCAGAATGTTTTAGACGATATCAAGTTATGTTAAAGGATTATTGAGAATCTGGGAGAAAAGGGAGAAGCCCAGAGAGAAGCATAGCTAATATATATATATATATATATATATATATATATATATATATATATATATATATATATATACATACATATATACAAGATTGGGGGAGAGGCTTTCACTTAAGCTATTGTTGTTGTAGTTTAATAAAAATCCCCCCCCCTAAAAAACGACGCTAATTGCATTAGTAAATAACGAAACACACAGGAATGTCGCCAAAGCAACAAACGGACACAAATGGCGCTAGCTGTCTCACTTCCAACACTCTTCTTTGAGTAGGATCACAATGTCGCATCGTTTTTATCGCACGTTCTCGACTGCTAGAAAACGCCGAATACTCTGCATAGTCACAAGGCTTTGACTGTCTCTTTTAGAAATCTTAAAGTTCAAGGTTCGCGTCTGTATGCAGCCCCCTCTCCATATCTCCCCCCTCTCTCTCTCTCTCTCTCTCTCTCTCTGCAACGGCCACGTGTCAGCTGTGGTCGCATACCCCACAGCCTCTCATCACCGTCACCACATTTTCCGAGGTAGAGGCATACAATTCTCAATACATATATATATATATATATATATATATATATATATATATATATATATATATATATATATATTATTATTAAAAAAGGTATTTCTGAAATAAATGTTTCAATTGTTAAAGTCACGCAAGGCGTCTCGTCCATCTTTCTATTAACACTGTTTATGTGTCCAAACCGGCAAAGAGACAGCATCTTCAGAATGACATAATTAAAAGAGACATTAAACATTTAAAAATGTTCTTCTTGAGACAATTCCTGTCTCGAATATTAATTCGTTTTTCAATAAAATAACACTTATTTCTAGAGTATCTGTCAGATGTGATTTTTATGATTAAAAGCAAAATAGTATAAAACTAATTAATATATACATAATAACATCTCTATTTTAACAATAATTGGCTGGGAGCGATAGTAAAGTGGATACCGTCGCGAAATGATTGCCTTTTGCGTCGAAACCCTCGCGTCGCTTTCACTAGAGATGTTAGCAACCTTAACGTGGTTTCTTCTGTTAGTAATTGATTCTATCTGAAAACCGAATGTCAAAGACATAAGATCAAGTTAAAATACCGTAAGTAACAAATGTATACGAATTGTGTGTGCATTTTTAATTATATCGTCAAGTACTAACTTCATGCGTGACGTAGCCAAGTACAACACAGTTTTACAAAAATGAAAGCATTTCTTTATTCGTTGTATTGGACTCATAATAACAAAAGTTATTTTTGGCTCATGTATCTGACACGCCTACCCTCTCTAAATATCTAGTTATAATATTTCTTTGAGAAAAACCTTCTATTTACTAGCGATTACGCATCAACCTTTTAGTTAATAATATAACACTTTTGAATTCTTTTTTACTTTCATTCACCCCACAGAAGGCGCCAGTTCAACTGAAACGTAAATAGCTACTGTGAATTAGGAGACATATCTACAGGAGCATACAAAGTGGGGAGTTGTTTATTTACTCTTCGCGGAGTTAGGCACAAGGCCAGTTTTATCAAGTAAGATGTGACCCAAGATCGGGTCGAGCAAGTGGGGTTAAAAGCCAGCGCTCGAGAGGTGAGCACTCTGGCCATTTAAAAATTGCCTGGGCAGCCCCGTCGGCATTCCCCGGTAGGGGCGCCTCAGACAGTAAGCAATAAACTTACTCCTCCCCAAAGAGGGGAGGCGAAGCCTGGGAGGGTGGACCTCCTAGAACTGCACAGGACAGGCGTGCAGTATCCATTGGAACAGATACTACACTTTGATCTAAGCCAAAAGGCCAAGAAGTTATTTAGGCCGGTGAATTCACTCGGACAACCTCCATCTTTATCTACAGATGGAGATTTTACAAACCTTGGGAACTCACCAGACCTTAGGCATAGCGCCCGGGATGTAGGGGGAGGGGGGTCGGGGATAAGTGAGACAAGCTTTTAACATTTTTTATTTTCATTAAAAAATACAACAAAAAACAGAAAATAAAACTTTTGCTTACTCTTAACCAGATTCTTGCACCAAAATACCGCATTCACTCTGTGGATGGATCCCTACTTAACATATCCCCAAAAGTTGAACGTTGTAAATGATAATTATCGTGGGAGTGGGAAAAAATATTAAAAACACCCAAAAAGAAAGAAAAATAAAGAACCAAATAAAATGATAAAAAGGGGGGGGGGTAGTATGCCCCGTCTTTCCCTCGTTGCTAAGTGTTGGACTACCCGCTGTTTTCCGGCCCAAGACCGAAAACAAGCGGGTCGGTCCCTAAATGGGAGTGGGAACTTAAAAGAGGGGTATTCAAAAATAAATTCATCGGGAATGGGATCATGGGGTGGATGGCAGCTTCCAAGATAGTAATGCCAAAGATTCCAAAAGACCGGGGACAAAGTAAAACAATGGAAGTGGGAATCTTTGGAAGCTCTCTAGTGCCGGCAAAAATAAAATAGGGACAGGATATCTCTCATTCCTACTAGTTAAGAGTTGCTCTTTTAGTTAAAAAAGTCTACAGGGGTGGGTTCCGTAGAACCCAGTACCGCGTGTGCCATAATTATGGAGGGAACACGAACTCAAACTTGGCGCCTCGTCGGATGCACAAACTAGTGTCATGCACCCATCTCCTACCGAAATCCATGCGATGTAATCGCTTCCAATCGCATCTGATTTTCACTTTAAGTTGATGTTTAAAGTAAACTACCAGATCGCGATCTGAAACCGATCCAACCCCATGAACCTCATCAAGACGTGTAACCCACGTCACTAGTCTCGCTACGGCTAGGATGGTCAGAAACACCATTCGTTTTTCCCCCGTCCATTGCGGAGCTGCATTGTTGATGAGAAGTGGGGAGTTGTGCAGCGAGATGTTTTTTCATATTACATTTCAATTTCTACATGTTGGTACAGTCAGGGAAATAGGGAGAAGGAAGGGTATGACAAAAGCTATCAATTTACTATTTTTTAGATTCTTTGTTACTTTATGATATAATTAATTATATTTGGTTAATAATTAAAACATTTACAAATATTTTTAAAATTACAATTTCAAAATTCCAATGATAAAAGTTTGCTTTAATTATTATTTAATTCTTAATAATTAAAAAAAATGTTTAAGTTATTTACATTATTTGCAAAAAAGAGGGGATATGATAGGAGATTTTTATTAGGGTTGGGGGCGTAATACCGGTCGCGATTTCTGATTTCAGATATGGGGCCATGACGGAGTGGGAATTCTCTATATAACCCTATTCAAAATAAGCACCAACACGATTTAAACCTATTCTTAACACAGAAGGAGGTAAGGTGTTAACCTTACGTCAGGGAAAATATAAAACAAGTTTTCACACATAATTTCGGTACTATGTCAGTATAAATGTTAAGCTAATTGACTGTTCGGCGACAGCTTGACGATTTCCTTAAATCGTAAACATTCGGGCCGATATGATCCCCTATTTCTTTCGAAATGAGAGTTTAAATGGTTCAAACTCACTTACGAATTTGTATTATTGGGACTAATATTTTCATCTTACTGTATGGCACAACATTCGACTCAGTGTGGTTCGGTTCAAATTCTGTAGAAACACCTAATGTTTGTCCACTTCGAGAATTTCATCGGCAATATTCTGTACTTGATACGTCATGTCTATGTGTAATTTGTTAAAAATGTGAATTCGTAACATATTTAAGCTAACCAATTTTTGTTGTTATAAATGAAGCTACTTCTGTTTATTTCAGAAATGTCAATAAAATATATTTAAATAACATTTCACTTTTCAAAATCATATTTAAAAAAAAAATGGTTACCCGGCACAGTTTATCCCCTAAACAAATTCAAATTCTACTTTTTTGAGATTACCTTTAAACAGCCTGAAAAACTATCCACAAAGAAAGAATTAAAATGAAAATTCACTATCTTTATATACATTCAGATAGAGGCTAGCGACGTACGAATAATGACTCAAGTTCATAATTTTTTAGCTCATAAAAAGTAAAAATATACCATTTTTCTAAATAATTTACGTGACTGAGATAGGAATTAACTTATGAAAATTGCCCCAGTCGAGAAAAGTTTCTCCTTATTTAACCAATGACAAGACTGATACTTTGATCCCAGTCTGAATGCCAGGAATTTCAATAAGTTTTAGGTATTATTGGAGCCCTGTACCTTATGTAACCCCCCCCCCCCACAAGAAATAATGTGGTCAGTAAAAAAGTTGAGAAAAACGGGTGGTGGAGTATTACAAACAAGCGCCAAATATTTTACGTGGATAGAATAGAAATTACATTTTTTTTTGTTTCCCAATCTAGTGTGGTCATTCTTGGGTGAGCTGCCCTTTAATTCTGTTAGGGTCGAGAGGGGTGATGTAACCAGGCTATAAACGTGCAAAGTTGAATCAAGCAATGTTGCATGCAAAGACAGAGTAATAATTAACAAACAAAAATGAAGTAGTTCAAATAACGTTTATTGAACGTGTGTGTACGTGGAATGGTGAAGTGTGTGATGTATGCATGTGTGTCGATGGAAAAACAGTTCTTGAAAAGGTATAAGAAGAAATGAATCCGGCGAGAGGAAAGTCTTTGAAAGCCGTACACAAAGAAAACGAGTTGAGAACTCTTACCGTTGTTTGCCCCCGTGTTGACGGAAGAAACGTGTGTTGGTAGTTGTTTTGCTGAGACCAGTTCAAGAGAAAAGCGTGAGACGAAGCGCTAGTGTATTAGCGTCGTTCTGCCGAGGCCAATCGACCTGAAGAGAAAAGTGAGACGGAACGCTAGTGTCAGCGTACTTCTGTCGAGGCTGCTGAAGAAGAGATGGATTTTCCGTTTGCAACGGTTTTTATAGTCAGAAGGGCAGATAACTCTGGTGTCGCTTTACAGCGCCACCTGTCGGTGAAAAAGCGACACCTACCGGCAAACCGGTGTAGTTATGTTTTGAAAGGACTAGGTAACTGCTACAATTCCATTAATACCTAATTTCGTGTTTAAATTTGCCTTCGTGAGGAGGCAAGTAAATAGGGACTGCTTTTGTTTGTTTTTAACGCTTTATTTTAGTCAAAGCATTTATTTGAATTTTTATTATTTATTTTTTATAAAACATATTCAACAAAATTATTTTTATAAAACGTATTCACCAAAATTGAAATAAAAAATAACGTGTTGTCTTAGTGATTTGTTTTATTTGTTTACAAAAGTCGAGACCTATTCGTCGTACGTGAATTCAGAATTTGGTTTCCTTTTTTCACAATTATCACTTTGGTTCGATTCGGCAATGTTATTTCTACATTTTAATTAGCAAAATCCTTAGTCCTTGTACCAATGTTCGTATTTGCTTTCCTCCCCATGGAGCAGAGTTGGATACAAGGTCGGTTTATAATGTGTGGAGAACCCAACTACGCCACATGGGCCACTCTGGATAAGGACAAAAATAAAACTTGTTTCAGTCTAGAAGGATTTCTCCTTCGCTAAAGGAGGATAGAAAATAAGAAATTTAGCATCAGAACAGATACTACATATTGGTCCTATATAAAGGACCAATCGGTCAAGTTATTTACCTCAGGAGGTTCGACACAAGATCAAAGTATTGTATTTACCTCCTCTCATGGAGGTTAGACACAAGATCAGGTGCGGATAGCCAACGCACTAGCAAATGTCGGTAATGCCGCCTCAGACGATTAGCTATAAACTAACTCCTTATCAAAGTGTGAGAAGGCAAAGCCTGGGAGGGTGGACTTCCTAGAACAATACCTCAGACCGGCGGCATCAAGGCCCTAACGTCAAGACGATACCGGTGCACAGTGTCGAATCCATCGAAACAGATACTGCACTCTGATCTTAGCCAAAAAAGCCAAGGTTTTTGGAAGGGCCAATGGATCAATGTCACACAATGTGTAACAAATAATAGACTATAAAATTGTTAAACACTATGTGATGTTTTCGAAATGAAAATAATTAGTTGTTGTAATGAGTGAAACAATTAAAGTATGATCTAGTCGAATAAATTATTCTTTTCTATCTACTCATAATATAACTGTGTATAGTTCCGTTGCTCTTGGCCTTTTGGCTAAGATCAAAGTGTAGTATCTGTTCCGATGGATACTGCACTCCATACTGGTATTGTCTTGTCCTTCGGGGCTTGATTTACGCCGGTCAATGGGTCTGTCCTGTGCAGTTCTAGGAGGTCCATCCTCCCAGACTTTGCCACCCCTCTTTGGGGAGTAGTAAGTTTATTGCTTACTGTCTGAGGAGCCCCTACGGGGGAATGCCGACGGGGCTGCCCAGGCAATTTTTTAAACCCCACTTTCGCGACCCGACCTTGGGTCACATCTTACTTGTTGGAGTAAGATAAAAACTGGCCTTGTGCCTATCTCCTGGAGAGGAATAAATCAATACTCATAATATAACTGAGATTTTCTCTGTCTGTATTTCTGTCTGTCCGTCAACAGGAATTTTCTAAACGTAAGAAACTTATTTTGCATAAATAAGCAATAAAGAAAGTTGACGTCGACACTGGGAACCGAAATCGCGAACCTAAGGTCTGGAGTCTTAGCCGTTACTGACTGAGCTAACTGACTTAACTTATGAAATTCTTTCGAATTAACTCGCTCTGTTTAATGTGGCATATTTCAGTTATAGGAGAAAGAGACACCACAGCCTAACTAAAATATACGTCCGTATGGAGGATATTTTAGCAAGTCTTATATATATAAAACAACTGTATGTTTGTCTGTGTTTCCAGTTAAAATCAGAAACTACAAAAAACACAACCAGAATGATGAAGTGTTATTTTTCAGCATTGACTTGATCAGAATATAGGTACTATTAGTTTTGTAATATTTATCTTTTTGGGGGTCTCTAGGTAAAACATTAATCAGGGGAAAGAATCGACATGTAATGCGATTTTTTCTATCGAACTTTTGTTTTACACTCAAACTAAAATACACTTTCTTGGCCTTCGGACTCGTTCAAAGTTTAATAACTATTCTGTCCGCAGTCGGACGATGGAAATTCCGTCTTGACCGGGGACGGGAAAAAAGAAGGGCAAAAAGATGAAGAGAGAAAGAGGAAGGAAAAAGCAGTAGGGAATAGAGAGTGGGGATATTAAAGTTAGTCAGGGAAGGCGCATAGAAAGCGATAAGTTCTAAAAGAAATGTGTTGCACACACGTTTTCATTTTTTTTTATCTTGTTACCCCAGTTTAAGTATGCTAGTTCTAGATAATTCTATTGTTAAAAAAAAATGGATAAGTCTTGTTAATGCTCCATTCAAGCATACAATTATGGAAAGCAAACATATATTTTAGTTATAGTAAACCATAATAAGCTTAATCATAACTTACATTAGAAACTGAACCTCACACTAAAAATTGAACAACAAGATTATAAAAATAAATCATGATAATCTGAAGATCTGATGATTCATCAGTAGTAATGCGAAAATATCTTTAAAATTTACTATCATTATCTTTAGTAGAGAAAACGTCGTATAAGACTTTAAAAACAAAATAAATCTTAACAACCTGAAGATCTGATGATTCATCAGTAATAACGCGAAGATATTTTTAAAAATTACTATCATTATCTTTAGTAGAGGAAGCGTCGTATAAGACTGTAAAAACAAAATAAATCTTAACAACCTGAAGATCTGATGATTCATCAGTAATAACGCGAAGATATTTTTTAAAATTTACTATCATTATCTTCATCGTATCAGACTTTAAAAACAAAATAGATCTTGGCCATTTGGTTTAATTCATATTCGACTTGCATATTTCGTAGCAATTAACAATGACACCAAATGTTTCACGTACAACTGAGGAGAAATGCACTTGTAAAATTATACTTTCATGTTCAACTTTTTGCTACGCGGTTTCGCGTTCTTAGTAACCTTCAATACCAGTAGTTTTTATTTTAATCTTTTGGGGTCACAGCTCTCTAAAACATTACATTACTTAAAAAATGTATTTAAACTTATTTTAATTCAAAAACTTATATTTCCAGTCAACATTTTACACCGATCATTGTGCAAAGTTATGATTCGCCAAGATTCCTAGTTATTTGCCCTAATTACCTTCACGATTATTAATAACTTCGTGTTCTTGCATTACCATTGAATGTTTTCTGATAATGGCCGTTGGCTTTTTCGGGAATTCGCATAAATTACGCAAAATTCTAGTACTTTCTATGCAATGAAGGTCTGGATTATTTTTCCCTTACAGACTTTTGTTCCTCTCAGATCTTACGCGACCATTTTGAGTTGTATTAATTGATGGTGGTGCTAATATATTTTATTGAGGGACAGTCACATTATATGATTACATCTCGATGTTGCCCGGGAAGTGATTCACTCACGAAACAACTGACCTAAACCTGGAATTATTGAATTTTCTGTCATTTATATTTTTCTCGGCGCAGTGGTAGACCCTACGATATTAATGTTAAACAGCGACCTGAGTAATTAAAAAAGCTAAGTCTAAGTATGACATTTCCAAATCACATAATCTTGTTATGTAATTGGCTGAAAGAACTAATCTCTAGTAAGTAATTGTTTTTAAATGATGGTTCATGAATTAAGTATTGAAAACCAAAAATCTAATGTAAATATCAGTTAAACTTGCTCACTTTCTTAAATCAATGATTATACTAAGATAAAAATGCTTTTTTATCTAATGTTTATAGCACGCATACTTGAGGGACATTTTGGATTTAAAGTAAAATCTAACAATAAATGAATATTTCTATTAATGGGTGAGATACACACTGACGTTTATGCTCAAGCGTGGGCTTTCGGATTGAGATATTGTTTAGAATGTACAATTTAATGATTGATTTGTGTACGGGTGAACCGAACTGCATCGTGGTGGGATTTAATTATGTTATGACTTGTCTACTTGGCTGCGGTTTGTGTAAATGTGTATATGCGTGTTTTGGTTGGAGGCGTTCTTTTTATCTTGATCGAATCCTCAAAAGTAAATTGACGTAAAAATAGTCGGAATAACGCTACTCACCCAAAATGCTAATTTTCTATCAACGATGAAAAATATGCTTAAATATAAAAGAAAAGCATCTATTGGATGAGAAAAGACTAATAACGAATAGCAAATTAATGAGATGTAATTGTATATATCAGTATGAAAATAGTTCGGCCTTGTACGTGTATGACGTTCACATTTTTAGTAAATTAATTTCTGAAGTTCTCATATATATATATATAAAACACCGATTTTTATGTCGCTGTCATTGGGATAAAATACCCAAATTTATGATTAGAGATGATTATTATTATTCATATTTATTCACATGGAGTTCACACATCTGTCGTTATCAATGATGTATCGTAGTGGATTTTAAGTGTTCTTTTTGTTTGCAATTTATTTGGGTCGTTATAAAAATATACCATGTAGTTGTTTCTTTTACATTTCGTGATGTTTTGTCTATCGTTTCACTATTCTCTGTTATTTTCGCCTCGATACTGTTTCGATGGGCAGGCATAAAACTCTATGTTTTAATCTTCATATGTTATTTTCTCTGGCCCCTTAGTTTTATTATCTACGAAATATCTGGTGCTTACGAGACTTACTCTTTCTTTCCTTTTCACATGGTAAATCAATAACACCCTTCGAATGTCGTGCATACTGATTCATAAAGTAAATACAATTGACCGCTCACTAGTGACAACAAGTGGTGTTCCCTGCAGTCTGTGTGACAGCAAGCCTCCTCAGATTTCCAGTACGTTCCCTTTCTTTCGGTATATGTTGCACATCACCATTTATTACCATTGAGTTCTTACTGATACCGGTTGTTGGTTTTCTCTTGTGTTTTTTGTTGGGTGGGGGAGGCTGTTCCTAGTGTTCATATTATTATTGGGATTACATAGGTCTTCTTAATGTTCGATATTTCTTTTCAGCGTTATGACAATCTCTATGTATTTGATTCGTATTTCTGCCTCCTTGTTCTTAACGTTGTGATCTGCTGGGACGACAATATCTGGCATGCGTTTTTCTTTCTTGATGACTATCATCACAAACGATCGTTTTTCTCGAATGAATTGCTTTGTTGTCAATACCACGCCATATAAAAGCTTGTCTTTTATTTTCCAATACTTGCTCCGGTTTATGTTTGTTCTATTTGTCGATGTGTTCAATATAGATTACTTTGCATAAATCTCAGTAGACTACCTTCCAGACCCAGCCATGTCTGTTTGTATGTCCCTTTTGCTCTAGTTTGCAGATTTAATTTATGATGTAGTCAACAGTTTCGTCTCTTCATCAACATTCTACAGTTATTCCTTTCCTGAGTTTTGTCTATTTTGGTGTTTTGTAGTTCATTCTTATCTCGTTGTTTTGTGCAGGTATTTACACTGATTCCCTTTCTTTGTTTTAGGGTCTTTTTGGTGCATAATTTCTATGTCTAGTCTTATAAATCTTCCCTGTGTCTGTTTGACTTCCCATGTGCATTTCTTGCTTTTATTCAGTTCCCTTGTTCTTCGTATTGTTCATTTTGCTGGTGCCATCGACAGCAGTAATCAGCGTGTTTGTATTTCGTGCTACGCGTGTTTTCTTAGTCGTTTACCGACTCGGCAAGTTAGTCTTCTATACTTACCAGTCGACTTCTCCTTCCTTTTCTTGTTACATACAGTCGGCTAGGATAATTTTTCGGGTGCAGTTCATTTTGCATCATTATTAGTTCTGATTCTTTGGTCTAGGGAATTAAGTTATATTTTTTCCAGCGTATGTAGGGTCCAGAGTGACTTACTACTAATACTGCCTATGTATTTATTCGTGTTATTAATTTTATGCTAGCTAATTTAGTTTTAAGGAGTTAATCTTAATCTTTTTTAATCGTCTTTTTTTTTGTTGAGTTGATCGCGTCCGCTTCCAGGGCTTCTACGTATTTATATTTATCGTGTTCGCAAAGTTCCATCATCAATTGAGTAGTATAATATATTTGTGTGCTTTGTGTTTTCTGTTCTTCATCCCGAGTAGTGTAAAATTGTCCATTGCGATACACAATATCTTTAATCTCGAACCATAACGGGATATTTCACTTTTAGTGCATATCCTGATATTATCCTTATTGCTACACAGCTTTTTTTGTTTTGTATTTCAACTGTAGTTTACAATTTAACTAGTTATTTTTCATATTCTTTCTTAACCTCCCAATTTTCATATGGTTAAACATCAAGTTAAATTTTATTATCAAAAGTGTTAATTTTAATTTTGGTTGCGGTTACTATAGTCACTCTTATTGGATTTTAAATATTTTGACTAAGTTTAATAATTTAGTGTTAGTGATAGTATTTGTATTTTAAGTGGTGGCTTTTTTATTCCTACTTATTACTCAAACTACGGGTTATTTAGAATATATTTCTATTTTAATAACTTATTTCAATTCACAATGTAGTTTGTGTGTATGTTATGATGTATAAATTGCCTTTTTTCTACCTCTTTATTAAATTGTCAACACATCACTTTAGTTCTGTCTCCAAGTTATCTGGATAAGTCCTTATAATACATTTGATATTAATTTACTATTGACATATCTGCATGTTATTATTGTTTCCAGTGGAAATATTGCTCATACTTATCTATTAGTATTATTCATTTAGTTATATTTTTTTATAATTATTTTTATTCTAATAAGTATTACTATTATATTTACATTTAATGTTATAACCACTTACCTTATTTATTTGCTTATTTTTTTTCCATTATTTCTCATAGTCTATTCTCTAATATCCTGTGAATACACTTAATGGCTTATTCATAGATGTGTACACTTCCTATGTTGCGATAATCGTTATGCCTTTCTATCTACGATTATAGTATACACTAACTGTTTTATTTAATCTCATTAGCTGTTCATTCTTCCAGTGTATATTAACTATGTTTATATTTAATTTCATGTAAGCAGCTGCTTATCATCTAATTTCCTTTATTTATTATATTTCCTTTGTATGTTAGTGTTTCTACGTATGTCGTAATGTATAAATTGCATCCTTTCCGTCTATTCAGCAAATATTTACTTACTTAAACTAATATTAGCCATCCCATGAAGAACTTAGTATGTTTTTTCGTTAAGTTCCTTTATATAAGCTGCCTAAGAAGCAGTAGATTTATGGACTCCTATTCTACAAGATTATTTAATAGTAGACAAATGGTTATTATACCTATATTAAAATGCCACCAGCCAAACCTATATATGCTGACGATTTATTTCCTTCGACACGGATACACTATACTTTCGGTCAAAGATTCACCATTGGATGTGCATTTGACTCTTTGTGTACAGGTACATTTTCTTGCTATTTTCAAGTTTTTCGAGTCCTCTATACTATCGTTAGATTAATTAAGTTTAGTTTTATTTGGTGTAATTATGATATTTCTTATGTTCATCATGGTTGGATAGGATACTTTTATTGTATTATTATTAAAAACTTTACTTAATGCCTTACTTTCTTTAAAATTATTGTGTGTTCCTCCTATTTCTTGTGTTAAAATTACTATCATCATCAGTGTTATTTATATATTCAATGTTATTCCTTGTATTATGCTTTTTAATTCTCTATCTACTATTATCCTCGTTATATTTTTAGTATTACCAATTTCATTATTATTATTATTATTATTATTATTATTATTATTATTATTATTATTATTATTATTATTATTATTTGTGAACGGTGGGTTATTATACCTTACTATGTTAACATTATTCCAAATGGTATATCATACAATATGGTGTTATGCTTTATTTTCATATATTTATATTCATATGATTAAACCAATTGTCACTTATGTATTGTATATTTCAATTGCAGCCCGATCTTTAGGTGCATCATTATAATATTTGTTTTAATTTTCATTGAATATGTCTATGTTAGTGGATAGTTTTTAAATTGTATTAGATGTATAATTTATTAGCGGTTTTTAATTGGTTTCGTGTGATTGCATAGTTTAACTATATAAAATATTTTTTGCTGGGACTTATGGTAGGGTTTAAATGTATTATCATTTAGAGTAAGTGTACTATCTCAAAATCATGTCCTTATTATTATCATCAATTATTTTAAGGCTCAGATCCTTACACCATCTGTTAAGCTTACTCCTGGTAAATTGTAGTTTTCTACCCATACATTTCGTAATAAATAACGCGTGATTCCTATATGATCAACCTACTTACTGGGGTATTACTCTTTCAACTTCACTGAATATATATATATATCCCCACCAGATCGAAATAAGTCCATAAATATAGCGTAAATAGATAAATAGCAGACGTAAGCAGTAAATAAGACACGGAAATAACTCCTATTCCTTTACAAGATTTAAAGATTTTAAAAAGAATTAAAAATATAATTTAAAATATACAATCTAAATAAATATTATATTTTATTTTAGTAAACATAATTGTGGTGCTCAAAATTGAAATCTGAGTTCTTAGAGGTTACATCAACGTGAGTGTTTTTTTGCTAATCACAGACAAGAAGTAGAAATCAGAATGTGGCTACTGTTAAATGAAATAGTCAATAATTATTATTAAATACAAAAATATTTATTCCGAAAGTAATAGATTAGAAATTTAAATATGAGTTCATTTTAAAAATTTATATTTAAAAATGTTTAATCCAATTATATATTGTAATCGTAAATCGGTATAATACGTAATAAAAATATAAGACACATAGATTGAAACAATTATTATTATACCGGACTAGAATATATATATATATATATATATATATATATATATATATATATATATATATATATATATATATATATATATAATTAACTTGTTACAAATATCCAGGGGGTATGAATCCGAAGGAAGTTGAAACCGGGTTTATGAGAGTGCTCAATGAAAATTCAGAGCAAAATATATATTTTTTGATTTTATTCCATTAGTTGCGACAAAACAGGTTTTGTTTCATTGGTGCGAATAGCTACCAACTCATCGGGCCGGCAAAAGGAATTCAAATGGCATAAAATTTTAAGTTCACTTTAACGGGAGATTGAAAATTGAAAATACATTGGAGGGGGAGGGGGATAGAGTTGGGGCTTTGTCTATCACGGCGACATGGGACATGAGAGGGGAGGGGGGAGGACCCCAACAAGTCGTGTTTCAAATTATTACGTGGGAGGTTTTGCACGTGTCAGTGCTGCGACGATCTCAATCTCGGCCGGGGCGGGAGGAGGGAGATGGGGCGACGGCCAGAGTGAGTTAAATTCAAAAGGAGAATAAAACCATGATTACAACCGTTATTCTTATTTTATTTTAATTCTAATAAGTAATTATCATGTGGATAAAAATGTTTGATAATTTTAATTTAGGGTATTAATTGCTACTTTTGCATTTTATTTATTTTATTTTAATGTTTTGTTTATTATTTGTAGTGAATTTTGTTGTGATTATATTTTTTTAAATTGTGATTATATTATACCGAGATCAATACTAGTGGAATCTTTTATAAAAGAAGTTTTCTGGTGTTACCAGTCTTATCACCAACAAAACCGATTATGACAATGGCAACGCCCGCCAACCATACCCACGACAGTCGCAGCGACAACAGCCTTATGTAAAAGCCTTAATAAAAATAAAAATAAAAATAAAAATAAAATTAAAATAAAGATAAATATAAATATAAATAAAATTAGAATAAAAATAGAAATAGAAATAACAAGTTTGTAAGAATATTAATGATAATAACAATAATAATAATAATAATAATAATAATAATAATAATAATAATAATAGTGTTACAGTACCGTAGGGCCCCATTATGCAAGGCACAGTAGGTTAACTAGTATCAAATAGCTAATTTTATTATTGAAAAATAGGTTTTGTTTCTGGACTCAGAAGTGAGTTCAAAGAAGTGTTTGATCCAAGAATAGTCATAATAAATTTAGACGCCTGACGTGACCTTTGAGTCAGAGATCAGAGTGAGTCGTTTTTGTCCCCATCTCGTGCGTGGGAATGATGATTACGTCACCACGGAGAACAAGAACTTAGCTTTTTAGAATCAGTTCGGCATGGTAGCTCGAAACGACAACGTCGTTTCGTAAAAGCGAGCGAAGTTTTCCCAAAAATGTAATCGCTCGCGATAAGGGCTGTATCCAAAAGAGATCACCATGGAAGCTTGTGGCGAGCGCATGCAGATGAGGTAGCTCTCGAATGCAAGAGTTCGGGTGTGAATCGAAGAGATATGGGCCAAAGCTACTAAGAAAAACTAACAGCGTCTAACGTCCCACACAGTACGAACTTAGGAAGATGTGAATGAAGAACCAATAATGGAAACCCCTCCACTCGAATGAAAACATGAAATAAAAAGAACAAAAGAAATCTCTCAGAAAATCCGACTTCGAGTGTCTTTGTCCTCCGCTTAAAGATAGAGTTTGCCCACAAAAACAGGTGCCGCGCGGCGATCACAGCCAGTAACAAGATGAGGGCCAGCGACGGACGAGATCTACAAAGGTAACTTTCTTATAATGTAAAATATCTGGAAACTGTGTTTCAAAGTGACTTTTGGACTCTTGAAAAATGTGTTTAGAAATCTGTTTAAATGACTCTTAAGAAAAGTGTGTTTGAGGTCCCTGTTGAAAAATGACTTTCCAAAATGTGTTAAAGTTACTGAGAAACATGTTTGCTTAAAGAATGACTATGAAAATGTCTATGAAAATTGTATCATCAGAAGTATTAAGAAAAAAGATTGAAATCACTATTAATCCTCTCGTGAACATTTCGCGTTGTTTTCGGCCGGAGAGGATGTAATAGCGAACTGTGAGGTGGTTTTGGAGAACTGCCTCAGTCGGAAGGATTTCTGCCTGTAGTAATAAATAAGCTCTCTCCCCCCTTCGCTTCTCGTGACGTTTAATTTCAGTAGGTATGCAACAATAGTATTAAAAAATAATAATAATAATAATAATAATAATAATAATAATAATAATAATAATAATAATAATAATAATAATAATAGTAATACTGATAAATATCACCATCATTACCATCTTGCTACTTGTGAAGTCATTGGGCGAAATAAGTCGACAAGTGATGGTAGGCTTTTTTAATTTCACTGCCAATGACAAGGACTAAGTACCAGTTAATAATTAAGTGTTCAAGGTAGTGATCGAGAGGTTAAGTAATTGAGATTAGTCTAAGTGATATCAGTGTTGATAGCTGTCCCAGTTATGGGTTTATGTTAGAATTGGTAGTATGGCTGAGAGGTTATTGAGGCTGTGCATTATAGGTAGTACGTAGAGATTTGATATTATTGGTAGTTTAGAGGGGTGGTTATATATTTATAGATTCATCATGACTTGTTGGGGTGGGATTGGGTTGTAAATTTGGGTGGGTGGGTAGGGGGTTATAGTGTGTTTTGGGGTAGTGTATAGTGGGGGTTAAATGTTATCATTCATTTTTGTAAAAAACAAAAACAAAAAAACTGTTAATTTTATGTTGAAGTTAAGTAGGGTTGGTGTGGGGTTAAGGTGGGGTATGTGGGTTGCTAAGGAGGTAGAGTCTACTATGTTTACAGTTGATAGATGTCTCTTGTTTTCTATTTAAGAGTTTGTTTTTGTCCTTAAAGCGGATAATTTCCAGTTTTTCATTTAAGCATAATCTACATGGAGAGTTTATTGATTTGCAGGTGCTGGATTTTTTCAAGATTTTCCACTTTATTATGGGAGTTTCTTTTTTGGTTTTTATTTTGTGGTAGTGTAGTGAAAGTCCGGTTTGCCCATTGTGGTCTGGGTTGTTGAAGGAGAGTTTATGGTTGTAGAATCTTTCCTTGAAGTTGTTGCCTGCCAGACCAATATAATAGTTAGTCTGGGATGGGTTTTCAGTTGAGGAGATAGATGCCTCAGAGACCACTTGGGTTGATAGGCACTTTTGATTTAGGGGGCAGTTTGATTTGTTATTACAGTTGCATGTTCTTTTAGAATTTGAGGTTACTGGGGTGTTTAGTATTTTCATGTTGTGCTTTTTTATGATTTTTTCTAAGTTGTCACCACAACAATAGCTGAGTTTTAGTGTATTCTTATTGAAAATTTTATGGAGTATGCTGTTATTGGGGAAATGAGTGTTTATTAAGGAATTTATTCCCTATTTTGGTCTTAGTTGAGTTGTTAAATGGAGGTGTATACCAGATAATTTTCCTATTTCTATTTTTGTTCCTATTAGGGTTATTTTGTGTAGTTGGAATATACTCTATTTTGGTATTTTTGTATCCACTCTCCTTTAGTGCTTTATTATAAAAGTTCTTATGTTTATTGAAGATATCTATATTGGAGGAGTTGTTGCTAATCCTTCTACTAATTGATTCTGGGATGTGTTTACTTATAGATCTAGGGTGGTTAGATAGTGGGTTGACATAAAGGGGGTAGGAATTATCTTTAGCATAGGGCTCATAAGTATCTCTATTGAGGTTGAAGGTAATATCGAGGAAATTGACCTGTTTAACATTTGATGTTATTTCAGCCTTTAGGCCTATTCGTTTCATTTCTTTGGATATTATTATTTTGGTTTGTTCACATTTTTGTTCGTTTGTGTTTTTAACGTACATTAGGCCATCATCTCTGTAGAGGCCGATTGAATCGACTTCAAGATCTTTTGTTAGGTTGTATAGTAAGTACAGGCCAACCAAGTCTGTTACCTCGGCAGAGTCAAGAGAGCCCATAGATACATCGAATGGAGAGAAATGGTCTTTCTTTGTCCATTGTTCTTTGTTATTTATTAGTACTGTGGTTCGACATTTTTTGATTATGTTTATTTCGTCTTCCGAGATATTAGAGAGGAGAGTGGCGAATTCTATGACACTTTCGAAGAGTGCTTTGGTTATTGAGGGGTAGTAATTAACTATATCGAATTGTATGAAGAGCATTTATCTTTATTTCTAATTCTATTGAACCAGCTTATGGTTTCTGCGGTATTGATCCACTGGTTTAAGTTGTAGGTGTTTTTAATTTGCTTATTTATTTTTTCTAAGATGTTTTTACTGATTTTGCCTATCTCTTGTCGGGTAGGATTAATAAGCCTGGTTTGAGGTTTAGTGTGGAAATTAGTTTTGTGATCTTTTAATAGTATATATGCTTTTTTTGTTTTTAGTTTACCTACTCTATCGCTAATCTTGAGTTTATCAGTTATAGTTTTACTATCTGAGTTGATTTTATCGATTAGGTTAAGATCAGATTTTTTATAATTTTTTGTGATATTTTGTGTAATTAAATTCTGGTATTTTGTTTTAGTAAGTTTGTAAAAGTTATGAGTTTTGTCTGCTTTTACTAGCACAAGTTTGGAGTTATTAATTTCATTAACCATGTTATCCAGTTTTTTCTGGAAATGGGTTTTTTTCTTATAGAAAGTTATATTTTTTATCATGTTATATAAGTCATCTTCAAAATTATCAAGTTGTTCGACCCGGGGGCCGTTACCTTTATTCTTGAATCCGTAGTAATCCGTTGATTTTTTTGTGGATCCTTTGAGGAAGAAATAGGCTTTCCATTTCATCCTTCTTAATAGTTCTTCTGTCTTCATGATCAGAATAGTAAGGTAATCCCGTTTGTTTATGGAAGGGATGTTCTTTAGGGATGTGTTGAGGTTAATTTTATCCATTTGGCAGGGTATAATCCAGATTGTCATAATCGGTTTTGTTGGTGATAAGACTGGTAACACCAGAAAACTTCTTTTATAAAAGATTCCACTAGTATTGATCTCGGTATAATATAATCACAATTTAAAAAAATATAATCACAACAAAATTTAACTACAAATAATAAACAAAACATTAAAATAAAATAAATAAAATGCAAAAGTAGCAATTAATACCCTAAATTAAAATTACTAAACATTTTTATCCACATGATAATTACTTATTAGAATTAAAATAAAATAAGAATAACGGTTGTAATCATGGTTTTATTCTCATTTTGAATTTGACTCACTCTGGCCGTCGCCCCATCTCCCTCCTCCCGCCCCGGCCGAGATTGAGATCGTCGCAGCACTGACACGTGCAAAACCTCCCACGTAATAATTTGAAACACGACTTGTTGGGGTCCTCCCCCCCCTCCCCTCTCATGTCCCATGTCGCCGTTATAGACAAAGCCCCATCTCTATCCCCCTCCCCCTCCAATGTATTTTCAATTTTCAATCTCCCGTTAAAGTGAACTTAACATTTTATGCCATTTGAATTCCTTTTGCCGGCCCGATGAGTTGGTAGCTATTCGCACCAATGAAACAAAACCTGTTTTGTCGCAACTAATGGAATAAAATCAATATATATATATATATATATATATATATATATATATTTAAAAATACTGAAAGGAATACAATTAAGAGATATAGAAGACAAATTATATTTACATACTCTATTGTTATTATTATTATGATTATTATTATTATTATTATTATTATTATTATTATTATTATTATTATAGTACATTAGTTTAACTAGCAAATATATGCTCCCTTCTGTCGCATATTTTTGCTAGGCTGCCGCGTCAGAAATGAACGTTCACCCGTAAATCGATGGAGCCCCAGTCATATTTCTTATGTGGTTTAACATTTTTTCTCTTTGTTTCCAACCAAGTATACTTTTAGTTAAAAATAAAGAAAAAAATGTCGTCCCCCCTAATTTTTTTTTACCCTCCCCCATACATAGAAATATTTTTAGTTAAGAAAAGAAATAAAAAAAACATTTTTTACCCTCTCTTTTTTAATCCTCCTCCATACATATAAATATTTTTAATTAAAAAGAAAACATTTTTTTGGATCCCCCCAATTTTTTTACCCTCCCCCATACATAGTAATATTTCAGTTAAAAGAAGAAAAAAATCTGTTATCCCTCCCAATTTTTTTAGTAGTATTTTCAGTTAAAAGAAAAAAAACAAAAAAAGTGTTACCCCTCCCCCAAAACTTTGTTTACCTTCCCCATACATAAATATATTTTTAGTTAAAAAAGAAATGTGAGACTCCTAAAAAAACAATTTATTTTACCCTCCCCCATACATAGTTAAAAAAGGGAAAACAAAATTAGGAGGCGCCTCGGTCATATTAAAGAACTCATGTTTAAATATGCTATTGAAGGCGCCTACGTCATATCTAAGAACCAGTTTTGTTATTCTTCCAAAATGGGTACAATTTAGTAATGGCTGAGATATTTATTCAATTCAATTTACAACAAAACACGTTGTCTTAACAACGTAATGAAAATAAAGAATGATTATGTGAAAAAATCCTCTCGCAATGACGGCACTTCCGGAAGGATGAGTCAGCAATTAATACTTCAAATCGTCACCGATTTTGTAATGGCCGGGATATGTATTGCTTAACAAAACACCTTGTCTTAACAACGTAATGAAAATAAAGTATGGTAACGTAAAAAAACTCCTCTCACAATGACGTCACTTCCGGAAGGACCGGAAGGATGAGTCAGTAATTTATTTTTCTAAAATGATTACCCATTTACTAATGGCCGGGATATGCCTTGCTTAAGTTCAATTTACAACAAAACACCATGTCTTAACAACGTAATGAAAACAAAGAAATATAATGTGAAAAAATCCTCTCACAATGAAGTCACTTCCGGAAGGATTAGTCAGCAATTTATTCTTCCAAAATTGTCACCAATTTACTAATGGCCGGGATATACCTTGCTTAACTTCTATGTACAACAAAACACGTTGTCTTAACAATGTACTGAAAATAAAGAATGATAATGTGAAAAAATCCTCTCACAATTACGTCACTTGCGAAAGGACCGGAAGGATGAGTCAGCAATTTATTTTTCCAAAATGGTCACTTATTTACTAATAGCTGGGATATGCCTTGCTTAACCTTAATTTACAACAAAACACCCTGTCTTAACAACGTAATGAAAATAAAGAATTATAATGTGAAAAGAAACCCTCTCAAAATGACGTCACTTCCGGAAGGATTACTTTGCAATTTTAACAGTACTTGCCATTCAAATTATGGTTTAAAAAACACGTTGGTCTCTTAATGAAATCTGTTTAATTAATTGTATGAATAATTTTTTATTAATATCACCTTATCGGAAATTATTGTAAATACATATGTAAATTGGATAATAGCAGTTATAAGTGTGTATTTGTAAATATGAATTTACTTGAAGTTGAAAAGGAATGAGTTATGTAAATGGAAAAACCCGTATAGTGTCTGAGCGACTTTTTCTTACAGTATATAAGGAAGTTGAAAAAGTATTAGTTTAAGTAAGATTCTTGACACGTTTTCTGTTTTAATCGCAGTCTAGTCTTGACATTTCTTTCCACTTTATTTATATGTTTACGACGGTTTTTGTAGTACTATATATAGAAGCTGGCAGACTAAGTAAATAGTAATATTACTCTGATGGAGTTTAGGCTTCAGATAGACAGACAGACAGATACATAATCTCCATTGTTAATATATTGAAGATAGAAGTATGGATTAAGTTACTTGTAGTGGCAATTGTACGGAAAAGTTTGTTTACGTTTAGCGGACAGGTAACGGAAGCGTAATTAGAAACTTTTAAGAAAAACACATATAATAAAGGAGTAAAAACAATATTCAAGGCATAGAATAAAGAGGGAAAAGTGAGCCTAGCCGAACAATGGTTTGTCAAATCATTCACTTCTATTTATGTGTGATTTTTGTCGAATATGTATGTCGTTGTCAAATGATTTAAGCAATAACAACTGCATCATAGCACATGGTGCGTTTATGTCGCAATGTAAATGCACGGCGTAAATTACACCATTGAAAAATATAATCGAAAACGAAAAAACTGATCTGCAAATAATACATAGAGAAACTAAATATGTTAAAAAGTAATAAGTACATATTTTCTGCCTGGAGGTTTATCTCTTTTTTACGAGCACTGAGGATACCCTCCCCAAGAAATAAATGCTATGAAAACTTGGAACATTTTTATATACATTTTAGTGGTAGGCCGAAACAATTGTATACTACAAAGTAAACATTCAATTGTTGGTGTAATTGGTAGGAATTTGTTCACTGCATTTGCTGCGGTTTGAATAACATTAAAACATTCTTTATTACAGCTCTAGTGTTACACTATTGAGATGTTATAACACTTGATGTTATAAAACTATATTTAAAATACAAAAACTTTAAATATTAATATATACTTATCTACTTTGACACTTTCAATTCTCTTCGGTTCATTTTAGTATATTCTAGCAATGTTTAGGAAATATTAGTATTGTTATTATTTCAATTATCATTATTATTATTATCTTTTCTTTTTCATTATAAAATTATTTTTTATCTTCTCCCTTTTCTTCTTATTGTTTATTATTTTTTTCAAATACCTTTTTGTTATTTTTATTATCATCTTTCGTTATTAAATTTATTATTATTATTATTATTATTATTATTATTATTATTATTATTATTATTATTATTATTATTATTATTATTATTATTATTATTATTATTATTATTATTATGTGGTTGTTTGTGTTCTTCATCCCCTTCTTCGTTTTCTCCTTTTTCCTCTTCTTCTTCTTCTACTTCTTGTTTTTTTTTTTGTTTCTGTTGTCGCTATTCTCCCGGAAGTACTTACGTACATCGAACGCTAATGCATCTGCCTGCAAAACACATTAAATGAATAAAAATGCCGCTTAAGAGCAAGCTTGTCTGACCCATTTTCCGCCAATCCCACCTGCTCAATGTTTCCCGCTTCTCCACCTTCTCTCTCCTTCTTTTCCGTGACCATTCAACCAATGGATCAGCTGCTTGTTGTTCAGATGCTTGACCCGACAGCAGGCGCCTGAGCTTCCAAATTTAGATCAAGTCGTGCGATCGATATCGGCCCACGACGCTAAATATAGCAGCGTTATTTTAACACGGACGTTTCTTTTTTCATCGCAATTCTTTCTTTTCATCTAAATATAGACTGGCTGCCTTGAATATTGCAGAGTCCTAAGAATAGAACCGAAGCTTTTAAATGCAAAATCAAATGTGCAGCAATCAAAAGAAGTTGCGGTTGCTGCACTGAAGAAATGCGTGTGTGAATAGAAACCGGTTTATCAAGCCGTGATTAAATCGTCTGTGAAAACGTAATACTTGATTTTTCTGGTAGAGTAATAAGCTGGATAATTATAAAGAACAAGCTGGATAGTAGACCGCCTTTACTGAATCCAGTTATCAGTTAAACACACAAAAAGAAAACCCCAGTATTATATATGCGGGATAAATCAGGATACTCTCCGTGTTTCGGGGCCTATATTCCTAACTCCAGTGAATGTTATTTTAATAATAAATAAGAGTACATACAGTTTATTATTAGAGTTAGGTGGCCCGACATCTTTCTTTCTCTCTCTCTCTCTTTCTCTTTCTGTCTTTCTCCCTCTTAAAGCACATAGTGTAAAAACATGTTTTAGCGCAGTGCTCTTCAAACTTTTTTTGTCGCGACCCCTTTTTGGAAAAAAATTTTTTTCGTGACCCACCAAAATTTTTTATAAATAAAAAATAAGTTTGAATATTATTTAAAAATTCCATAGTTATAATTTTGGCGACCCCCTTTCTATGGTTACGCGACTCCCCTGGGGGTCGCGACGCCCACTTTGAAGACCTCTGTTTTAGCGGAACGGTCGGGTTGAACTACCGAGCGTTTAAAATTTTCTTAAACTCTTCCTATTTCTATTGTTTCAGGCCGAAATGTAGACATTACAATTGTTGGAAGGGGGTAGGTAATCTACTTAATATAATGTTAATATAATTACCGCAGAGCTTTTATAATAAAGGTCGTATCGTGTTGACCCTGTAAGTATGAACTAACTAACATACGGGTATATTCTCTATAACCTGAATCACAATTACATTTGTTTCTGGTGGAGTTATTTTTCTTAAATTCGACATGGGTGGTAATATGTGTATATGTATATGCAAATATGGACGTACAAGTGTATGTATATCGTTTTGTTTAGTGTGTATTTTTGTATTTAGTGCGAAGTGCACCATTTTCATATGTTTCTGTTTATTGTTTACTTATTATTTTTTTAATTAGTTCACTCGAAACTAGGTAAGCTGTAACTTTAGACGAAAGGGACTACTGAAAATGATGGTGGAAATGTTGAGGAGTCATCTTAAATTCGGAGCTGTGCAGCGAGAGGCCTATTCTAATTAGTGTTAAGTTCCTGCATGTGTGTACAGTCAGGGAAACAGGGAGCAGGGCGGAAGATTGAAAGTCTGGCAGTAAGAGAAAAGGAGCTATTGGAGTAGAAGCCACTCCGACATCTAGGGACCTCTACAGTGAATGGATGGGATTTAGCTGATTGTCGGGTTGGTCGAGTGTATTTACGTCGAAAGTACATCAGAGGAGAAAGGTTATCGGGACACAATCCATTGAAGTACTTATAAAACAAGCACAATGATGCAACATTGCGACTATGGGACAGGGGCTGGAGCTTTGCTGATTGTGAGGGGCTTTTTTAGTTAGTGACTCTTTTTTGGACCTTGTCTAAAAGGGAGAGACTAATGGATGGTGCACCATCCCAGATGTGATAACAATACCTCATGCATCGGCGAATGCTGGCTTTGTAGAGATATAAGATACTGGTAGATGTGAGAAGTTTTCTCGCACGGTAGCAGGTTCCCACCTTCTTTGCACAAGCCTTGACAATGTCTTCCATGTATTTGTTCCAATTCATGCTAAATGTGAATGTTAAGCCGAGGAGATTGAACGTTGTACTCTTAGGTAAGGTGTTATTTGCTATGGCAATCGGTGGCCGAAAAGGTTAAGTTTCATGTAGTTTGTTAAGAAAAGGAACTTTGTCTTAGCATCATCACATGTTACCATTCATTTATGACCCCATTGAACTACAGACAGGAGGTCGCTTTCTAAGGATTCAGCTATTGCCTCGGATATGGGCGCGTCTGTTTTGCCCATGTGACGAGAGTAGAGCGTTGTGTCGTTAGCAAATATACCCGTCTCAGACACAATGCTTGAGGGAGGTCATTTATAAAAAATCAGGCACAATAAGTGTCCAAAGATCGACCCCTTGGGTACACCTGCATTTATGTCATGTGGTTTGGATAAACAGTCATTGAGAACAACCTGTAATGTGTCGTTCGGTTAAGAACGATCTAATTATATTAAGTATTCGTCCAGTAATACGATATGAACGGATTTTTAGCAGAAGCTGCTTATGCCAGACTTTGTTAAACGCTACAAACCTAGCTTCACCTGCCTTGCTCAGTGTATGGTATATGCGTTCAGAGATGACCGTTAGGGTATCTGCATTATGTTTTTTGTATGTTACTTTTGTCTTTTGTACGCTTTATTTGTAAAATTTTACATCTTAGTAATGTGACGAACGAGACTATATTGATGAATAAATTCGAATTTTGTCTTAAAGCTGTTGTTCTATGATTTAGGCCCGTGTCTTCCTGAGGTACGTGTTAATAATGAGACACACGAATTTTAGAAGTCCGAGAGACCAGACTCACTATCACTTCAAAGCATTTTAAAATTTGAACAAAAGAATGTATGAACAAATCGATAATTGAAGCGTGTAGAGTGAATCGTTCATTCGTGTATCTTTTGTCAGGAATATTTCATCATTGTTTAAAACTTTATATCATTTTCTGCTCGTTTAAGTATTGTATTTTAGTGCCATACAATCTTTATATTGATCTCAGCGTCCTAATCCAGAGTTCCCTTTCTGATGAGCTGGACTTTCTTCCATTAAAACCGATTTTGTGTCTGACTTTTCTAGCATGGGTTAGTGGTTACAGGCACAGACTGAGGAGTTACTGTGAAGGGTTTGATGTTTGACGAGACTACTACATAGTTCTCACTAATACATGTGAAAAAAGGTATAAACTATATAACCGTTGTCTATCTATAGATAAAATAGTCGGGTAGACTAAACACTAAAAGTTATTTGTGCAAATATAGGAGATGGAAAATCTCCAGTCATTCTCTGTTTATCCCGGCATTTTTTCTAGTCGTTATGTTGGTTCGGAAAGAGGTGCAGTTCTCTTGTTTGACTATAAGTTCCAGGGGGTTTCCATTTTCTGTCTTGACTGCAAATAGGCTTATTCTTTAATGTTATATAAATCAAATGGAAGGACATACAGTAACTTCTTAAAACCTGTCAGATATCAAATAGCAAATTACTTTAATATAATTGAAGACATACTGAGAAGTGGTCACCCATTTTTTTATATATTCCATCTAGACGAAAACGGAGGTGATAATGCCTGGGATTATGGTATCATAATGAATGAACATATACAATATGACTTCTCAAATGAGGAGGTAAAACAAAGAGGAGTTCCCTATAAAAGGAGCAAATATTGCCTGCGAGTATCATGAAGATTTTATGACAACAGAACAGATACTATATTATCCCTTCAACCAAAGAAGGAGGTATTACTTAGGAGTACCCTCCCAGTCTCTTAATAAATACTGATATAAACTATTAATGCAATAATAAATACAATCAGGGTGTTTTCATTCATTCAAAAATGTCTGATAAAAAATAATTCTATTGTTTCCTTGGCTTTTAGCTTTAATTAAAGTGTAGTATCTGTTTTCAGCATCCCGGTGACATAAGACGTTTTACGATTGACGAAAATATTGCGTATATATAAGAAATATGACAATGCAAATAACAAATTTATATTATAGAAAATTAATCTATTAGAAACTGTTTAAAAGATAAATATGAAATTAGGAATGCCTAAAAATGTTTGTGCTTGTGCATATTACTATATACACGGTATTCCAAAATGATATGTTGTAGCACATAATTAAATAAATGTGACCCGTTTTGATGTTTACATAGTTATTATAGGTGGCAAACATTTCGCATTTATTAATTAAGATAAATACATTAGGAAGCTGGACGGAAAAGTAACTTATAGGTTCCCTCGCTCCCGTATAAAATTTGTGTATCTTTTATATTTGGTAGAATATTCAATAAAAACAGTATATACTACTACTACTACTACTACTACTACTACTACTACTACTACTACTGATACTACTAGTAATATTACCACTACTACTAGTACTACTACTAACAACAACAATAGTAATAAGACTTAAAAAAGAGCTGGAGAAATACATAACTCAGAGCACGGTAAGGGTAATCACCGCAGCAAGAGACACCATTCTAACTCGGAACTCGGGAAGCACCGACACCAGAAAAAAAAAGAAAAAAAAAGAGTGTGAAGAAAAAAAATACAGTGACGCTTCATAAGAGTGACAAGTGAAGAAACCAACGAAAAGAGCTCGGTATAACTAAGAAAAGGAAATTTGAACAGAGAAACGGAATATTTACTGATGGCCGCACAGAACAATGCGATTAGGACAAACTGCAAAAATGGATACTACCCAGGAAAACAGTAAATGCCGAATATGAGGACAAGGAGACGAAACAGTATATCATATACGTGAATGTAGCAAACTCGCTCAAATAGAATACAAAAACAGACATGACTGTGTGGTAAAAGCAGTACACTGGGAAGTGGGCAAATAATTGAATTTCGAATATGCAAACAAATGGTACAAACATAAACCAGAAACAGTAATTGAAAACGAAAAACACAAAATCATCTGGGGTATGGATATACAAACAGATAAACTCATACAAACAAGGAGACCTTATGTTATTATAATCGACAAGAAGAAAAAATCTTTCAAAATCATATACTTCGCTGTTCCAGCATGACAGAGTGAATTTCAAAGGGACTAGAAAATGAAGCAAATACACAGAACTAGGCAGGGAACTGAGAGGAATATGGAGCTTGAAACTGTCAGTATAATACCAATAATTATAGGAGCACTAGGAACCATCCCCAAAATATTAGAGAAAAACTGTCAGAAATTGGAATCAAAGAGACCATCGAAACCATACAAAGGACGGCATTGATCAAAACAGATGCAAACTTAAGGAAAATCCTTTAATGAGGAAACCAACCCGCATAAGCTACAAAGGGTAACCAGTCACAAGGAATTTACAACAGGTACAAAACAAAACCACACGAAGAACACCACAACACGAACCAAGGAACATAAACTGCAACACACTTTAATTGATAATCTCCCCCCTCCTAATAAATTACACCGACCTCAGCTAACACCACACAAATATGAGCCAAGGAACAGAAATTACAAGAAGCACCATAAGCTCTCTCCCTTCACTTCCTTTATCACCCTCTCCAAAAAAGGGTAACAAAAATAAAATAAAAAATGGTGCCGGCCTAGGCTGACATCAAACAAAATAGGTGTAGAGGGCCAAGGAGATTCAGACGGAGGAGAGACAGCATAAACCAGACCTCCACTTGAAAAATGTGGAGAATGCTGGGACCTTAGGGAGGCTTATTGCCATCCAAATCCCAGAGAAGACCAATGGTCTTCACCAGTGAGAAATTAATGGTAAGAAGCTATTTCGATACCGCAAGATTAAATGCGGTGGTTATCCAAAAGAGATGAAGAATACTGTAAATCTAAGGCTTGTTGTCACTTAGACTCCAGGAAGTACCACTGGTTGTTGTCGATGAGCAATCAATGACGTTGATCTGTGTGAGAGCTCCTAGTGAGTACAAATAATAATACTAATATCTTTTACGCATCTTTATTCACACTATTTCTCTCAAGACAATGACAGACCTATTGTTAATCAAGGTATTTGTCTTTTGGGCTAAAATTCGACTTCAGGTTACCAATCAGATAGAGAGATATATTTTGTAAACTTACAGAGTGCCTCTTCGCGGGAATGGCATTGCCTACATTAAACTACCTGTCAGGTGCCACATTTATAATTTTTGTGTGAAGAAAATAAATATAATATTTATGAAAACATCAATATAGACAAATATTTATTTATGATAACTATTCTTTTGTTTTACTGGCATATGGCTCTAATAACCTATATAACTATACTTTTCTCCAGCAATTCTAAAAAAACATCATAGTCTAATATTACCTAAACAATCACTGCCAATTAGAGTATAGGCGTAGAATATAAAATATAAACATAAGCCCAAAATGTATCTTAGGGCACACTCGAATACAATCATTGAGTGTCAAGAAGAATCCAATAGAAACATGTCGAATACATACACACTTATATAAGGGAACGAGTGAATAAGACTGGCCTTCGGCATTGAGGGTGCATTTATATACCATTGCCATTGGACATTTTCTATTAGTGAACTCTGCTATATACAGGTGCATTCGAGAGCTTAGCGTAAGGGTCATGACAACCATTAAACTGTCTCAATAAATATTACTTCCCCTTTGGCCACTTTCAAAAACACCTATTTATTACCCATTTGATATATATATATATGTACATCTCTCTCTCTCTCTCTCTCTCTCTCTCTCTCTATATATATATATATATATATATATATATATATATATAATATTTATAAATAAATATAACATTATTTATAACCTACAGACGTTAGCGTTTCAAGCTTATTGCTCTCATCAATGCAGAAAGTAACACTTCCAGATGGTCGGTACGCGTGAACCCGGTGCACAGGTGTATATATATATATATATATATATATATATATATATATATATATATATATATATATATATATATATATATATATATTATACACACACACATACATATATATATATATATATATATATATATATACATACATATATTACTTATTATATATAGTACTTAAAAGAATTAAATATTTGTTCATATGTTTGCACGCTTTCTCCGACCTTCACATGTCTTAAGCAACGAATTTAAAGGCAAATGCAAAACTTGTTTCGATTCTTTTCATGTTCACTTCCGGTTGTCTATCCCGCAGTTATAGTTTATGCTGATCAGTCTAGTCTATCTCGTATCATACTCAGTCGTCTAACAGTAGACTATTCTTATTTATTTAAAAAATGTTATTTTATGATATTGCGATCGTAAATTATCTATTCTTTATACATCTATTTAATGTCCATGTCTCTTAAGTGTGACTTGCGTTTTTATACGGTTTTTCTGTTTTTATCTATCTTCTACTTTTTAAAAAATATTTCATGTATCGGTCTCAATTGCTCTGCATATATGGTCTAAATTTTATCATCTATATTATAATCATAGTTGCTTCTCTTTGATTTATGGGTTTTATTCTGCAACCTAATGTGTGTAACTCTTTTCCGATATCTATTATTAATACTATTTGTTGAGCAGATTATATTTCATCACAGTTATTAATTATCATGTCTTTTTTATCTATAGTTTAACGTTGTGTATTTTTATGCATGTTTATAGTTATTATCCCTCTCTTTCGTTTCTTGTATGGTTTGTCTGTATTTATCTATTGGGTTGGTGCAAAAACAATGGCGTTTTTTTGACGTTCAACTTCAAAAGATTATAACTTCTTTCATACCAAACTTTATTAATCAAAATTAGAGTCATTAGAATCAACACATTTTTGCCAACGGGGAACAAGTTTACTTATTCCATTATCATAAAAAATCAGGAGTTCTGGAAGCGATGAAGTGATTGAAGGCCGATTCGGCATCATCTCAGCTGTTAAAGCATTTCTCACGCAGGAAGTTGTCGAGATGCTTTAAAAAGTAATAATCGGTTGGCGAGGAGTTCGGTGAATATGGCGGATAAGGCAGAGTCTCGTAGCCCAATTCGTTCAGCTTCTGCAGGGTTAGTTGTGCAACATGCGGACGAGCGTTTTTATGGAGGAGAAATGGTCCGTGCATATTGACAAATATCGGGCGCATAGTTGGAGCGTCTGGTTCATTTCGTCAATTTGTTGGCAGTATTTCTCCGTCGTAATCATTTCGCCCGGAGTCAAGAAGTTGTGATGGATAAGGCCGGGCGCAGACCACCAAACAGTCACCGTAATCTTTTTTGTGTGCAATTTCGGCTTCGGGAAATGTTTTGGAGGTTCGCCGGCATCCAACCACTGTGCCGAACGTCGCCGATTGTCATAGAGGATCCACTTCTCATCACACGTCTCAATTCGCTTGGGAAATGGATAGTTTTTGTTGCGCAGCAAGAGCGTAGAAGACACCTCAAAACGACGATTTTTTGGATTATCGTTCAATTCGTGCATCACCTATTTATCCAGCTTTTTTGACTTCCCTATTTGCTTCAAATCGCGAACGACTGTTAAGTGGTCGACCTCGAGTTCATCAGCTACTTCTCGTGTGGTTTTGCGAGGATTGGCTTCAATTAAGGCTTTCAGATGTTCGTTATCAACTGCAGTCGGCCGGCCTTTACCGTCTTCATCTTCGAGGCTCTCGTCACCATTGCGAAATTTCTTGAACCACCTTCGTGCTGTACGTTCGTTAGTGGTTCCTGGGTCAAACGCATCATTGATGTCACAAGCTGTCTCAGCAGCTTTTCGGCCTTGTTTGAACTGCAACAAGAATATCGTGGTGATTTCAATTTTGCCCATGCTGTCAAAAAGCCTGCAAGAACAATAACTGAAGAGATTAAAAATGGAAACGAATTCGATAGAGCGAAAAACGCGCTTTAAAATAACCTATAACAACGCTATATTTATCAACAAATTAATTCAGAAAACATATATAAATATAACATATGTGAAAAAATACCATTGTTTTTGTACCAACCTAATATTTTCTACTTTTCGTTTATATTTGTTATGTATCTGTCTCAATTGTTGTGCATATATAGTTTAACCTTGCTCATCTGTTTTGTATCTTGTATTATTGTTCTGAATATAATGTATCTATGAAATACATTCTTAAACCCCTAGTATTAACAATCTATTAAGTGAACCCCACCATAATATAATCACACTCAATATATACCTTGAAAGTATAGCAGAAAATCGACAGTAATTTTCATTAAATTCCTGCATTTGAGTCGTTACACTGAGTTGTACTCACACTTGCCGTTAAGATTTTATTCACTAAAGCTCCAATTGAAGAAACAACATAAATATTAGACGACCCGTAGCTTGTTCGGTCAACTATTCTACATTGTGCATTAATGGATATATTCATTATGTATTTTAACTACATTTATTTATTATTAGTTTATGGAAAATGTATTTATTTGAATAAATTGCAAACCTATTTTTTTTAAAAAGTGCCTATTAAAAATGCGTGTACACATTTTCTCTTATAAACAAAACCTTTAACATTTTGTTGCCTTAGAACCCGACTCAGTTTATATAATACTAACACTTATCTTTTTGATGTGATTGTAGATACAATGAAAAGGTACTTTCTACATTACCTTAACATTATGAGACTTTTGTGTTTATTACATCCTCGTACTTTCATCCTCCCCTCAATTCCCGTTTCACCAAGCCTTCTCTTATATAATACATTTGAACACAATCAACCAAGCAAGATTACCATAGTTACACTATTATATAAATACTAGACGGAAAACCGGGCATCCAAGTAACTTCTACCTGGTGCGGCATTCACTGAGGTTGAGTGAGTCGACATCTTTCGAAAGAAGGATTTTCTATAGAAGTGACAAGCGATTCTCATTCAGATATACATTCCGATTAGTAGAGATAACGATGTTGATTTTGCAAGTTATTTTTTTGGCAAGTAAATGTCCCCGTCCTCATGCATAGAGTGTATTCCAAAATGGTCCCCTATTTTACACTGGTCATTTAACGTCGCTTTATTTTGGTAATCTTACTAGAACCCTAGTGTAAACGTTATTATCGCCTGAAATTTAATGAGTAACCCTGTGTCTTTTTACTTTACGCCAATGACACAATATGACTTTTTTCTTGCGTTTTGATGTTTTATAATATTCAGTTCAAGGGGTCGGGCAGAAGGACCTACTCAGCATTGTTACGGTGGGTGGATATGAATATAAAGTGACATTAATTAGAATGAATTTCAATATATTTATAGTTCTCAAAAAGAGGCACACCTGACGTTTTTGGATATCAATAATGCTCACTTGTAATTTCTGCTCCAAGACCTGAAAAAATTATTAACATTTCTAATTGTTACTTTATAGTAAATTTCAAGTTATAAATACAGTAAAAAAGTCGTGTATTCTTATTATAAATGTTAAGCACGAGTCAGACGACACGATAATGCTTTCATCATTTTGGTAAAAACCAACAAGTATACTTATACATGTTCCCTTGGTAAATAATTTCAAAATATCTATGGTTATGGAAATCACTTCTAAAACCCTAAGAGGATTTCGTGAACCATCACATACGCACGGAAACAAACAGACATGAACTAACAATATATATATATATATATATATATATATATATATATATATATATATATATATATATATATATATGGGTAGATAAAAGGATAAAACAATCCGACGGGTCTTGGGGAAACATGCCCATTTGAGGAATGTTTCCCCAAGACACAAACAGACAAACACAGTACTTATATTGGCAATACAACTACAACCCTCTCCTGACGCCTTGCGCATAACTTAAATGATACTAGTGCCATCCAGCGACACATAACCACACATTAAAAAAGGCATAAAATCAACCGAACTAAGACAAATATTAACAACTAACACTAAGATAAAAACAACTGCACCACCAGACTAAAAATCTTCGAAGCCATACACATAAAAAATTAAAACCCACAATTAATAAAATAGCATTCACTACCGGTACTAACGCCTTATCAGTCTTCAACAATTAATACACAACAATAATAATAATAATAATAATAATAATAATAATAATAATAATAATAATAATAATAATAATAATAATAAAAAATAATAATAATAGATATAAAAAAATAAATAAATAAGTAAGTAAATAAAATAATAAATATATATAAATATATACACATATGTAAATGAATAGATATAACCAATAATAAAACTATAAATACGGCTCTTTACTACTAATAAGACACAACCATTTGAAGACGGTCGCGAGACCGAAAGCGCTCGAGGAATGGCCCAAGATACAACGTTAGGTGCCATACTCCACTAATTAACACCGGAAAACCGACGAATCCCTCGCCACGTCGAGAAATTAACCAGAAGGACAGCAAAGAAAGAAAACTCCGTGGTCTTCAACGACACATGTATAATATATATATATATATATATATATATATATATATATATGTGTGTGTGTGGGGTGTGTGTGTGTGTAGATCTATCATTATAGAAAGGCTAAGTTAATCAACGCTTAGGGTTTTCCCGATATATTTTAATAACACAAATACATATTAACATATCTGTTGGTTTTTGGATTGAGTTAAGTTTTATATAAATAAAAAAAATTAAAAAATTGTTCTAATAAGCCATACATTTTAAATACCTTTCCAAGTTACTAAGTTCCTGTCTACTAGTCTCACCTTCTCTTACGTGTATGTTGTTACCTCCTGTCACCCGCGCTCAATTTATAAAATTTATATCACTTTCGCTTTCATTATTCTCTCTACCCCTCTAATCATTTATTTACTTATCATTGTTTATTTACAGTTACACATAATAAAACAAACTATAAAACAGAAGATTGGAATTGTTCATTATAAGCAATGAGGAATATGACCACAACAAGTATTAACGAGAGGAAAGAGGAGAAAAGGGGAGATACACAAACAGGGTAAGAATAGGATTTAGAAAACAACAAGATCATTTCAGATTTTCTCTTTTTATTTTTATATTAAACTGGTTTTAAAACTCACTTTCTCCTGATGCAAACCTTCTAGCTCGAACTTAATATGTGACACGACCGGTCACATCGTTGCTAGAAGTTTATTTCAAATAGAAAATATCACCATGAATAGTAATACTATTTAACACATATCTGGAGAAGGAAAGAGAAGAAAAGAGAGAGAAAAGGCCACGACAGAGAGAGATAGTGAGTGAGAGAGAGAGAGAGAGAGAGAGAGAGAGTGAGAGAGAGAGAGAGAGCGCATATATAGCGAGCAATAGGATTTATATTGGTTTTGTCGTTTCATTTTGAACAATTAACTGGTTTACAAATCGACTTTTTCCTGATTTAAACAATCTATCAAGAGCTGAATGAAGGACCCAACGGAGCACATTATTTTTAGTATATATCAAATCTGTGTGTAAGACTAGGCAACAATAACACCCCCTAAAATGTAAGCTTTCGTTCTTCAAAATTATTGTGAGTGTTGCTCGCGCAGTTCTTACTGTATTATGTTAGTTTTAAATTCATGGTGAAAATATAGGGAACCACTCTAGGTCTGGCACCTATTGGATTTTACATGTGCAACGTGTCTTGTCCTATACTTGGATAATATAGTTAATTTATTATTTAATCTTAATAGCAAAAAAAAATCGAAAGCCACACATGAAATTAATTTCGTACTAAAATTCACCAAGCATAAACACCCCATTCAACAAGCATACAATGTTCGCCACTTTTCCAGACAGAACGTAATATTTATTGCCTGCTGAAATATAAGAGCGAATGTTCTATCGTTATAAAATTGCCATCATAAAAAACTGTATAGATAGAACATAGTGGCTTAACTCCTCGTGTGCAATATGCATTAAATGACTTTCGAACATAAAACAAACATTAATAAATAATGGCTTTTCACATTTGCAACATGATAAATATATGCATATAGTTCAGGAAAGACTTCTAACTCAGAATAACAATGACAATAATCGAAATAATATAATAATGTATATATGTACGTGTAAACAAGGTATAAACACCTGCTTGCAAACTATAAACATACACTAACATTAAATATATAACTAATATAATGAGTATGTATTATTTTGATTATTCGGACTATTGTTCTCATCTTGAGTATTATTCTCACAACGTTTTGCCCGGTGTAAACTCCGACCTTCTTCCGGTGTATCTTCTAAAACTCGGGAATCTTTCTGTTGAATCTGTACAGAATTTCGAACGGAACTCTGTATTTAATCTACGGGGGTAACATGCTCTCGTCCTGTCAGCCATGACCGGAAAGACGCCATACGTAATTTGTAATTGTAGAAGAGGGTCACTTAGAACTGAATGTTATTTAATACTGTATCCATTACGCCACGGATTCTTGCGGACAATTCTGGTATGAATTGGAGGAGCCTTAAAACTCCTTTATTTCTTTTTAGTCTGACTTTTTATCACTATAGAAAATAATGGTTTGGTTTTGTTTTGGAACGAACATAGTCGTTAGAATTTAACAATGTGGTGTAATCTTTTTAAAGGAGGGAGAGGATGAGAACATAATCGTAAACATTAAAAAATGTGTGATATGCTTATGAAATTGAATAAGTTTTTTTTGTTTTTAATGGTGAATTTATCTATTACATATATTGCGTGGTTTCCGTGGATTAAGTAAAGAGTTCCGTCTAAAATTCCGTATAGATTCTCCAGATTGACAGAAGGATTCCTGAGTTCTACAAGATACACCTGAAGATGGTCGGAGGTTACATCGGCCAAAAAGTTTTGAAAATAACACTCAAGATCAGAACAGTAGTCCGAATAATCAAATAATACATATTATCAATCCTCATCTTAAAATTTCTGAAACATAATATTATGCATGTTTGATCAAATAGATACGAGCATAAAAAGATCATTAAATTAAATAATTATCAACACGCTTTTTCTCCTACAAGTTAGATTTAAACCACATGTTCAATTATATTGAGTTCAGGTAAACACACGTACACATCAAATATATATGTGCAATCTTTACAGCTATATACTTAGAGATTACCGCTCTTTAACCTGGCATAGCGATATTGGACAAGACGAATATAGTAGCAACTATAGTTAAGGTCAGCGTCCATAATAACGTTGGCTTAAACAGAACGTAGAGAAAGAAGACAACTCAATACCAAGGTCTTGTGTACGACATCAAACTAAAACTGGCTCGTTAGGTAAATTGTAATCATTCCAGTAGTCATGAGAGCCACAGTTTTCATTAAAAAATACTACCTGGAAGGCATACTCGGTCAACCTAGTGCAAGATACATCAAAATGTTTGCAATTAAAGGGAAGATTAGACTACTAAGAACGGTGGGAGTCTCTTAAATAGTGGGCAAATAGCTGACAGAGAATAAAGATAACTTTAAAAAGAAACATCAACTATGACTTTTCAATCCCTACGTCCACATAGTAAGTGATTCCCGCTGACATTGTGGTATGCGACTAGAAGGAGAGAGGCGCTCCCTGCAAAACACTAAGGTTATCAAGGGATTTGCCGACTGTTAACTGCAAATATATGTTATCTACAACATGTATTTTTCCCAAGATTACAGCTGTACAAAATATGAATAATCTATGGTGTATTACACAACTTCACCAGAAGAATACAATTTTCTTTCAAAAAATGAATATATTAATACATGAATAAATTATGTATTATGCACATAGATAATAGTTACAGAAAAACTAATTAGCGCAAACTTAATTGCATTATATATTCCATACATAATTAGATGCATAATAGGTAACATAAGTAAGGATATAATATACGCCATATATATATATATATATATATATATATATATATATATATATATATATATATTATGACTATTTTTAAATAAATATCAAAGTGTAGTTACCTACAGACAACATTCTGTCGTCCTCGTCAGTGCAGGAAGTTGTGGCTTCAGACGGTCAGATACATGCATATATATATATATATCAGAATATAACAAAAACATTGGCCCACTTATCCCAGCAAATACCCTCCAAAACTTATCAAAACAGAAATACAGCAGGCGGCCAAACTCAACCGACAAATACTATTGACATACAAGCAAAAACAATCCTACAGCAGTATCGCAATGATTTTTTTACTTTCATCATAACACCCACAAGCTTTCACACGCTCTAATTAAATATTTGTCTCAAAACAGACCCAACTATCGCCTCAGTGTTTAACGCACCATCAATCAATACCAGAAGGCAAACAGCCAATCTATTGACACTCCTCACATAACCATACACCAACTCACAATTCAGCAACCAACAAGGCAATTTCGCATGCAAGAGACCTCGCTGTCAGATCTACCAACATATAGATCGCGTCATCACTCTACCTAACTCATATACAAAACTAGAATCACCAGGTCTAAAATGCTACAGTGAGATCGTCGTTTATTACTTGCACTGAACATATTGCAGTGAGAGTGGCTACGTGGGGGAGACGGGTCTTTCGTTTCGCTTAAGATTCCATAACCATAAGAAGGCGATCATGGACAACAACCCCCATCTTCCAGTAGCAAGACATTACAACTCAGCAAACCACACGATAGACAACATACAGTGTATATTACTACAGACAGGTGTTCATTCCACACAGCACCGTAAAAATCTATAAATTAAACAACCATACCAAAGGGATAAACGTAGTATCGGAATTTTTAGTCCCTACAATTGTTTTCATCACACTACGAATAAATATACCGTTTAAGGCACTAATATATACGCGTCACATCATCAGTTGGATTTAAACGCTGCTAATCTGACTTCTTTATCGCGCGCACAGACACACTCAAACGCATCCACGAGCCTGCTCAATTAGTTCGATATTGACAATTGTACATCGTGCAATTTATAAATAAGTGGCTCATATTTGTATGGGTATCCGTGTGTGTGTATTTATGTATATATGTGGGTATGTATTTGTACGCGCGGATGTGTGTGCGCATTTATATTTTCATTTATATGTAAGTTTACCGGCACACTGCTACTCACTAAATGTTAGTTATAACCACCTGAAAACATATATCCTATCAGCCCGCCTTCAATCATTAGATAATTGTATTAATCTGGGATCAGTAATTTCCCTTTCTTTGTCCCTTCCTTGCCAGACAGACAAGCTGCTAGAGTTCAAAGAGAACACCCCACCTCCACACACACCAAGCAGACAGTTTTAAGTTTTAACTTCCGTTTATTCTCATTCCCTTTCTTCCTTTTTCTTCCTGATACATGGGTACCGGAAATGAACCAGACAACTAGCAACAACATATATGACATTGAGAAGCGACCGCTGGTGGCCGGTTCCTGAAATAAACAAAGAAAAACAATATCGAGTTCAGTTCGTTATTTTCAATAACTCTGTTCACACCTCATAAAAAGCTTGATAAAGGGAATGGTTTCCGAAAAGTTCTTACTGACTGTACCCAAACAAACAAAAATAAACTGAAATTGAGATGTACATTACTTTGCTTCTAAAATCGTCCATAAAATTCGACTCGAAGTTTTAAGTTGCACGTTTATTTATTCTTAATTTTCAGTTTTTTTATTCAGTTCTATTATAATACCTCTTTTGCAACTGTTGCGCTTATGATTTTCTCTTGACTAATTGCTCCTCTCTCTCTTTCTCTCTCTCTTTCTCTCTCTGTCTCTCTCTCTCTCTCTCTCTCTCTCTCTCTATATATATATATATATATATATATATATATACATATATGATATGCTGGGGTATATTTAAGGGATAAAAATCGTACATATATCTAAGCAGGGCGTTCTAGTCAATTAGTAAGACCCTGGAGAAAATACATGAATATCTAACGTTCGATCCCTGTCTAATTTAGCCATGCTGATGACAGCTGTGAGCAAGAAAGACGTGCCCATGGATTACTTTTTTGTAGTATGAAATTAATAAAAAAATATATACTAACGAAAAATACGTCATATAAAGTTTAGTGCGACTAATAATGCAATTTTCTGAATCTTAATCACTCAGGAAGTGAAACAATCGAATCTGCAATCACGAATAAAAATAATTACATAAAATGCAATATCATTTTTGGTATCGTGGTTTCGTTCTTTAATGTGAGAAAGAGACAATTACACGCAAAACCAATATTATTAAATTTAAAACATCGCAAAAAATTTATTGTAAATAAATTCAATTTTGAATAAATGATTAACCACACCAATTTCCAAAAGAAGACGTATTTTGTTTTTATGAGGTTTTCATTCAAATAGTAAATTCAAACATGTGATCGTTTTTATTTCAAAGCTGAATGTTATACATATATTATTTAATTGAATTAGGTTTTTTAAATACTTAAATAGTTTCAAACAGGAAATAAAGAAAGGAGAAAAGGGTGTGGTGGCGGGTTTCAATGAGCTAAACAATAATGAAAGTAACAAAAATCTTCTTTGTAACACGGGATATAAACAGTTTAAGTGTTGCGTATTAGGTTCTTTAGAAAACAATAATTGATTTTAAAAACATAGTTTATTCATAGAGCTCTTGCGAGATCAATTTTATTCATCATTTTCACTTTACTGTTTGCTTCAGATAGGTTTGTATGTAGTAAGCGAACATAAACAACACCATTCTTACCGTTTATTTCTCAATACGTTATATTAAATATCAGACTACGTTTTCATTGTACTTACTTTCTAAAAAAACAAATCAAGTAGACAAAAACTAGAAGTAGAAAAAACAAGAAAACAGAAATTCAATAAGTAATGCCGATACAACAGGTTAATACGTTTAAACCAAGGTTCAAGTAAATAGACTTGAACTCTCCTATCAGTTACGCTCGATTGTGTCATTGTACTGTACAACAATTGACACCCACAGCCTGAGGACTTCGGGGAAAGGTTAGCCAAACGAATGCTGATTGGTTTCTTGTCCTCAGCCATGTCGGTATTACTAACCGAAAGGGCGCGCTTTGAGCTAAAACATTTGGCTAATGCCAGTCAAAAATGATCTAATACATTCGTTCGTCCGTATTGTCTGTAATTCTTGTGCCTTTTCAGTTTTACATTATTTTAAGCGCCTTTCGTTCATTTCATAATTTTGCTTCAAATTATTTATAATCTAATGTGATACATCTTAACATAATGCTATACATCTGAACATGATGTGATCGATATAAAAATAATGTGATATGGAGAGATATTAACAACATGTGAAAGGTGGATTTATAAAATATGTAATATATAAATATAAACATATGAACAAAAAAGTTGAAGAACGAAGAGAATTTTAAAAAGACGGTGGAGAAACGCGTACATTTATGTATCAAGTTTATTCTGTTCATATTCTGTGCATACTATTGTCTAGATATGTTTATCAATCTAACTTTCAAGAACGCCCTTTGGATTTGTATATTTCTGTCTATGTATAACAGTGTAAATATATATATATATATATATATATATATATATATATATATATATATATATATATATATATATATTGTGTGTGTGCGTATTTAGACATCATTTTCTCATTTATGCAAACATTGTATAAAATAACAGAATTCGTCTGTTTAATTATACCTTTTTTATTTTTTCAATTTTCCTGATAGTCTTTTTTGTATTAACATCAAAAGAATTAATAAATGTTCCATAGGTTTCACATGTTTCACGAACGTTTTCGATTCTTCGTCGAATCATGCTTAGGTGTCAAAAGCAAATTAACAAAAAAGCTGGAACAATGCGGAAAACGTTCCTTGCGCGTTTCTCCACCGTCTTTTTAAAATTCTCTTCGTTCTTCAACTTTTTTGTTCATATGTTTATATTTATATATTACATATTTTATAAATCCACATTTCACATGTTGTTAATATCTCTCCATATCACATTATTTTCATATCGATCACATCATGTTCAGATGTATAGCATTATGTTAAGATGTATCACAATGTGTATACATATATCTGTTTATATTAAATTTGGTATGCAGAAATGTTTATATATTTTTATGTATACGATTAAATCATAAACTAATACACCGATCATTATAAATTTGGGTGCAAAGGTTCTAGGCGTAATGGGTTAAGGTGTCGTATCGTGGTTTTTTTAATTAGTGAAATGAAGTAAAACGGGGGTAAACACCGATCGTAAATACCTCTAATTCATGAGAAATTTAAAATAGAAATTTGACATCAATTAATAAATATTATCAAATTCTAGTTACTTTGGAGAATGTTGAAACGTAAACACTTTTTAAAACTTGACTTTGAGACATAATATGGGTTCCAACTCCCATTTGAAAATTCAAATATTTCAGGTTTGCATTAAATTTTATCTATCGTCCTTAATGCCAATTTAGAAAGATTCCCTGAAGTTCATTTCATTTAAATACTCCTTAAACTTAAGCTATACATTTTGAACATGTTTTGGAATGAAAATCATGTAGTAGGTTTGAAGAAAAACTGGAATCAGCAAAAAAACAACATAACGTCGTGTATCATTATATGTCCATGCTAACGTTAGTAGGGGACATATATATATATATATATATATATATATATATATATATATATATATATATATATATATATATATATATATATATATATAAGAGGATTTAATGAATTAGAACATTAAAATTGTTCAAAGAATTAGAACATCAAGTCTAGTATGGCGTTTCCCAAACATTCTGGAAATACTTTATTTTATTTTATTTGTTTTATTTTTTTAAATTAACAAAGCTACTACAAAACGTCCTTCATCAGCGCCTTTAGCACCACGTCTTACCGAAATTCAACGAAAACATAACAAGCTCGTCGTATAGGAATATATATATATATATATATATATATATATATATATATATATATATATATATATATCACATCGTTTTTGTATCTAAATCTGTCTATCATACTTTCTTTATATATGCCATCCTGTACATTGTGCAGCATTCATCTAGGGTGGGTTGGGCCGTCTTCCTCCGTAGGAGAGTTTCTAGAGTATATTTAATTCACAAGATGACCCCAGTCAGATGTATATCCTGGTTACGGGGGATAAACACGTTAAATTTTACATTTTTGTTGGCAGGCCGGTTTCACAGTCTTGTAAGATACGGCGCCTGATATTCCCAAATTGTTACCTATCTGTTATTGATCGATTAGGCTCAATGTTGCTACATTCTCTGATTTAACGAGAACCGATGTGTCAACCTAATTATTACGTATATTCTCTTCATATATATATATATATATATATATATATATATATATATATATATATATATATATAATTATTTAATACTAAATAGTTGATTGTTTTTAAGTCCAAAACCGACGCTTTAATCGTTAATGGCGGTGTGAATAGTCATACGAAACCATTGCGGAATAAACGTATTCATGTCAGTACGCAGACATTTTTATAAGCAGCAGTCAGAGAGGAAACGTTGCATTATAGCCAAGGTTTGCGGCTGTATTATCTCGCATTAAAGAGCCCAGTCAAACGGAGACTACAACTAATTATGTGATAATAAACATTCAATTATTATCTACATATGTAGACGTTTCATCCTTGCAGAATCATCAGTGAAGAGATACTCATTCAAGCCGGTCACACCATTTGACCCCTGGAACGAGAGTTATTTGTTTATAACTCTAAATCTTACCGATGAGGCCGGCGTGAACACTTATTCCAGATTATGCGAAATAAACCTATTTATGTCAGTATATATATATATATATATATATATATATATATATATATATATATATATATGTGTGTGTGTGTGTGTGTGTATAACATGTATGTACCACTCACATTTTCAGACGCCCTTGTACAACTTAGCAATAGCCAGATACCCACATACCCCTACATCAAAGCCAACGATGGACATAAGTACGTCAATTTTAACAAGATAGCAATTGTAAGTATATATCCTCATAGCCTCCAACTCAGAGGCAAACACGAAACAAAACTAATTCTAAGACTCAATAATATTTATTCCACAAACATCGAAACTGAAAAACACTATTTCCCCACAAAAGAGGGAAATATGTGTCATGGCAAAATTACTTATAGTTTCCTCATCAGCAATTTCTCACAATTTTTCATGTTTTCACATTTTTCCATTTTTTTTATTTTCTCTATTTTTCACATTTTTTTTAATAATACACACAAATACGCACATATATATATATATATATATATATATATATATATATATATATATATATATGTATATATATATATATATATATATGATTATTTTTCTTTACACAGACATGTACAAAATCTGCGACACTGGCATGTCGATGTTATCGATCAACAGTTATTATAAACTGAGATCATATTTAGAGAGAACCAAATATGATATGAGGTTAAGATCGGATTCTAACTCTGCCTGATGAGATCTCAGTTTATAATAAGTGTTGATCGATAACATCGACATGCGAGTGTCGCAGATTTTGTACATGTCTGTGTAAATAAAAATAATCATATATATATATATATATATATGTGTGTGTGTGTGTGTGTGTGTGTGTGTATGTGTGTGTGTATCCACATCTATATCAATCTATACATTTTGTTTAGAAATATATTGATGTACCATATTTGTCCATATATATTATATTTTATTACGTCTGATCTAACTATCAAGAACAATTCATTCTTATTTACTGATCCGTCACACAGACACACACACACACACATATATATATATATATATATATATATATATATATATATATATATATATATATAATTCTGTCTATTCACATATCCATGCTCATTCATCTCTAAAGAACATCATTACCATCGTCATATTAACCCCCGAAGAAACTAGAAAGTATATCATGTAAATAGACTTCATAAAAATGCATTTCAAGTAATAATAGCCACATATTCTAACGGGAAACACACATTAAATCTCACATTTATTATCAAATCAGCGCAGACCAGTTTTAGATGACTACCAAAAAACTGTGCCAAATTCCAGGTTTCTAAGCAGCCTCAACATGGATGTAAGTAATTGAAACATCGAAAAGGCTTTTGCAATTTCAGGTTAGTGAGAGATACATCCTTTCTCCTTCATCGACCCCTTTATCTCTTTCCTTAACACACACACATACACACACTACCCTCTAGTTAAAACGACAAAATGGCCTGTGTGTGCATGACTACATATATTCCTCTACACTATCTAGGTTTTTCACTGTCGTATATTAAATCTGTAGCTGCCATTAGCAATGATGAATAGTAAGCAAACGACTTAAATAACTGATATTTGTCTAATAAATCGTAATATGTCATTGCTTATAGCTCATCACGATGACGCACTTCATAAAAGCTAAAAACGACTTGAAACACTTGCTTGCCTAGCAACCCTAAGAGCTGTGATACAGCTAAATAGTATCTCGAGTCATACAATCTTGTTTCGCTGCATCACAGGTCTTACGTGCAGCTAGACTAGTTCCAGCCCCAAGCTGTGATCGAACGTACACTCATCTAGTTGAAAGTCGGCGATTCTAACCACTTTACTACGTTGTTAGTGCTGTTGGCAATTTGTATTTCAATGTTTTTATAAAGAACATCACCCACTAGACAGAGGTTAATTTGCGTATTTACAAAGAGCTTTATCTTACGATAGCACTAGTAAAAACTTGCGATATCGTACATATAAATAAATACATGCAATATTTTGTTCATTTATTTCGACAAAATTCATATCAAAGCACGTTCAGCTAATACTTCAATTTTACATTTAAATATTTCCAAACACAGCATATATACCCAACAAAACACTGGAAAAACACACTGACCAAGATGCTCATTTTGAATAATAATTTTATAAAAACTCTCAAATAAATTAATATTCTGCACAGTTCATTTATATTTTTCTAATCCATTTTCCTTAGATAAATGTAATACATTTCTTCGTATTAATATTGACATTATTAGTAGTAGTCATATTGATTATAACGAATTAATGAACAACGTTCTACATTCAGAATGATTATTTTGAAATTCGAAAGATAACTTATGGTTTGTGTTGTTATTGACGACAACAACGACGACAATCGACGATCTGAATGGCTATTGAGCACTTCATTTGTATAATATGTGCTGCATTTATTTTGCAGTTTACTCATAGATAGAACGTTGTTTTTAGTTAATGTACATGTTATTAAATACACCCACACACATATATATATAACTGTGAATCACCTACTAGACACGATCCTCGAGTGTTTCCGGTCTCCCTGTTTGGCAGGACAACGTGACATGAGAATTATTCACCCTACAAGTAAACCGTGACCAAATATTCAAAACAACATAGTATTCGAAGCCCAAATAAGATCACCTCGGTATGGCTACATATTGTCATATACTAGTAATGATGAATCTTCTCCGGTGATGTTGCATCTAGTAACAACACTAAGCGTGATACTTAACAAGAGTAGATGAATTATTGTCCTGGAATCCGGTAATAGGAAAAGAGCACACAGGAAATATATACCATAGTTAACTCGTAAATTGGGGAGAGTAAAAATAATGGTGGTATCTTCTTTAGTAACTCAACGTTTCAGAGGTAAAACGACACATTAGTGTAACACTCGGATAGGTATGTTTCTCATATAAGGATCAAGTGTAAGCCCATTGAAGGGACCACCTGATTTCTAAGAACTTTGAGTGAAGTAAAATGAAATTAAAAAATATATAGTGTTGACTTTTACATGTCTGAATATCTTGTACGATCTCAGGTATGTTAATCACATTTGATTTTTCAATAAGTCAATACCTGATATACATCGACACCTGTTTCTTTCTCCATCAACAACATATTAACGTAAATAGACCTAATAAGATCCAGAACTGGTAACCCAGTAATCGACTTCGGCGCTCTACCAACTGATCTACATTTTTGATAATATATATATAGATATATTATATATTATCTAAAATGTAGATCAATATATTTATTAATTATTTTAATACCTACAGACATCGATGTTTCATACTAACGTAATCTTCAGTGTAGGAACTAATTCAAAGCGGTCGGTGGGCGCGAACCCCGATCACAAATTGCCACTGATTCGCAGTCGAGAGTCTTATCCCATCGGCCATAGCCAATAAGTTAGTAAATAGAGAGAGATTCAAATGTAAATAGCGAGTCGGCGGCTAGATCTAACAATCAGCTTATATATATATATATATATATATATATATATATATATATATATATATATATATATATATATATATATATATTAATTCATTACAAAACAGCACTGAGACACAATACATATTTTACCAATATTCACACTGCACTTGGAGACAGTTGATATAACTAAGATCAATAAATAAATGTAGACAGTCCCATCCCGAGAAAACCATAATTGATTGTTAATGTGTTGCAAACAAACGATAGGCAAAATTATACAGAACATATATCGATACAATCTAATCAGTACTCGGATCTAATAAAAACATGTGTTCTCATAGAACACTATTGGTAGGAAGCATCTAAGGACTCACTCAATTTTGACAAGACACACTAAGCAATAAGTCTCATGCTGCAATTCACAACATCTACGATGAAATAATGAAAAAATCATTGAAAATGCATCAGTGCGCGTCTACAATAGGTATAATGCGCATCATATTCATACTAGCAAATATATGTTCCTTTCGGTCGCATATTTCTAATAGCCTGGAAAGACGGTATCATGACGACAAACATATACTTCATGTTGGAGGACATGTCTGGGAGGATGGTATAATTGCAACAGAACAGATACGACATAAGGCCGAAAGGAGCAGGTAATGCCTGGGACGCTCGTATCATGAAAACAAAACAGATACTATACTACATCTCTACTAAAGGAGAGGGTAATGCCTGGGGCGCCCGTATCATGAAAACAAAAGAGATACTACACTACATCTCCACTAAATGAGGAGGGAATGTCTTGGAAAATAATATAATTCAAGGAAACAGATACTACAGTACTCCCTGAATTGAGCCTTGAAAGATCTCGGAGTCTATATTCGTTACACCTTCGTGTTGATTATAAAACTTAGTCGATAATCTGAAGATTAAGTCTAAATGTGATTTAGATTAACATTACAACATAGCGTTAGGTACCTATATTTGGTGTGTATCGTCATCCATCGACCCAGGATGGTACCCTACTCGACTACGTCTCTCATAGTATAAATGAAGCGCTTTTCATTGGGTCATAGCGCCTAAATATATGTATTAGGAGACGTGAATGTCTATCACAGAGAATGGCTTGCTTTTGTCGAGATATAAAGGTCCAGCTGGTAACAGCACTCGTAGTTTCTTGATTGTCCACCCCTTTCACACATCGTTACTTTCCCGTGGGGACCAGCAAGCGCCACTTCTCGAGCTATTCCTGTAATAGATGCCCATCGTCCACTCAGGAATGCTGATCACTTTGTAATAATGGTTGATATCACCATAAACCTCACACCTCAAAGGGAAACGCTCTTATTCAAAACAGCGAGATATAACCAACGTGCTGATTAAGTATCCTTTATATATTTTATCAAAGATTCAGATTCGGGTAAAACTGTTTATCTTCGTGCTGAACAATGTGCAAAATGTGAAAGGCATTTGTCTTAACGTGGAAATTCCATAGAAAGTCCCATTCTTACGAATGATTTTACTTTGAGCGTTGCAGCTGCTATTGCGCACAGGTAGCAAACATTCCGCCGACATGAATCTTTTACTAATAGAAATAAAATATAGCATTAAAAACAACTGTACAAGTGTAATTGTAGCAGCTAACGGAAGTTATACTGAGATAACCAGAAACCGCATAGTCACAGAAATTAAGAACTGAAGACTTTTAGAAAATCTATAATAGTGTGGTGAACAATGGGCAATAAACATTTCCCCACTATACAAACAGAATGATGCCTTTTGCACGGCAACGGATCAGGCGAAACTCCTTTCCCAGTGGTTCGCGTTAAAACTCAACTTCGATTCTACGAACCACTCCCTCTCTAACTTCCCACTACAGACGTCTATGTTTCACTTGCATATGAACACAGACTTGTTTGGATGCCTCTGGTCATATGTCGTTCTGGCCCGAAAAAGCTGCAGCTGTAAGGTTTCATAAGCAAGCTGTTCCTTCGAACCCGTCAAACTGTTTTCCGCTGAATATGAGTTACCAGGATTGCCCTTTTTAGTGATTTCTCTGGGATTCACAAGAGGTTTTAGCGAACACGCTCGGTTATTTCTCCTAATTCTAGTATGCAACCTTCCTTGTTCAGTCAAATATAAACGCATCTAAATTTACCCAAACATTTTCAACCTGTTTAAGCAAATTGTTAAAATGTGGCGTCATTTGAACTTGAATTCATGAAATTGCCGAAATATATCAATGTTATTATGCCATAGCGTATAAAGATTTGTAAAAAAATATGTTTCTGATACAGGCATTATTAATTCTATAAAATGTTTCGCTGTATTATATACCTTTGTAGATATACAAAAGCCAAGGAACTAGGAATATTTTCACATCCGAGATAAATCTTACAAATGAATAAAAACAAAACAATATATTCAAGAACTGAACCGACATCAGCCTTCATTTTCACTGCGTTTTCCGTCGATAGATTAAATGAATTTTAACACTTACATGTGATACATTCGAACAATTCTGACACGCGATAGAAATCCGTGTCATAATTTTTTTTATATCTTTTTTCTCTTTCTATTTCTTGTTTATTGTTGTTCTTTTATTCATTTGTAATCAAAACACTGATGTGAAAATATCTACCTTCTTTTTTGCAGAAAATAACAAGAATATAACTCCAAGCATTTAGTCTGATGATTTGTTTCTGGAATGTAACAAGACCATTTCTGTGTAGCTCTTATGCTATGACTATACTTTGTACTACTACTACGCTCTACTAATGTATTGAGAACTGAAGTAAATACTGAAACCAAAAATATATATGTAATACATTATTTTATGCTATTAGAATATATATATATATATATATATATATATATATATATATATAGTTTGTAGATTTTAATTTTGTGTTGAGAATCTGAATAACAGAGCTCAATGTAATTTAAACAGAGCAAAACAGAATTATAGAAAAGAAAAAACTATACACACATTAAGATTGTATACATTATAACTTATGTCGACCCCTTAATTAGGTCTCCTGAGATGTATAAACAACCACGTCAAAAAACCACGTGGTTGTTTATACATCTGAGGAGACCTAATTAAGGGGTCGAAATAAGTTATAATGTATACAACCTTAATGTGTGTGTATAGTTTTTCTTTTTTTATAATTCTATATATATATATATATATATATATATATATGAAGTAGTAAGAAATACTGCGACGAGTATTCTTGTAATATATTATATATATATATATATATATATATATATATATATATATATATCACATCATATATATATATATATATATATATATATATATATATATATATTATGGAAAAGCTCCAGACTAGGCATGAAGCGACTTGGTGTAAGGAGCTAACAAGTAGGAAATATGATCATCGCAAAGACAAGTGATACCTATTGGCTTTAGTCTTTCTAAGACCAAAGTAGGAGGAAAACGATCAGCAGGATAAGACATCCACAAGTCTGCAGTTCTGGGAAAGGAGCTACTGGAATAGGAAGCCGTATTATAATTAGGTATAAAAACAGCGAATTGATTAAGACCACTAGACCAACAAGTCCAACACGCTGGAACAAAACCAGCAGAGTATAGATCAACAATTCCGAAAGAACACATCCCATGATAGTACTTATAGAAACGGCTGAGACAAACAACATCATTTTTGTGAGAGTCAGGCTGTAGAGAAGATATATATATATATATATATATATATATATATATATATATATATCTCACTTTTTACGAAATATTAACCCTAATGAAAAAAAAGATGAAAAATATATTAGTTCTATTAACACTTCCTCATATATATATATATATATATATATACTTTTAAAAAGCAATACTCTCTTTCCCTTTCCTTTCCATATATATATATATATATATATATATATATATATATGTTTAACCCTCTCTATATATATCTCTCTCTCTAGATATATATATATATATATATATATATATATATATATATATATATACATCTTTTTTTCCCTGAACAATTCAGAGTACGTCGTTTTCTTCTATTGCGTTAGATGTTTTACGTCGGACAGCTTTTAAATCATCTATTGCACAAGATGAGTTGGTCGGCCTGTACCAACGTTTCTTACAAGCGGCCTTTTTTTTCTGCTAATAAAATTCCTTACTTGTCCGCGCCATCTCGACCGGCTATAAATTAGCTTGTTACCTGTAGAGATGAAAGCGGCAATAATATAATTGTTTATGTACAAAGGCCCACTGGCCAGATGTAGGCAAGTTTGTAAGCAAACGCAAAGCAGGCGAATAGAAGAGGTTAAATAAACTTCTTGTGTCGGCACATGGCAAAGAAATGCATAGCGATTGGCGTAAACACAACTATGACGCCCACCACTCACTGCCTCAGTTAATATCTCTTTTTTCTGTGTCTCTATTCTTTTCTATACGTCTTTTGATTACTCTCTCTATCTCTTTCTCTCTTTCTCTATCTGTTATGTATTTAATATCCCAGTCTCGTTCAATTTCTCTCTGTCACTCTCACTCTCACTTCCTATGTTTGGCCTCTCTACTATCTCTATATTTCTGCGTCTTACTAGTAGTTTCAATTTGTGTCTCTTTCTTGTCTCCACCTGCTTATATATTTCAAACATCTCCACTTTCCTAGCTATTTGTTGGCTTTTCTTCTTCTTCATGATCTCCTCCAAGGATTCCGGAGATAAACCACCATAACCATATATTCTTTTTCTGAAACTACATGATTTGATAAGTATATTAAATAGAATATACTTATCTAATTTGGTATATTCGGACTACTGTTCTAATCTTGGGTGATTTTATCACAACGTTTCACCCATGTACCCTCCGACCTTCTTCAGTTGTCCGCAAGGACCCGTGGCACAGTGGATATAGTACTAAGTACAATTCAGTTATAAGTGACAGTCAGTGAAGATTGAAGATTGAAGGTTCAATCCTCAGTGCGGGCGATACGAAGAATTGCGAATTACTGAAGACTTTTTTTTCAGTCATTACAGATCGGAATGAGAGCATGCTACCCCTGTGGATTTAATAAAGGGTTCCCTTCGAAATTCCGTCCAGATTCCATAGTTCGACAGAAATATTATTGAGTTCGACAAGGTACACCTGAAGAAGGTCGGAGGTTACATCGACCGAAACGTTGTGATAAAATACACCTAAGATGAGAACAGTAGTCCGAATATACCAAATTCTACAGATTATCAACCCTCATCTAAAAAATTCCGAAACCTACTTATCCAAATCATGTAGTTCTAAGGAGAATACCAAATTATTACGATATTTCTGTTTTACGCTTGGATTCCTTCAAAAAAAAAAAAAAAAACGTTTTATTCTATTTGATTTTCTTTTCTTTATAACTAGAAAATTAAAGTAATAATTTATGGACTACCACTTTCTCATCTTGGGTCTTATTCTCACACCGTTTCGGCCGATGTAAACTCCAAAGTCTTCATGTGCCCCTTGACAATGCCTCTTATTGCGGAATGGTACAAATAATAGTTTTGTAATTTTTTCAACAAACCATAGTCGTAATAATTCAAAATGTGTGATTCTTTTATCAAACGAAACGAGCGTGGAATCGTTTCCATTTTGGTATTAATTCGATTTGAGATAATGTTTCTGATTGTTTTAGATGAGTATTGATAATATTTATTATTTGGAGTGTTCGAACTACTGTTCTTATCTTGGGTGTTATTCTAACAACAACTATTTGTTATTGCCAAAAAAAACTATTTTTTACCATTCACCAATTAGAACCGTTGTCAAGATACACCTGAAGAAGGTCGGAAGTAAAATCGGGCGAAACGTTGTGATAATAACACCTAAGATGAGAACAGTAGTCCGAGCAATCCAAATAATAAAATAGAAGGATATTAATGAGTTTTCAAGAGGCCAGGCACTTACATCTATGCCTATCAATAATTGACTATTTCGCGTTCTTCTATTACTGGCAGATCTCTTCATACCAACGTTAGTGCATTCTTCAAAGCCAAGTTTCCACGAACAGAGCATTGGATTAACACATTCACAGCGTCAATCTCCCACAAGCACAACCAGAATAAATCCAAACATCTGCTTCTGATTTAGAAGCTAAAGTTGCAGTATTTTAATTTTCTTTGATACCTTCCTTTGTTGACAGGTGTTTTCTTCCAGTTTCTTCTTTTCCCTTTTCCATTTGCCCTTTATATCCATGTTCTCTTTTTGTACTTACATATCTATCCAGCGTTGTCTATGAGTCTTTTGACTTTCCCTTTTGTTCGTTCAGTAGACCCTTCTAACTTCATGTCTTTTGTCTTAATTTCTGACAAGTAAAGATTTAAATTGACATGCTTAGAAAGATTATTAAATGAAGGAGTATACATTATAAAATCTTGAGCGTTAAGTTTTCTAAAGATTGTATCATATAGACTTATATATAATACACTGTATAATATATATATATATATATATATATATATATATATATATATATATATATATATATATATATATATATATACACCCTTTGGCCGCATATTTTTGATAGTGTATATAATTTAAGTATTGAGATTTAAGTAGGTAATGACTGGGAGGATAATCTCATAGAAAAACGAACAGGTACTACACTATAACCCCACAAAGGAGTAGTATTGCGACATCTGATGAGGTGCCGCTCAAGGCCCTCTTTCTTGCCTAGAGAGAGTACAAAATCGACTTCGCAATCTTGTAATAGATGATCTCTGTTCTTCTGTGCCACCCATTTTTCACAGAAGAAACGTTGCCCTACTCTATCTGTATTTCCATGATAGATGCTCGACTGAACTTTACATATGTCCCTTCCATTACAAGACCTTCTAAGCAAGAACCCGTCTTGTTGCCAACACTTTCTTTTCTTTCTCTGTATACCCAAAATACAACGACACTACGATGAACAGTTTCTTTCCACGAACTTTCCACCGATGTAACACATTACCGTGTGAATGTTTCCCTACACATGGTGGTTTTCAAGCCTAATTTCAATAAATATCTGTCGAGCCGTCTTGTGAATGAATCAATCTTTTAAGAGTACTGTTCCATCATATAACTTAAAATCTCACTAACAATTATGTTTGAGTTGCGTTTGGCTTTGGTAAATGGTAAATCATTAATATAAAAAAACATATTACAAGTGTTTAAACATAATCACAAATGAGTTATACTTCCAGCCCTAAAATTGTTCCACCATTCCTCAGTTTACAGAGGTTTGACTTAAAAAATCATTGAAGCTGAACAATTCCGGAGGGACGCTTTATATATTCCACGAGTAAGAAGAATGGAATCGTCTGTTTTTCATTTAAAAAAAAACCCAGAACTTACGAGATCCCTGTGCTTGTTTTATAAGTAATTCTACAGAATGTGCTCCGATGAACTTACTGCACTAGTACCCCATAAACCAAATACCCCATCAATCCGACTAGCAGCAAAACTCCACTCCTTCACTGCAGATGCCCCTAGATGGCGGAAGATGTCACTACTAATACTTTATTTCTTTGGAGAGCTTGCTTTTGGGATTACCCTCCAAATCTCTGTTTCCCTGACGGTACCCACATGCAGAAAGTTTAATGTAAACAAACATCTTGTTCCTTAAAAACTAACAGGGTTACCCACCTTATAAATCTGTCCCTTACCACAGTAGCCTCTTACGCATCAGTGATAATATGATTTCTTTGGGGCGAATACAAAATATATCAGAAAGAACCGTCTAGCTCATCAAGTTGCTCATAGCCTAGTATTTGGGTTGGGTTAACGTTAGTTATTGCCTGCTTGATCTCTTGTGGCTATCCTCTCAGGAATAAATTACGTATATTAAGGCAGCAATAACCTTACACTGATCTGCCCATATTTTAGAAATGTAGGATTGGTTGATCGTCGAAGGCCTGATGAGTCCTCACCATCAGTAGACAAGTGCTATTTCACTAAGACAATGCACAGTGTCGATCGCAATGATTGCAAAATAAAAGAATTGCAATTCCAATCGCTTCCACAACTACTTTGTTCTCAAGATCTTTCCCCAGCGACTACTGGCCTTTATACAAACTCAAAAAGAATTCCAGAGGAAAGAGATTTGGCTTCAATGAAATAATAATACCGAAAACTGAGACTATTTTGAGACCAAAGATAAACCGTGCGGTTAAAAAGCATCAAATTGTTAGAGAAGCGGTAGAACTAGTACATCATCCTGGAATGAGACTATGCTGATGAATGAAGCTGAATTTTGCCCAAAAGTTACTGTTTTATTAGTTAGGGCTGGTACTTATTCGGTTATGTGTAACTTCTCCCTCTCTCCCTACTTAGTGTCTACATATATATATATATATATATATATATATATATATATATATATATATATATACATCTCTCTCTCTCTCTCTCTCTCTCTCTCTCTCTCTCTATATATATATATATATATATATATATATATATATATATTTATTACATATTTTATTGTTCTTTCCCTTTCTGCCTATCACTACTATTTACAAACAATAGGAATCTTCTTTTGTTGGGCAATCTTTCTTTCTCGTTCTTTTTTCTAGTTATCATTTTGTTTATCACTATCAGTGTCTCTCCCTCAAACTTAACTCTCACACATACAAGTACACACACACGCGCGCTCACCGACGCGATACGTCTCTCTCTCTGTCTCTGTATCTGTCTTTTTCTATCTCCCACTGTATGTATGTTTTACTGCTAATGACTCACTATTTATCAAGGCCAAAATCCACGAAAGGATATTTTTTTATTCTTATTATTTCTACTCTCCTAATACACACTCTCTCTATTTTCTTCTCTTTCCCTCTTTTTTTTCGTGTTAAGTACCGAACGTGTTTTAATGGGTGTTTGATTGGTCTCATGTATAACGTAACTGGTTGTGCACTCAGTTGTTCTCGGTTCAAATTCTGTCGAGTCTATTGTGTTGAATTGCACACTAATAACTTGCAAATAAATTATGAAACTCTGATATTCCCGCAACTCTGTGTAAAACAGCAACTTGCGTACAACTAATTAAATGAAGTTAATCGTTTCAAATCGCGCATTTATTTTACCTTACTCCGACCGTGGGACAGAAAGTAAAATTTAAGTAAGACTCCAGCTCCTCCTAAAAGAAGGCACTTTGCGAAGGAGCATAACAAACCATGGTCGACCTCGTCAGCATCTCTCAGTGAGGGTACCTCAGACGGTTAGCAATAAACCAAACCCAAGTAAAGGTAGGATGCCCCTCTGAAACCGATTGGAACAAATGCTACAGTTTCATCCTCGCCTGAGCGTAAGGAATTACCGAAGAAGAGGTAAAGTGTTTCAGTATTAAATACTCAAAAATAATTCATATGACACAGAAAATAAACCAGATGAATCCCTTGCTTTTCATGGGTAGATGTCTTTGTTTATGTTCTTAATTACTTGCCTCCCACGAGAACAGAGTTAGACACAAATTCGGTTTTTAATGCGGGGGAAATCTGGATCCCTACAAAAGGAGTACTCTGGCATGGGACCAAAATAAAAATTGCCTCAGTTTAGAAAGAATTATTCTTCACTGACCGAAGACATACAAGAAGTCCAGTATCAGAACATATAGTAGGCTTTGCTCCTAGTGTTTAGGGTAAATACATGTATGTTTTTAACACTTTTTTCTACTTTCTTGCATATCTTCTTTCTCTCTTACACGCTATCCTCTTTCTAGATATTCTCATGTTTGTTCTCTCTTCCTCGCCCTATTTGTGTCTACTTTACTTCCATGACCCGACCTTATCTGAGTCTTGCTTACTGTAAAGGTATCCCCTCCTTCGTCTTCCACCTTATATTTCGAGAATAGTTAACAGTTTCTATTAGGTCTTAAAACAATAGCATAGCTAGTGCCATTTTTCTCTTCTCAATGTTAGAGTATCTTAAGAAGTGCCTTTCAAATTTGCTTGCCTCTAAATAAGTTGTCTATTAAAACGGTATTTCTAATTTAAACCCTTAAAGAATACAACTCATTGTTTCTACATGAACTTAGCAGGACGAATATTATTAGGCAACATTTAAACAGTTGTTTTTCCATTCCTGGGAGTAAATATCCATCTAACAGAATAGCGTTGCTAGAACATTAGAAACCTGTTGTGTAACATCTTCTTTGTAATCTTATCCGCAACGTTAAATTATAAGGTTATAAATATGTGTTCATTATTGCATTACAAATACGCTGCCTTGTTAAATTGCCACTATTTTTCAATATAGCGTTGCAAATACGTTGCCTTGTACGTTGACAGTATGATGAATTGTAACTAAAAGAAATATGATCATATTTCGTGGATAACAAATGGTGACCGTAACAAACCAAAATAATAATTAAGAAATAGTTGGTTTTACGCATATATACAAATATTCTAACAGAGACGGTTTGCTAAGGACACACGTAAGGTGCATGAATAGAGCTTAAAATCTCAGACGTATTTACTAAAGGAAAAACAAAGTTATTCGTCCCAACACAATCTAAGTGCACGTTTCCACAGGGTAAACTAAGAGAAGGAATATGCAATGAATAATGTACAAGTAAAAATAACCTACTTTGTGTGTGATGTTCAGCGAGCCTGACGTTACGACAAGAAGATAGATCTGGCAGAAACGGCGTCGGAATGATTAAGATCATTCGAAGATGTCAGGCTGTCGCACCGCGTCCGACACTTTGGCCGTCCAAGCCAAGAAGAGAAATATATCCGGTTTGTAAATTTGTACATTGGTTGAATTTGATATGTTTTTTGTTTTCGTAAATAGAATTGCGTTCTCTCGTTTGCTAATAATTGCTAAGAGGAGCTAACTTGGATCAAGCCCAAAGGATGTAACTAAGCTTACAGAACATTGCAAATACGGTGTCTTGTAACGTTGTAAATACTTTGCCTTGCAACGTTGCAAATACGGTGCCTTATAGCATTGAAAATACTTCGCTTTGTAACGTTGCTAATATGGGGCTTATATTGTTGCAATTACTTTGCCTTTCAAAATTGTAAATATGGTGCGTATAGCCTTAGAAAATATTTGTCTTTGCTACATTGTAAATAGTTTTACTTTGTAAAGTTGCAAATACTTTGCCTTGTAACGTTGCAAATACGGTGCCTTATAGCGTTGCAAATACGTATCCTTGTAACGTTGGAGATAGGGTTTCATTGTACCGTTGAAAATACTTTGCCTTGCAACGTTGAAAATACTTTGCTTTGTAACGTTGCAAATACGATGTCTTGTAACGGAGGAAATGTTTTGCTTTGTAACGTTGTTAGTCTTGTAACTTTACAAAATACGTGTCCTTGCACTGTTTTCACTATTTGCTTATAATGTCTCAAATACTTTGACTTATAAAGTTGCAAATACGATGTCTGGTAATATAGAAAATACGTTGTGTTGTAACGTTGACAATCGCTGCTTTACAGCTTTCAAAATGTGTTGGTCTGTAACATTGCGTATAATTTGCACTATGCCCTTTAAAATGCGTTGGAGTGTAACGGTGCATGCATTACACTACCCTTTTCGAATAGCCAAAGTATATACAATAACAAGAACAGACATTTTATGTTGCCTCCATTTAGTCTGCGTTCTGAGCGATAAAAACCGTTATTTACATCTGACGCGTGACAGGCTGACGGTTTGTCCACTGAACAAGCAGAACCTCTTATAAATACACGTGGATTAATCTAAACATGTAAAGTTTATATTTAAGAATAAGAGATCGTTGAAAATCATATTAGAGACTTACGCGTGACAGACGGGTACACATACAGAGTCTATTATGGAGATGCATGGACGCATGCGAAATCTAAAACAACAACGGGAAATATAGAAAATTTGAACCGAATTGAAAGCATTGTTTGGTTTTAAAATGAGTTAATCATAAAATTCACATAATTCCAAAATGGTGCCAGCAAATCCGCATTAAATTCAGTCAATTGATAAAATAATTCATGAAGATTTTGTGCAGCCATTATCTTAATTAGTGAAGAAAAAGTATTATGGTATCAGTTTACCATTTTCAGTTAAATCGTAGCGTTACCATAAGTTGGCGTTGAGCCATCACTTTTGTTTTGTGACATAGTTTATTACCACGGTAAAGCCATGTCGTAAATACGTCACATAAACCTATACTACGAGGTTTAAAGAATACTTCAGGTTAGTTGCGTTAAAATGTAGCGAGTATTATAGAGAAGTACGGTGAATATATTAACTGAAAATACTTTCAATATTGTGATCTAATTGTTTAATTGGGCCATAAAAACGGACATTACTTTATAACAACCTCATATTCTGGTTATTTGACCAAGCTTAGTAGGTATGATCCTGAATGGTTTCCCATCCATCGAATCTTAATTTCCCATATTTTTATTTGTTGGGTTATCTGTAAGGTGCTGTCATGTTTTAAATGACAAGTTTGTTTTTCTCTGTTTTACGGAACATAATCCTTGTCCACTAGGTTTCAGTCATGGATGTCTAACAGTCTTTGTTTTATTCCCGTACAAAAAATAAGCTCACACCTCGATATGACTTGCACAGTTGTCAATAACTCTGACGCACTTCTCTTTTGGCAAAACCTGAATTGGGCTGTGTTGACCTTCTTCAATTTGGGGATTGTTTTTATAGACATTATCCTGAGCTCAAGGTCCGGTGAATGTGAAGACCAATGTTTGACTATCTCAAACGTGTGCCCATACAATTGAATGAATGACACAAAGAGTGTCGGATATTTATAACTGAAACTTGGTGAACAACTCAGCCAGAGACTGCCGTTTATTTGTGCCAATTGTGAAATTTATTCAGGATGCCATAGGTATTATTTTGGGGACTCACCTTGTAGCAACTTGTGTTTAATTAATCCAATCGAATGATCTGTTCGCAATAGACATTGTGGTTCCTTATGAAATAGAAAATAAAAAGGTTACTATGCTGTTATAAAGACAAAACAAACCTTATATTAACATTAATCACACCAGGCATAACTTCCGCACCCACACTTGTATTAATAGTTTGTCTTCAGGATAATACACGTTCTATGTATGTTTATGTATCTTAGCCAGACAATGTTTATAAACGAAGTTTATGAACAAAAACAATATCGCATCTTTAGCACTGTTTTCTCTGTTTGTTTATATAAGAGTTCGTATCGCCCACTTGGTTGGTGTCTGTTCCGCACGACAAAGATTAAATGGCTGAAATAATTGAAAACAAAGGAGTCCCACAGACTGACATATTAATATAAAATATCTAAAAAAAACAAAGCAATGAGATTCAAAAATGAGAGGTAAAAAAGGAAAGGAGTACAAAATAAAATGGTGGACAAATAGCGAATTCATTGAACGGACTCTTAATAGCGAAACAATGCAATCTCATATCTTTAGGCAAACACTTTTAAAAAATCACACTCATTTAGTTAATGATCTTCGATAAATTGAAAAGCTTCCTCTTTTTTACGTCCAGCTCTGCATAATAGCCAAGCCACAACAACAACACAAGCAATCAGATTTAAGAATATTTTTAATGAAAAGCGTGATGTTAGAAAGGAAGAAATAAGATGAGATGTTTTCTTCTTCCGCTTGAAGACATCGTCAAAAACAATTGAAATTACTATTTTTCATCGTTTTCTTTGCTTTGTAACTTTTGTTATTGACAAGATCAATTATGCCATGAATATTCATAGCTATTAAAATCACAAGCATGATTCGTAGAAATACTTCAATCCGACACGGCAAATACACATTTAAACAAACGAATAAGAATAAGACTTACTTTGTAATGATTTCCAGTGCTTCAAGTTAATTTCCGTTTTATTATCATCAACAAATTAATCTCTGAATAAAGGTTTCTAGATGTATTCGTAAGCACAAATGGATCTCATATATATATATATATATATATATATATATATATATATATATATATATATATATATATATATATATATATATATATAAGATCCACTCGTGCTTACGAACAGAACTGTTTAATATCATTTGTTGTCCTTTTACGAAGACTAAAATAAAAAGATATGATGCTACTAAATCTTATGTCTAAAATTAGTATTCCAATGTCGGTCAAAAGCTATTAAACGATGTTGATTGTAGAAAATGTATTACATTTTAAGGGTCTTCAGAAGAAATTGAAATTCATGAAATATTGTTTATTTGGTGTTCAATGACTACGTATCAAATTTAATGCAAATTTGAAATACTTAAATTATTGGTCTACCGATTTTATAAAATCGGGGGACTTATGTTTTGGGGCATGTCCGTCCGTCCGTCCGCCCGTCCATTGAATTTCTCTGAAATTGTGCATGAAGTTGCAACTTTGGTCAGGTTAGAAAGTGACATTCTCCGATTTTTGAAAAAATATCTGGTTACCCCCCCAGTGGATCAAAACGCCCCAAAATGGCAAAAAATGACATTTTTTGCCCCATAACTTTTCATCTATCCATTCACTTTCTCTGAAACTTTGCTAAAATATGGGGGCAATTGTTTTGAATAGAAAATAAGTATCGGTGATCTTGGGAAAAATCTGGTTCGCGCCCCAGGGGCTCAAAAGCCCCCAAAATGGCAAAAAATGACTCTTTTCTCCCATAACGTTTGATCCATCCATTCAATGTTTCTGAGACTTGGCCAACATGTAGAGGCAATTGTTATGGATATAAAATGAGCATCCTTGACCTCAGAAAAATGGTGGTTCGCGCCCCCAGGAGGTCAAAGGGGTGTCACAACGCCCCAAATTGCCCAAATTTATTGCATTTTACACTCGCCACATCGAGTCACATACAGAGGGGGACCACGCACGCGCGGCTTGTTTAAATTGTACATTGTATTATAGAATACCATGAGAAACATTTTGAAATACTCTAAATGAAATTAAATGTATTGATTGATGTCTAATACCTGTTGATAAAATTCAATAAAAATCAGAAATATTTGAATTTTCCCAACTCGCTTCTACACCTTTTCATATAAAACTAAATTAATCTAAATATAACGCACATTGCCCATCTTATACCTTACAACAGTCTATCCAAATTCGTAATGATCGGGGTATTAGTTTAGTAGTGAATCATATACATAGAAATATATTAACATAGGCACATACAAAACTATTTGTATATGTTTATATTAGTAGGGATACTCAGAGTTGGCCGGGCTAGAGTGTTGAATAGCATCATATGCAATATCTATTAAAGATAGTTTACTTTAACAGCAACATTGATATTGTCAGAAGATATTTTAGCAACTTAGCTATTCAGATATATACTAATACACTTAAGCTAACGCTTATAAATAGATTGATTCCATTGTGTAACATGATTTAGAAAGGTAGCATTAGCTGCTTTAACTATGTCTAAAGAGGGAGAGAGAGAGAGAGAACTACTTTTAATATGCCCACATGCAAATTGTACATGTCCATACACTTATATTTAAGGTACGCTCGCTAGTATGTTCTCGTTTTGTAATGAAACATACATTCATAGAGAGAGATAGAGAAAAAGGAGAGAGAGTGGTATCATATATATATATATATATATATATATATATATATATATATATATATATATATATATATATATATGCAGCATCTTCTCTTGCATGCAAGTATTGTTGAATATAAGAGACAAGCCATGGCTAGATAACCTTTGGTAGATCCTTTCAATAGTCCGAATCAGGATCTTAGTTTCGGAGGGGAATTGGCTGATGAATTTGCCATAGTTCAGAGTTGTGTCCCAAGTACTATCAGACCCATCAGGGTCCATCTTCAGGAGAGTGAGGTGTATCAGGTACATAGCATATGTTAGTATTATAAGAGGTTATGGCGGGAATTATGTAATAATTACGAAACTATAGTTAGAATTATAGACATTGTAGTGTATTATTACTGATATTAAAGTTAATTCTATTAATTAGTGTTTTTATATATAGGACTTCTAATATATAGAGTTTTTGATTGTTATACTATATTCTAAGATTTTGGTATTTTCTAGATATGTATATTTATATAATATTTATAAATAAATATTAAATCATATATATCTAAAGACTTCAACTTTAGGAAGTGATAATTTCAGACGGTGATGAGGCGCGAACCCGGTTCACAAAGTCACCTTTGGACTTGTAGAACATTCACTCTACCCTAACGACCATTTACATTTATCACATGATAGAGATAATTTAATTAGATGTACGCTCATTATAGCGTAAACGTTAAGCCAGACTAGAGAACTCAACGACCTTAATTTGAGCCTTGATTTGTAGTAAAGTGATTGTCTATTTTTAAATATCTCATAACAGTGCTGAACTTAAATTTTCTTTAAGGAGCTTAATCATAATATTCATAAATAAATATTAAATTATATTTTATAAATAAATATTAAATTATATTTTATCACATCGATATCATTTCGAGCTGATTCCTCTCTTCAGTGAAGAGAAGTGATAATTACATACACATAACCCATTTATATTTACGCTAGATTTTGTAACATATCTTTCTCCATCAAAGACACACATGTAAACACATATACAAACAATTTTAATAGAGAGTGATAGACATGATAAAATGTATATATATAGAGATCTAGAAATATAGAGAGCAATAAAGAGAGAGAGAAAGAGAAAACGAGACAGACAGGGGAAGACATACAGATACATACCAAATGATTTACTTACATTCCATTATATTGACAAATAGGAACAATTATTTTTGGTTTCATTTTTTAATAAGGGGGAGGGCAAAATTGAAACTGCACACTCAGTGTTTCCAGTCTGAGACATTCCCAACGAAATAATTTTGCCATTTCTTTAGAGGACTTTTAAAATAACAATCAGTAAAAGAATCTGATATACGTATTTGAAGTTGTAGGGAGGGTTCTGCTTCATGGGTTATTAAGAGCAGTATATATTACGCACATAGAACGAAACGTAGAGATTCGGGACAATTTACATTGTATACCCTAGAATATTAAATAGGTATGGTATAAACTTCATCAACATAACATATATTTGGAATTGTTAAGTAGGTTCGACCCACATACCTCCTTTGGTTTAAGACGACACTTAGAGATTTTGGACCACTTCCATTGTCTTCCACAACCGATCTCATGCAGAAGATTTAAATGACATAGAAATAATATATAGTTGGGGTTTTAAATGGTGATGGCCTCATAGCACCTGAAGGATGCAGTTAGAGACTTGGGGGCACTTCAATTATCTTCTCCCGTTAATTGTACATGATAATACACTTTTACATTTTATGTAGATTCTCTTACATTTATTTTTATAGAGAACACACAAACAAACACACATAAAAAGTGTTTTATATATACATATCCTAGCAAGCCTACCAGCTAAGCCCAGACATATGAAAAATAAAATAGAATAATTTAAAACGTGTGTGTAAGTTATGACTATTAAAACTGCTATATGTCTACTTATCTCAACCCGTCTCTCTATCACTCTCTCTTCCTCGCATTTCACATCCTTCTTCCCACCTTTTTACACATCCGCCTAACCCATTTCTCTTTCTTTGATTTAATGTATTGAAAAAATAGTAATGTAAGTAATTCTCTTGAGCTTTAAGTGTAAAAGTTAATGCCCAATAGCTAAACCAAATTTCAGCTCAGTCCTATTCCTCTAAAATACAATGAAATCTATATTTGCTTAATTTATTATCTGGAGACGTCAAGTTTCTTATTTTCGCTTCTCCTCAATAATATAATGCAACTTATATTTATTTAGTGTATTCCCGTGTAACGCTGAGATTCTTGTCTTCCACGACTTCAGCAAGCACACACTATATAGTGAATGTACTACTGTATAATTACACATACCTGCTCTATATAGGATATTGAGCACTGACTTCGGAGCAACGCAGAGTACATTTTGTGCTATACAATGATATAAAAAATACAAATAAAATCTGTTTCCCAGGTAACGCGCGTTTAAAATCACCTGCTCTGTGTAGGGTTAATTCATCTAGGATATCGATCACTCTAAGGCAACGTCGAGTAAATACTATTACTATTATGGCTCCCGGCCAACACCGAGGTTATATGAGATATATAAGTTATTTTTCTGTGCCAATGCTACGTTTAAACACACCTGCTCTATCTAAAATGTTGATCACTTTTTGCTTATTGTATACTACGTACCAAATGTAATTCTGTAATCTTACATTTATTGCTTCCGTTCAGAGTTCTACTAAATCAACCCAAATAAAATAAAAAATGTCTCAAGAGCGTTGCTATAATCACCATTTTCCGAGTTACTTAGGCAGAAGAGAAGCTTAAGAAACATTAAATAATTTTTAAAGAAAATATCGAGCCATTTCCAGGAGGTATACATTAAAATGACAGTGTTTTATAGCTGAGATACTCGACCTTGCGTGACGAAATGTGCTCTATACTCCCCTCAAGTGTGCACGTAGAGATTCGAAAATACTTTCATTATGTACCCTGGCTTATCTTACAAAAGAATACAGTTTTAGATTCTATATAGAGACTCCAACCTTTCTCTCTATAGGACAAACACAAGCACACACATACATACACACATAAATTTAATTTTATATATAGATATTTAAATATATATATATGTATGTATATATATATATATATATATATATATATATATATATATATATATATATATATATATATATATATATATATAACTGTCTATCGGATAATTACGTAATCTCATCGGAGATCTATATACAGGGAAAAATAAGCAAAAGATAAATTGATCGCTTTACATGTTCTTGATTAATCATAATTATTTCATTTTACTTACTACATACATTTAAATCTACTTATTTTGTTTACTAACGTTTAACATCATTGATGAATATTTTGAATATAAACATCATAAATATGTATATATGTATCTCGATATCTATGTATACAATTCTGGTCGTCAATAAAGTAATACACCCCGAGTTATACAACATAACACATCAAATAATAATAATAATCTATTTTTCTATATGGGTGGGTTATTATTCTCGTGAAGGTAATAGGATTAAACACATGCACAGTTGCCAGTTTGCTTTGATAATATAAGGATTATGCTGAATATCTGCTCATATAAATAATATTATGTACGAGCTATATCTTCTGTATATATATATATATATATATATATATATATATATATATATATATATATAACCACTATGTCTGTATGTTTGTGCGATATGTGTGTTCTTTATACAAAGAAAAGTAAACAAATCTACATAACATCTAAACATGTATTGTTATATAAATTTACTGAGGAAGATAATGGATGTGTTCTCGACTGTTTAAGTGACGTTTAAGGGTGCTATGAGTGCCTGATACCTTTAAAACTTCAAATATATCCTATTTTAGGAAATTTAAATGATATGTATTAGATATTTTGAAGAATACAATGTAATTTATCCCAATCCTTAAGGTCCCTCCTGAACTAACAGAAGTATTTGGGGCGGGGGACAACCGCCGTTTAACATTTAAAATATATCCTATTTTTATGAAATTCATATAATTGTATAGAATTATCCGGGAAGACGATGTGGATGGCACAAAATCTCTCCGCCAGCCTTCATATGACGAATATCTACGTGCCCTCACATCTAAGTGACTTATGTTGATAGAATCCCCTTAAAATTTCAAAGACGTAAATCCGATTTTAATGAAATGTAAACCATATGTATAAGACACTAATTCAGACAGCTGTCCAACAGTTTAGTTTCTTCCGACTCTATTCGGGCCGAATAGGAAGGAAAGGACAGTAAAAACAAAGAAAGTGAAATAGTTTAATGTGCATTGTAAAAAAGTAGAAGTCATCATCATTCAATCCCAAGCAAACTCGAGTCTTCCTGCTAGTAAGACAAACATTATTAAATTACACGGAGTGTTTTTGATTGATAAGATATTTTAAATTAAAAAAAAAAATTACTAGTCTATTTAATATTTCGGTCAAATTTGTGTATATAAGTTCCGAGGGTTACTTGTTCCATTTTTCTATCCTTTTCACGCGAGTACTTACGATTTGATTCGTCAAAAAAACAAAAACAATAAAGACATATTTGTACAGACACCAAGACCAACGTCGTCTGAAGATGATTTGACGTATAAAATCGACATACTTCTCACAAAAAAATGTAATATCTCAATTATATCCTGGACACCACATAAAAGAATACACTTAAAAGTGATAGTAAACAAAACAAAATATTATCATATAAATGTCCCTTTTCTTACTAAATCCATTAAGAGCTACCGTTGTTTTATTTACTTACTATTAACACCATTGCTAAATATCTTGTTATATGAATAGTATAAATATGTATATATGTTTAGCATTTTTTTTGTATCGTAATCAAATTTGACAGGAGATAATTTTATATCACATACTAACGGAGTTCACGTCAATTTATTACATTCATTTCATGACATCATTTTTATGTTTACTTGCCTTCACTTATCCAAATTTCAAAGTTCCTTATTTTGTTTACTTGGCAGAATATAATCATGCAAGGGAAAATATAATCATAGTAATATGAATATTAATTTGTACGCTTTCCTAAAAACAACGCAGTCCCAATTTCTACGATATTCTATTCAAATTTAACGGCGTTTCATATATATATCCTGCATCAGGAAATACAGTTCACATCCTATTTTAAGTACCCATTATATACATGTTTAGCTAATCTTAATTACTTCATTTGGCAAAATCATACATTTAGAATTACTAACTTTGTCTACTAACAGTGAAAGAAGTAATGATGTAAGATTTTGTCATATAACTGATATAATATAGTTTTATAAAATATCTAAATATTTGTATCTATATAAAGACAACGTAATCGTTTGCATGAGATATTGACAAAATTCATACGGGGAGAAACATATGCATCACACATGAATGTTAAACTTCGACTCACAAAGATAAAAATAGATATTTAATATATGTGTTTGACTAATCGTATTTATGTCTAATGAATTACTACAAATGTTTTATAATTAAAGCCAGAGAATAACGTATGTATACTATAATTGGAAGAATGGCAGATAAGGCGTAAATGACAAACTAAGAATGCTTGACGGCCGGTAGATCAAAAGTGCGACCATGGTAAAAAAGCAAAAGTTAAGATGTGACATCATTTCTTCGAGATTTGTCTGGCCTCTTGTTCCTGTCAGACTTTAAAGTGATCAGACGTATGAGTCAATCGCTTGTTCCAGCCTCGATTGCTGGTTCGGGAGGGTGTTTTGAAGTAATTGCACTTTCTTAGTTTATAAGCTCCTTATTCGCCTTTCTGTCTCTCTTTCTCTGTTTCTATCTCTTAGCTAAGTGTGCATAACTATATCTATGTGACTCTCTGATTTCCGTAAAGATATGTTCGTCACGCGACTTCACCTCTATATAAAAAGAAGATATGTGTCTTGTAACTTTATTGATAACAAGGAAGACGATGACGACATGAGAAGTACCAAGAATAGAGTGTATAATGAAATACACATCTCAGACGACACGAATACACAACACAAACAGTAAACGTTAATTATTTCGTTCTTGAATTTTATTGCTGAATATCTTGACGAATAAAACATGTGTCATAGTCATATAAATGATATATTTATATTGCTCTTTAAACAACCTCACAACTTTGATAACTTCTTCCCTGTAGGGAACATGAACATGAAGAGGGCTTACTTGCGAAACGTCCTCGGGTTTGCTTGTCCTGTGCGCTGCGAGTGAAAGAAAGAAAGAAGGAATGAAATCCAACATAGCGTCACTGAATGTTTATTACATACAGTTCACGCAAAATCTCGCAAAGTCTCGCTGCACGTATGGAAATTAGGTGTGACTGGATATTATAAAAAGCGAGTCTCGTACCGTCTCAGGAGAACGGAGTGTGCGAAGCGAGTGCACGTGTCGAGCAGTAAGAGCTGCTTTGGAGGTTAACAGTGACTTGCGACCTTCGTTATTATTTCATTCCCCTAATTGCCTGGACACCCATATACACCCCAAGCGTAATGTTAGGTACGAATAAATAAAGGGGTATTGCTCCCACTCTTATAACAAAAAGCAAGAAATGAAGTTCGAATCAAACTTGTTTTAATGTATATTTTTTTTAGATGTGTTCAACTAATCATTTTTACTTCATTTGATTGACTACATACATTCAGAAATACTTATTTCGTTAACTGATGGTAAATGTATTATCTTTAGCTTACGGACATCACATCTCGTATTATGTCTATCAGGCGAGCTGCCCTTAATTTGTAATACTAACACTCAAAGGTTAAGCTGCTGAAACTTCTTTTTACTTTCATTCAAAGATATTCTTACATATAATTTCATAGATTTTTGTCGAGTAGTTTTCAGGTGATGTGATGTTAGACTGACGGACGATACGGAGGGTAGAAATATCTTATATATTTATTAACGTTCATACCTTTCGTCATTTATCAATAGCTTTGTGAACAAAATCTGTATATAAAAGCTTATTTCATATGCTCTTCAGAGCTATTCGTTGATGCGTGTTCTTAGAAATTATTGATTCATTTTGTTCATTAACAGCTATTTCTATATTTGACCCGGTCCGTCGTTTTAACTTTACATAGTAATTTCATCGTGAAAGTTGTGACTATTGCTCCCCGAGTAATACAGAACAACGAAACAGAAATACGTATTAATCTAATAAGCGTACATTTTCCGTCTAACATCGTACGCTACATATTGTCATTAAAATTACTACGCGAACTAGCAGTTCAGTGGCCACTGAGAAATGAGATAACACGATTTCTATGATTAAAAATGCGCAAAAACTGACCAAAACATTTCCGGCATGGAAATCGTAAAAATATGCTTAGAAAAAACATACATACTTTAGAACACGACGATATTGAATAGTGGGTACTATTCCTTAAGTTTCGCTATTAATATATTCGTCATTTGTTTCAAGCAGTCGTGAGTCGCTTCGATAAATGATAGAATATATATCCATAGAAAAAAAGTTATGGATTTGTGTCGAGTAGTATTCTCGTTATGCGACGTAGGACGGATTGAATGCTTTTCGGCGACTTTCTATTAAAAACTAAAATAGTGTTGACAACTGTTATCATGGATTTATTGAAACAATTGTATAAGAGAAAACTAGTCTGAATGTCGACCACTTGTCAAATATTATTTGTTAATATCTGTGCTCTTTATCAAATAAGAGACAAGCCAAATGGCAATCGATATCTATTGACGATGTAAAATCACCCCGAAACATCTTGTTTCTTGCCGATCGATAATATTTCTATTGAATGAAAGATCAAATACACAATAGCAGGGATAACCTGATTCATCCGGCTTTGCTCTTAATAAATCTTTTTAGAAGAAGCAATCGATTGGTGTTCGATCGGACGAAAATGGTGGTCAAGCAGATTATTAATTCACAAGGAAATTGAATGGAAATGTATTGATTATTTTCTTGGGTCGTTTTTAATTGTAATCTGGAGATCTTTTGATGCAACTATAAACACGGACACCAGGTTTTTGTTGGCTAACTATAAAGATTTGAACTTAAAAAAATGAATTCAGCTGAAATTCAAACTAATATAACTAGATTCGCCTTGCTAAAATGTTATAGTCTGTATTTCTAACCTCAGTAAAATGTGATAAACCCCTTTCAGAAATAGTTGTAATCAACTATTAATCCTAGCGTAATGCACTATTCCTACGTCTTTAGTTGAAAACTATTTTACTAGCTTTCTGTATTTTTCGCTGCCTCGACACAATATAGATATTAATTATCTTTTCTTTCCCTTAACAATTAATGGTGGCCGAGTGGATGAGCACAATATTAAGTTTGTGGCAATGCTTTCTCCGTGAATGTCTCCAAGGAAGTTAGAGCTGAGGCTTTGTGTCAAACAATGAATTGGTAACATACAGTTGGAAGTGCGTGCACAGTTCAAGTAATATCTGTTCATTTTTTAAAATTTTCCAGGCATTGAATTTGCCAAGACAGGAAGGCCAAGTGTCGTGGTCGCTTCCAACTCGAGCATTGAACTCGCTGAGTAAAATTACTGTGTCTCTTGGAGGGAGCTTAATGATTGTGGCACAGATGCTCTCATAAAACTCATTTTTAACATAAGAGGTGCATATTACAGTGGGGGCATAGGCACTGATGAGTGTAATAGGGCAAGTGGTGGTTGAGTCCCAGTGTGAGGATACGTTCAGAGCCGGCTGTAGGAGGTTCTACGCTTTTTAACAGGCTATTTCTCACAGTAAAACAAATAACATGCTCTCTCCTCTAATCTTTTGATTATCATGCCAGAAGAATGTATACGCTTTTTCGCTAGCAGCCTCAGCAAAGCGCGTCTCTATTGCAGTGCAACAATGTCGACGTCTATGGAGTGTGTTGTTCGTAACTGCAGTTTTCCTCAAGTCATTAGTGCTTATCATGGCGTCTGAAATTTCAATAAACACAGACCTGACATTTCAAGTTTCCAGTTTAAGAGCTGGTTCTTTTTGTATAAGTTATATTTTAGTCCCTGGTGTACTCTATGCGTATCATTTTTCGGCTTTTAGTGTAGTCCCACACACCCAGATGAAACAGGTTAGACGGAACGAGAAAGCACCTTATTAGTCGGGGGCTGACCAGCTTGAAGAATGGGGCGCGAATACATTTCAAAGCGTGGAAAAGAGGCCCATGCCGCTCCTTATTACGGTCATTAGTCAGAGCTTAAAACCGGTAAACTGCCTTTCATCGGTGCTGTGCTTTGTCGGGATTAACTCAGTGAGCTGGAGTACCCTGTCCAGTGCAAGTGCTGTCAGGGCAGAAAGTAATAAATACAGAAGTAGATAAATAGGAATGCAGATACTGTCGAGTTTCCAGCATTGCCCTCTATGTCTCAGTGATTACACAAGCGAGGCATACGGACTAACATTAACTCGTCACAAAGAGACGCATATTTTGAATAGGGTTGATCTCTCGAGGCATTGCTCTTATAAGGTGGGTTACCCTGCCCATTGTTCATCTAAGTATATCATCTGCCGGCATTGTGTATTTCGACCACATCTGACAGAAATGTATCAGCTGTTCTTCAACCTGAAAAGTCACATGCTCCCATGAGTTTATCTTAGTCCTGATGCGGCCATTGACCTATCCTAATGATATAGGAGTTTTTGAACCAACTACGTTAGACACTCATGTAGTTTGTCAAATCTGCCGAGACCTGGTGCCGGAGTGTGCTCATTGCGTGCATTGCAACTTTTTGGGACATGGATTGGCTAGATATGCACTGTGGACCAAAGACTGCTTACCAGATACCAAGGTCTCAGCGACTGCCTTCTTCCAAAGCTTCTACCACTTCTCAATATCCAACACTAAATCGTCACTGTATCGCTGGAAGAGGTGCTTGTCAAAGGGTAACCCGCGATTTTGTCCGACCCTCCTTATTTTATATCCGCAGTTAACCTTTATATTTAAAATCCACCCCCTATCCACAACCTGGGGAGCCGGTGGGTAGGATTGTTCTTCATAACACCACAGTATTGCTCTCTCTCTCTCTCTCTCTCTCTCTATATATATATATATATATATATATATACATCCACACGTCCACGTGTGGTAATAGCGCACAACTGTCCTAGCGAAATGCATAGCTTCTCCCAGTAAAACCTACTCCATGTGAATGTTGCTAGTACGACTACGCTAAATGAGCCATTCTTAACGGCAAATATTCAGTGGTGTAAAACTAGATACGGGTTTTGTCAAAAAAGCAATGGGTGATGCTACCCTTACAGAAATATCCAGAGGAGCTTAGACCCTGTCAGCTGAGGCATGTATGTCTACCGAGATGTGCATCACATTCTGGTGCCGTGTATCTTGAGACCGAGCCATCGGTATATGGCAGTACTATTAGGAGATATGTCCTCTTAAGCCTTTGTTAAAGCAAGCATCTAGGAAAGGAATACAACGATCTAGCACTTGCGGTTTAGGTGACTATTTGTCACCGGGCTGTTGGTCTGTCACCAGATGCATAGTAACCAATACTCAGAAAGTAGTTGTCGTGTCGGACAAGCGATTAGCACTATCACCATGTTGCTGTGCTGGTACTGTTGACGTATGTGATCCATATGTTAATACTAACTATGTGTCTTGCTTAGCGGGATGAATGTAATAAGTAATAATACATTTTATTAAAAAATAGCTTGTCAGAACGTCAGAGCCTAACTTGATCGTTATGGTTCTGACCGGCCGAATAGACGAGTAACAATCTTTAGAGAAGAACTTTTAAGTTTCACCATTTGTAAAGCAGCCTTGTCAGAGACAAGATTGCTGGAGAAGAGTAGTCGTGTAGAGGTAGATTCTGAATATGTATTTTATTGGGTCGGGAAACCGAACAGCGAAGGATACGACGATGGCGTAAGATTTTCTCTGAAAATTGAGTTTTTCTAAACTTGAAAACGTTCCCTGTGGTCTAAATGAGCGTATTGTGACTTTTAAATTGATATTCTCTTATCACCGATATGCAACTCTTTTTTTGCGTATGTTCTCACATATGACAGCCCACCTGAGCTAGTGTGGTCCTCTATAAAGATTTTAAAAGAGTTCTCTTTCATGCTACTCGAAGTGATAACATTTTTCTGCTAGTGGATTTCAATGCGAGGGTAGACACCATGGCGTCCACTCGTCCTGCCCTGAATAAGTTGAGGAGGCTATTTGACAGTTAAGATGTGGAAAACCTGACAGTGAGTGTACACATGCATTAGTCCATCGCTGTTGTGGAAGACCATTGGCAGTGCAAATTCACGGGTTGATTTACAACATCTGGTTTGACGGGCATGTTTACCAAGATTAGCGTGCCTCTATTATGGTATCTTTGTACAAGGGTAAAGAGAGGAAATATTAGTGCAGCAATAATGAAGGCACCTCTCTTTTGAAGTGGAAAAACAGTATTTACAAGAATCCTGTTGAATAGCCTGAATGGCTATATCTGCCATTTTGAGCATCCTGAGAATTAGTGTTGCTTCAGTAGAAATAGGGATACCACTGCACGGCAAATGCAGGAAAATTGTATTAACACTGTCTAGACCTATATAAGCTTTCGACACAGTTAATCGGGATGCGCAGTGGAATATATTAGGTAAGTTGCTATGTCCTTCTAACTTTGTTAGAGATGTTCGTGAGCTGCACGACAACATGAAAGCACGTGTCAACTGCAATGGTTGTTTCTCTTAATCCGTTGCAGTTGTATAATGATGTTAAACAAGGTGATATACTTTCACCTAATTTGTTTTCCATTTATTTTGATGTAATTATGTCATTGAATTTCACTAACTGTGACAAAGCTGTGCATCTTCGATTTCGCACACCGTTCGGCTGTATAACTAACAGCGTGTTACGACTTTATCAAGGAAATTCTCAACTGTTGTTCGAGATTTGCTCTATGTAGATAACGTTGATCTCGTAGCTACCTCACAAAATAATAATCATGGTATCATGGACCGTTTTGCATGGACGTTCACAAGCATAGGTCACAGAATAAGCCTGGTCAAGTCAAAGGTTACGCTTGCACCGATCACTTGGCAACCTGTATCAGGAACCGGATATGTTTCTTAATGGCAACATACTGTCTGTAGTGAATCGTGTTATGTATCTGGGTAGTGTTATTTCGAAAAACAGACCGTTGACTGGTGATACCAGATCAGGCTGCCCTGTGGCTCCCTGAGACGAAATTCACCTACATTGACGTTTTTTCTTTTTTTTTTTGTAAAACTTAATTATGTTCTACAAAACCAAAAACAAAAACAACAGCCCCTCTCCCTTTCTCCCTCCCCTTTTTTATTTTATTTTTAGAACTTGAAGCATAAATCTTTTACTATAATGATCAGATTCGGCATTAAATAACCCAAGAAGGGTTGATATGCCGTAAAACAAAACTACCAAACCAAAAACGATGATTAAACATTTGAAGATATAAAGAACTTGAAGCATAAAAACTTTTACTATAATGACCAGATTCGGCATTAAATAACCCAAAAAGGGTTGATATGCCGTAAAACAAAACTACCAAACCAAACCAGACCGTTGAATGCTGACATAAGTAGACGTATTAGAAAGACTGATGTCTTTTAGTCATTTGGAAAAAAAACGGTGTTGGGTACCACATAGGATTAGGCTAGAAACCAATATTTCCACGTATGAGGCCTGTGTTGTATCAACTTTGTTATATGCGTGTTTAACATGGACTAATTACAGAGCTACTATTCGTCCGCTTACGCGTTTTCAGTAGAGTTGCCGAAACACTTTCTTAACATCCGTTTGGATAGATTTACCCCTGACACCGAAGTGTTTGGCGAGCTGCTGTTCCAAGCATTGAGTTTGTATAAGAAAACATACACATCGTTGAGCTGGTCATCTTTTTCGTCTTACTGATTACATATTGTCCAAGCATGTGATTTATGGAGAAATATATCAGAATAGCTGCCCACAGCAGACACCGCGTAAGCGATTCAAATATTGTCTCAAATACGATTTGAGGTGCGTTAGAATTATAGTTGGAGGATGGGAAGAGTGGCTGTTGGCCAAGGTAAAGGAAAGCGATTTTTGAAGGCAACAAGCTTTTTTAAAGGAATAAGATTAAACACCAGCAACAGAAGAGATCAGTGAAAAAGAGACAGGACGTGACACCTCCAGCACATGGAAGAAATATGGAACACCTAAAATGAAAAGCTTGCAATTTGGTAATAATGTCACGCGCAGATTTGTGTTGAATCGCCAACAATTAAACAAGCACGGCCAAGAGGTGTCTTCATATATGGTATCCCCTCATATCATCACAACATCTGCTACTTCTGTAAAAGTCGGGCAGGCCTAAAAAGCCATATATAACATTAGTAGGCTAAAAGTGGTCATATTCGAAATCGTATAGACATCCGCTATATATATATATATGGGAAGAGAAGGATGAAGGTAATCCGACGTGATGGTAAAATGAAAAAGGAAAACCAAAAACTGGATGTTTTTTATGTGTACATCAACGTTTCGTCTTTATTTATAAGACTTCATCAGGATGATGATATAGGGAAAAGATATCATGCAAGCACAGATACATGTAGGGTAGACATGTTGGGAAGAAAAATAAAATAAAATGAAAAATAATGGCAGCGTCTTGCTGGACGTCCGTAACAAGTACGGACGTCCAGCAAGACGCTGCCATTATTTTTCATTTATATTATTTATTATATATATATAATATATATATATATATATATATATATATAATATATATATATATATATATAATATATATATATATAATAAATATATATAATATATATAATTAAGATATATATATATATATATATAAGTATACATTTTTATTTATACAAACATTATTGGTTACATGTGTGCATACATGTTTCGGTTGCACTTTTCCAAAAAAGTCAACCTCATCAGACCAAGAATTTATCAGGAATCTTGGTCTGATGAGGTTGATTTTCTTGAAAAAGTGCAACCGAAACATGTATGCACATATGTAACCAATAATGTTTGTATAAATAAAAATGTATACTTATAAACAGCTCTACTTGGTATTGAGCACTTTTTATAAACACTTGAGTTTCTACGGATTTACATTTACAGAAACTAATACAATACATGTATGATATATATATATATATATAT
>OY744515.1:27543553-27702193 GCA_963556195.1 Sepiola atlantica | reverse complement strand
CAACAGAAGACGTCAACAGAATATGAATGTGATTTGTATTATTTTTATTCTGTTTTTAACACGTTTTTATATAAAACTAGCGGGGCTACCCGGCGTTGCTCGGGGTCATGAAAACATATATTTGAAGAAAGATCGTGTGTGTAACATCTTTATATTCTAACTTCTATGTCCGCTCCCTCTCTCTACAGCCGTCTCTTTATCTGCTACCTTTCTCTTCCCTGGTCGCCCCATTTCGCCGCTACTTTCTAATTTTGCCTTTTGCCAAAGCTGTTTCTTCCCCACCATTTCTCCTATTGCCCAGGGTAATAGTATGACATATTTCTATAAAAAGTAACAGCTCTATCTGCGCCTTCTATATAGGTACTTATCTCCACCCCGGTGTTCATACTATATACGTATCTATCATCACCCCGGTGCGCATACTATATACGTACCTATCGCCGCCCCAGTGCACATACTATATACGTACCTATCGCCGCCCCGGTGCAGATACTATTTAAGTACCTATCGCCGCCAGGTTGTGAATGCTAAATACATACCTATTGCGCCCCAGTGTGCATGCTACATAAGTACCTATCGCTGCCCTAGTGCGAATACTAAAGACATACCAATTGCGCCCCGGTGTGCATGCTACATAAGTACCTATCGCTGCCCTAGTGCGAATAATTACTATGTACATATTGCCGCTTTGGTGTGAATGCTAAATACGAACCTATCGCCGGCCCAGTGCGAATGCTAAATACGTACCTATAGCCGCCCTGGTGCGAATGCTTAATACGTACCTATAGCCGCCCCGGTGCGAATGCTAAATACGTACCTATCACCACCACGGTGCGAATGCGAAATACATACTTTTCGCCTCCCCGGTGCGCGTGCTATATATGTACTGATCGCCGCCGCAGAGCGCATGCTATGTACGTACTTATTGCTGCCCATGTGTACATGCTATATACGTAGCTATCGCACCCCTGAATTCTGAATACGTACCTATCGCCGCCCTGGTGTGGAAGCTAAATATGTACATATCGCCGCCCCGTTGCGAATGCTAAATACATACCTATCGCCGCCCCGGTGTGAATTCTAAATACGTACCTATCGCCGCCCCGGTGTGAATTCTAAATACTTACCTATCGCCGCCCCGGTGCGGAAGCTAAATACGTACATATCGCCACCCCGGTGCGAATGCTAAATACATACCTATCGGTGCATTGGTGTGAATGCTAAATACATACCTATCGCCGCCCCGGTGTGAATGCTAAATACGTACCTATGGCCGCCCCGGTGTGAATTCTAAATATGTACCTTTCGCCGCCCCGGTGTGAATTTTAAATATGTACCTTTCGCCGCCCCTGTGCGCGTGCTATATACGTACCTATCGCCGTCCCGGTGCGCGTGCTATATATTAACCGATCGCTGCCTCAGTGCACATGCTAAATACATACTTATCACTGCCCCGGTGCACATACTATATATGTACTTATCACCGGCCATGTGCACATGCTATATAAGTACCTATCACCACCGCTGAATGCTAAATAAGTACCTATCGCCGCCCCGGTGTGGAAGCTAAATACGTACATATCGCGGCCCCTAAATTTAGGCTAACCCCTAAAAAATTTAGCCTAACCCCTAAAATTTTCCCCGACTCCTAAATCTCTCCAGCCCCTAATTTTTCACTCTCCCCCAACCATGAGAAATATTTTGAGTTCAAAACCAAAAATAACAAAAAAATTTGGCCTGCCCCTTAAAAAGTTCCGCCTGACCTCTAAAATTTTCCCCAACCCCTAAATCTCTCCTGCCCCCTAATTTTTCCCTCTCCCCCAACCCTGAGAAATATTTTCAGTTCAAAACCAAAAAAAAAGAAAAAAATTTGGCCTGACCCCTAAAAAGTTCATCCTGACCCCTAAAATTTTCCCCGACCCCTAAATCTCTCCAGCCCCCTAATTTTTCACTCTCCCCCAACCATGAGATATATTTTGACTTCAAACCAAAAAAAAAGAAAAAAATTTGGCCTGACCCCTAAAAAGTTCGTCCTGACCCCTAAAATTTTCCCCGACCCCTAAATCTCTCCAGCCCCCTAATTTTTCACTCTCCCCCAACCCTGAGAAATATTTTCAGTTCAAAACCAAAAAAAAAGAAAAAAATTTGGCCTGACCCCTAAAAAGTTCGTCCTGACCCCTAAAATTTTCCCCGACCCCTAAATCTCTCCTGCCCCCTTATTTTTCACTCTCCCCCAACCCTGAGAAATATTTTCAGTTCAAAACCAAAAAAAAAGAAAAAAATTTTGCCTGACCCCTAAAAAGTTCGTCCTGAGCCCTAAAATTTTCCCCGACCCCTAAATCTCTCCAGCCCCCTAATTTTTTACTCTCCCCCAACCATGAGATATATTTTGACTTCAAACCAAAAAAAAAGAAAAAAATTTGGCCTGACCCCTAAAAAGTTCGTCCTGAGCCCTAAAATTTTCCCCGACCCCTAAATCTCTCCAGCCCCCTAATTTTTTACTCTCCCCCAACCATGAGATATATTTTGACTTCAAACCAAAAAAAAAGAAAAAAATTTGGCCTGACCCCTAAAAAGTTCGTCCTGACCCCTAAAATTTTCCCCGACCCCTAAATCTCTCCAGCCCCCTAATTTTTCACTCTCCCCCAACCCTGAGAAATATTTTCAGTTCAAAACCAAAAAAAAAGAAAAAAATTTGGCCTGACCCCTAAAAAGTTCGTCCTGACCCCTAAAATTTTCCCCGACCCCTCAATCTCTCCAGCCCCCTAATTGTTCACTCTCTTCCAACCCTGAGAAATATTTTGAGTTCAAAAAAAAAAAAAAAAAAAATTTGGCCTGCCCCCTAAAAAGTTCCGCCTGACCCCTAAAATTTTCCCCGACCCCTAAATCTCTCCAGCCCCCTAATTTTCACTCTCCCCCAACCATGAGAAATATTTTGAGTTCAAAACCAAAAAAAAAGAAAAAAATTTGGCCTGACCCCTAAAAAGTTCGTCCTGACCCCTAAAATTTTCACCGACCCCTAAATCTTTCCAGATCCCATAATTTTTCACTCTCCCCCAACCATGAGAAATATTTTGAGTTCAAAACAAAAAAAAACAAAAAAATTTTGCCTGACCCCTAAAAAGTTCGTCCTGACCCCTAAAATTTCCCCGACCCCTAAATCTCTCCAGCCCCCTAATTTTTCACTCTCCCCCAACCATGAGATATATTTTGACTTCAAAACAAAAAAAAACAAAAAAATTTGGCCTGACCCCTAAAAAGTTCGTCCTGACCCCTAAAATTTTCCCCGACCCCTAAATCTCTCCAGCCCCCTAATTTTCACTCTCCCCCAACCATGAGAAATATTTTGAGTTCAAAACCAAAAAAAAAGAAAAAAATTTGGCCTGACCCCTAAAAAGTTCGTCCTGACCCCTAAAATTTTCCCCGACCCCTAAATCTCTCCATCCCCCTAATTTTTAACTCTCCCCCAACCCTGAGAAATATTTTCAGTTCAAAACCAAAAAAAAAGAAAAAAATTTGGCCTGACCCCTAAAAAGTTCGTCCTGACCCCTAAAATTTTCCCCGACCCCTAAATCTCTCCAGCCCCCTAATTTTCACTCTCCCCGAACCCTGAGAAATATTTTCAGTTCAAAACCAAAAAAAAGAAAAAAATTTGGCCTGACCCCTAAAAAGTTCGTCCTGACCCCTAAAATTTTCCCCGACCCCTAAATCTTTCCAGATCCCCTAATTTTTCACTCTCCCCCAACCCTGAGATATATTTTGACTTCAAAACAAAAAAAAACAAAAAAATTTGGCCTGACCCCTAAAAAGTTCGTCCTGACCCCTAAAATTTTCCCCGACCCCTAAATCTCTCCAGCCCCCTAATTTTCACTCTCCCCCAACCATGAGAAATATTTTCAGTTCAAAACCAAAAAAAAAGAAAAAAATTTGGCCTGACCCCTAAAAAGTTCGTCCTGACCCCTAAAATTTTCCCCGACCCCTAAATCTCTCCATCCCCCTAATTTTTAACTCTCCCCCAACCCTGAGAAATATTTTCAGTTCAAAACCCAAAAAAAGAAAAAAATTTGGCCTGACCCCTAAAAAGTTCGTCCTGACCCCTAAAATTTTCCCCGACCCCTAAATCGCTCCACCCCCCTATTTTTTCACTCTCCCCCAACCCTGAGATCCCGACCCCTAAATCTCTCCAGCCCCCTAATTTTCACTCTCCCCCAACCATGAGAAATATTTTGAGTTCAAAACCAAAAAAAAAAAAAAAAATTTGGCCTGACCCCTAAAAAGTTCGTCCTGACCCCTAAAATTTTCCCCGACCCCTAAATCTCTCCAGCCCCCTAATTTTCACTCTCCCCCAACCCTGAGAAATATTTTCAGTTCAAAACCAAAAAAAAGAAAAAAATTTGGCCTGACCCCTAAAAAGTTCGTCCTGACCCCTAAAATTTTCCCCGACCCCTAAATCTTTCCAGATCCCCTAATTTTTCACTCTCCCCCAACCCTGAGATATATTTTGACTTCAAAACAAAAAAAAACAAAAAAATTTGGCCTGACCCCTAAAAAGTTCGTCCTGACCCCTAAAATTTTCCCCGACCCCTAAATCTCTCCAGCCCCCTAATTTTCACTCTCCCCCAACCATGAGAAATATTTTCAGTTCAAAACCAAAAAAAAAGAAAAAAATTTGGCCTGACCCCTAAAAAGTTCGTCCTGACCCCTAAAATTTTCCCCGACCCCTAAATCTCTCCATCCCCCTAATTTTTAACTCTCCCCCAACCCTGAGAAATATTTTCAGTTCAAAACCCAAAAAAAGAAAAAAATTTGGCCTGACCCCTAAAAAGTTCGTCCTGACCCCTAAAATTTTCCCCGACCCCTAAATCGCTCCACCCCCCTATTTTTTCACTCTCCCCCAACCCTGAGATCCCGACCCCTAAATCTCTCCAGCCCCCTAATTTTCACTCTCCCCCAACCATGAGAAATATTTTGAGTTCAAAACCAAAAAAAAAAAAAAAAATTTGGCCTGACCCCTAAAAAGTTCGTCCTGACCCCTAAAATTTTCCCCGACCCCTAAATCTCTCCAGCCCCCTAATTTTTCCCTCTCCCGCAACCCTGAGATATATTTTGACTTCAAAACAAAAAAAAAACAAAAAAATTTGGCCTGACCCCTAAAAAGTTCGTCCTGACCCCTAAAATTTTCCCCGACCCCTAAATCTCTCCAGCTCCCTTATTTTTCACTCTCCCCCAACCATGAGATATATTTTGACTTCAAAACAAAAAAAAACAAAAAAATTTTGCCTGACCCCTAAAAAGTTCGTCCTGACCCCTAAAATTTTCCCCGACCCCTAAATCTCTCCAGCCCCTTAATTTTTCACTCTCCCCCAACCATGAGAAATATTTTCAGTTCAAAACCAAAAAAAAGAAAAAAATTTGGCCTGACACCTAAAAAGTTCGTCGTGACCCCTAAAATTTTCCCCGACCCCTAAATCTCTCCATCCCCCTAATTTTTCACTCTCCCCCAACCCTGAGAAATATTTTCAGTTCAAAACCAAAAAAAAGAAAAAAATTTGGCCTGACCCCTAAAAAGTTCGTCCTGACCCCTAAAATTTTCCCCGACCCCTAAATCTCTCCAGCCCCCTAATTTTTCACTCTCCCCCAACCATAAGATATATTTTGACTTCAAAACAAAAAAAAACAAAAAAATTTGGCCTGACCCCTAAAAAGTTCCGCCTGACCCCTAAAATTTTCCCCGACCCTTCAATATCTCTCCAGCCCCCTAATTTTTCACTCTCCCCAACCCTGAGAAATATTTTGACTTCAAAACAAAAAAAAACAAAAAAATTTGGCTTGACCCCTAAAAAGTTCGGCCTGACCCCTAAAATTTTCCCCGACCCCTAAATCTCTCCACCCCCCTAATTTTTCACTCTCCCCCAACCATGAGAAATATTTTGACTTCAAAACAAAAAAAAAGAAAAAAAATTGGCCTGACCCCTAAAAAGTTCCGTCTGACCCCTAAAATTTTCCACGACCCTTCAATATCTCTAGCCCTTATTTTTTCATTCTCCCCAACCCTGGGAAATATTTTAACTTCAAAACAAAAAAAAACAAAAAAAAATTGCCTTGACCCCTAAAAAGTTCGGCCTGAGCCCTAAAATTTTCCCCGAGCCCTCAATCTCTCCAGCCCCCTAATTTTTAACTCTCCCCCAACCATAAGAAATATTTTGAGTTCAAAACTAAAAAATGTTATTTAACATGTATACAAATATTAGTGAAAACAATGGTGGAGCATAATTATTTCTCCTTTTACTTTATTTATTGAGTCGTTATTTAACATGTATAAAAATATAAGTGAAAACAATGGTGGAGCATAATTATTTTTCTTCTTTCTTTACTTATTGAGACGTTATTTAATATGTATACAAATATTAGTGAAAACAGTGGCGGAGCATAATTATTTCTCTTTTTACTTTACTTTTTGAGACGTTATTTAACATGTATTCAAATATTAGTGAAAACAATGGCGGAGCATAATTATATTTCTTCTTACTTTACATATTGAGACGTTATTTAATATGTATACACATTTTAGTGAAAACAGTGGTGGAGCATAATTATTTTTCTTCTTACTTTACTTATTTAGACGTTATATCATATGTATACAAATATTAGTGAAAACACTGGTGGAGCATAATTATTTTTCTTCTTACTTTACTTATTGAGACGTTATTTAATATGTATACAAATATTAGTGAAAACAGTGGTGGAGCATAATTATTTTTCTTCTTACTTTACTTATTGAGACGTTATTTAATATGTATACAAATATTAGTGAAAACAATGGTGGAGCATAATTATTTATTACTTTAATTTTACTGATACTACACTAACTTCACACCTCTCAAAAAGAAGGAGGTTATACCTGGGAGGATGATATCATGTCAACAGAAGAAATGCAGTTAGGATTAAGCAACCCTGGCTTCACTACAAACTCGTGTTCAAAAAAGTGCCGTTATTGATTAAGCAACCCTGGCTTCACTGTGGATTCATGTTCAAAAAAGTGCCGTTAGGAATTAAGCAACCCTTGCTTCACTATGGACTCATGTTCCAAAAAATGCCGTTAGGGATTAAGCAACAGTTGCTTCAATAAAAACTTATGTTTCGTTGGGATAAGGCAACCCGGGCTTCACAATAAACTCATGTTCAAAAAAGTGCCGTTAGGGATTTCCTCTGACGTCATTTCCTGCTAAAATCGTGACTTTGCATTATGCCGACAATCCCCCATCTCCAAATTTGGCCTGAGGCGCACCACCGGCGAATGCCGACACTCCACCAAATTCAGCCTGAGTCGCTCACACCGGCGAATGCCGACACTCCCCCAAATTCGGCCTGAGGCGCTCATACTGGCGAATGCCGACACTCCTCCCCGAATTTCGCCTGAGGCGCCCCACCGCCGAATGCCGACACTCACCCTCCCCAGATTTGGCCTGAGGCGCCCCACCGCCGAATGCCGATACCCCCCCCCTCTGCCCCAAATTTCTCCTGAGGCGCTCACACCGGCGAATGCCGACACCCCCCACACCCACCCCAAGTTTTCAATATGTATACAATATGTATAGAAATATTAGTGAAAACAATGGGGGAGCATACAAATATTAGTGAAAACAGTGGGGGAGCATAATTATTTATTACTTTAATTTTACTGATACTACACTAACTTCACACCTCTCAAAAAGGAGGAGGTAATACCTAGGAGGATGTTATCATGTCAACAGAAAAAATGTGGTTAGGATTAAGCAACCCTTGCTTCACTATGAACTCATGTTAAAAAAAGTGCCGTTATTGATTAAACAACACTTGCGTCACTATAAACGCATGTATCAAAAAGTGCCGTTAGGAGTTAAGCAACCCTTGCATCACTATGGACTCATGTTCAAAAAAGTGCCGTTAGTAAGTAAGCAACCCATGCTTGACTATGGACTCGTGTTCAAAAAAAGTGCCGTTTGTGATTAAGCAACACTTGCTTCACTATAAACTCATGTTCAAAAAAGAGCCGTTAGGGATTACCTCTGACGTCATTTCCTGTTAAAATTATGACGGTGCATTATTTCTCAAATTCTTTGTTTTTTTCTCAAATTAGTACTAAACAACGTTGAAAATCGAGGAAAAAGGCACCCCCCCATTGGAGAAAAGTGCTCAGTCGACCCTCGAAGAGTCCATTTTTTTTTCCGATTCTGTGATATTATACGTCCCGGGGCTGGCCGGTTATAATGATGTCAACCGTGTGACTGTTTGTTGGGTACTCTCGGAGGAGTATCTGGACATACAAACAAACAAACAAACAAACAAACAAACAAACAGACAAACATACAGACAAGTGCCCTTTATATAGGAGACTAGCGGGGCTACCCGGCGTTGCTCGGGGTCATAAAACATATATTTGAAGAAAGATCGTGTGTGTAACATCTTTATATTCAAACTTCTATGTCCGCCCCCTCTCTCTATAGCCGTCTCTTTATCTGCTACCTTTCTCTTTCCTGGTCGCCCCATTTCGCCGCTACTTTCTAATTTTGCCTTTTGCAAAAGCTGTTTCTTCCCCACCATTTCTCCTATTGCCCAGGGTAATAGTATGACATATTTCTATAAAAAGTAACACCTCTATCTGCACCTTCTATATAGGTACTTATCTCCACCCCGGTGTTCATACTATATACGTATCTATCATCACCCCGGTGCGCATACTATATACGTACCTATCGCCGCCCCAGTGAACATACTATATACGTACCTATCGCCGCCCCGGTGCAGATACTATTTAAGTACCTATCGCCACCCCGTTGCGAATGCTAAATAGTACCTATCGTTGCCCCGGTGTGAATGCTAAATACATACCTATTGCGCCCCGGTGTGCATGCTACATAAGTACCTATCGCTGCCCTAGTGCGAATACTAAAGACATACCAATTGCGCCCCGGTGTGCATGCTACATAAGTACCTATCGCTGCCCTAGTGCGAATAATTAATATGTACATATTGCCGCTTTGGTGTGAATGCTAAATACGTACCTATCGCCGGCCCAGTGCGAATGCTAAATACGTACCTATAGCCGCCCTGGTGCGAATGCTAAATACGTACCTATAGCCGCCCCAGTGCGAATGCTAAATACGTACCTATCACCACTACGGTGCGAATGCGAAATACATACCTTTCGCCGCCCCGGTGCGCATGCAATATATGTACTGATCGCCGCCGCAGAGCGCATGCTATGTACGTACTTATTGCTGCCCATGTGTACATGCTATATACGTAGCTATCACCACCCCTGAATTCTGAATACGTACCTATCGCCGCCCTGGTGTGGAAGCTAAATACGTACATATCGCCGCCCCGGTGCGAATGCTAAATACATACCTATCGCCGCCCCGGTGTGAATTCTAAATACGTACCTATTGCCGCCCCGGTGTGAATTCTAAATACGTACCTATCGCCGCCCCGGTGCGGAAGCTAAATACGTACATATCGCTGCCCCGGTGCGAATGCTAAATACATACCTATCGCTGCCCCGGTGTGAATGCTAAATACATACCTATCGCCGCCCCGGCGTGAATGCTAAATACGTACCTATCGCCGCCCCGGTGTTAATTTTAAATATGTACCTTTCGCCGCCCAATGTGAATTTTAAATATGTACCTTTCGCCGCCCCTGTGCGCGTGCTATATACGTACCTATCGCCGCCCCGGTGCGCGTGCTACATATGAACCGATCGCTGCCTCAGTGCGCATGCTAAATACATACCTATCACTGCCCCGGTGTGCATACTATATACGTACTTATTACCGCCCATGTGCACATGCTATATAAGTACCTATCACCACCGCTAAATGCTAAATAAGTACCTATCGCCGCCCCGGTGTGGAAGCTAAATACGTACATATCGCCGCGCCTAAATTTGGGCAGACCCCTAAAAAATTTGGCCTGACCCCTAAAATTTTCCCCGTCCCTTAAATCTCTCCAGCCTCTAATTTTTCACTCTCCCCCAACCATGAGATATATTTTGACTTCAAAACAAAAGAAAACAAAAAAATTTGGCCTGACCCCTAAAAAGTTCTGCCTGACCCCTAAAATTTTCCCGACCCTAAATGTCTCCAGCCCCCTAATTTTTCACTCTCCCACAACCATGAGAAATATTTTGACTTCAAAACAAAAATAAACAAAAAAATTTGGCCTGACCCCTAAAAAGTTCGTCCTGACCCCTAAAATTTTCCCCGACCCCTAAATCTCTCCAGCCCCCTAATTTTTCACTCTCCCCCAACCCTGAGAAATATTTTGAGTTCAAAACCAAAAAAAACAAAACAATTTGGCCTGACCCCTAAAAAGTTCGTCCTGACCTCTAAAATTTTCCCCGACCCCTAAATCTCTCCAGCCCCCTAATTTTTCACTCTCCCCCAACAATGAGAAATATTTTGACTTCAAAACAAAAAAAACAAAAAAATTTGGCCTGACCCCTAAAAAGTTCGTCCTGACCCCTAAAATTTTCCCCGACCCCTCAATCTCTCCAGCCCCCTAATTGTTCACTCTCCCCCAACCCTGAGAAATATTTTGAGTTCAAAACCAAAAAAAACAAAAAAATTTGGCCTGACCCCTAAAAAGTTCCGCCTGACCCCTAAAATTTTCCCCGACCCCTAAATCTCTGCAGCCCCCTAATTTTTCACTCTCCTCCAACCCTGAGAAATATTTTGACTTCAAAACAAAAAAAAACAAAAAAATTTGGCCTGACCCCTAAAAAGTTCGTCCTGACCCCTAAAATTTTCCCCGACCCCTAAATCTCTCCAGCCCCCTAATTTTTCACTCTCTTACAACCATTAGATATATTTTGACTTCAAAACAAAAAAAAAGAAAAAATTTTGGCCTGACCCCTAAAAAGTTCGTCCTGACCCCTAAAATTTTCCCCGACCCCTAAATCTCTCCAGCCCCCTAATTTTGCACTCTCCTCCAACCATGAGAAATACTTTGACCTCTAAAACAAAAAAAAACAAAAAAATTTGGCCTGACCCCTAAAATTTTCCCCGACCCCTAAATCTCTCCAGCCCCCTAATTTTTCACTCTCCCCCAACCCTGAGAAATGTTTTGACTTCAAAACAAAAAAAAACAAAAAAATTTGGCCTGACCCCTAAAAAGTTCGTCCTGACCCCTAAAATTTTCCCCGACCCCTAAATCCCTCCAACCCCCTAATTTTTCACTCTCCTCCAACTATGAGAAATATTTTGACTTCAAAACAAAAAAAAACAAAAAAATTTGGCCTGACCCCTAAAAAGTTCGTCCTGACCTCTAAAATTTTCCCCGACCCCTAAATCTCTCCAGCCCCCTAATTTTTCACTCTCCCCCAACCCTGAGAAATATTTTGACTTCAAAACAAAAAAAAACAAAAAAAAAAGAAAAAAATTTGGCCTGACCCCTAAAAAGTTCGTCCTGACCCCTAAAATTTTCACCGACTCCTAAATCTGTCCAGCCCCCTAATTTTTCACTCTCCCCCAACCATGAGATATATTTTGACTTCAAAACAAAAAAAAACAAAAAAATTTGGCCTGACCCCTAAAAAGTTCGTCCTGACCCCTAAAATTTTCCCCGACACCTAAATCTCTCCAGCCCCCTAATTTTTCACTCTCCCTTAACCATGAGAAATATTTTCAGTTCAAAAACAAAAAAAAGAAAAAAATTTGGCCTGACCCCTAAAAAGTTCGTCCTGACCCCTAAAATTTTCCCCGACCCCTAAATCTCTTCAGCCCTCTAATTTTTCACTCTCCCCCAACCATGAGAAATATTTTGAGTTCAAAACCAAAAAAAATAAAAAAATTGGCCTGACCCCTAAAAAGTTCGTCCTTACCCCTAAAATTTTCCCCGACCCCTAAATCTCTCCAGCCCCTAATTTTTCACTCTACCCCAACCATGAGAAATATTTTCAGTTCAAAAACAAAAAAAAGAAAAAAATTTGGCCTGACCCCTAAAAAGTTCGTCCTAACCCCTAAAATTTTCCACGACCCCTAAATCTCTCCAGCCCCCTAATTTTTCACTCTCCCGCAACCATGAGCAATATTTTGAGTTCAAAACCAAAAAAAAGAAAAAAATTTGTCCTGACCCCTAAAAAGTTTCGCCTGACCCCTAAAATTTTCCCCGACCCCTCAATCTCTCCAGCCCCCTAATTGTTCACTCTCCCCCAACCCTGAGAAATATTTTGGATTCAAAACCAGAAAAAAGAAAAAAAATTCGCCTGAACCCTAAAAAGATCGTGCTGACCCTTAAAATTTTCCCCGACCCCTAAATCTCTCCAGCCCCCTAATTTTTCACTCTCCCCAAACCATGAGAAATATTTTGAGTTCAAAACAAAAAAAAACAAAAAAATTTGTCCTGACCCCTAAAAAGTTTCGCCTGACCCCTAAAATTTTTCCCGACCCCTCAATCTCTCCAGCCCCCTAATTGTTCACTCTCCCCCAACCCTGAGAAATATTTTGGATTCAAAACCAGAAAAAAGAAAAAAAATTCGCCTGAACCCTAAAAAGATCGTGCTGACCCTTAAAATTTTCCCCGACCCCTAAATCTCTCCAGCCCCCTAATTTTTCACTCTCCCCAAACCATGAGAAATATTTTGAGTTCAAAACAAAAAAAAACAAAAAAATTTGGCCTGACCCCTAAAAAGTTCGTCCTAACCCCTAAAATTTTTCCCGACCCCTAAATCTCTCCAGCCCCCTAATTTTTCACTCTCCCCCAACCATGAGAAATATTTTGAGTTCAAAACCAAAAAAAAGAAAAAAATTTGGCCCAACCCCTAAAAAGTTCCGCCTGACCCCTAAAATTTTCCCCGACCCCTGAATCTCTCCAGCCCCCTAATTTGTCACTCTCCCCCAACGATGAGAAATATTTTGACTTCAAAACAAAAAAAAACAAAAAAATTTGGCCTGACCCCTAAAAAGTTCGTCCTGACCCCTAAAATTTTCCCCGACCCCTAAATCTCTCCAGCCCCCTAATTTTTCACTCTCCCCCAACCCTGAGAAATATTTTGAGTTCAAAACCAAAAAAAAAAGAAAAAAATTTGGCCTGACCCCTAAAAAGTTCGTCTTGACCCCTAAAATTTTCCCCGACCCCTAAATCTCACCAGCCCCCTAATTTTTCACTCTCCCCAACCATGAGAAATATTTTGAGTTCAAAACCAAAAAAAAGAAAAAAATTTGGCCTGAATCCCTACAAAGTTCGTCCTGACCCCTAAAATTTTCCCCGACCCCTCATTCTCTCCAGCCCCCCCATCCCAACTAATTTTTCACTCTCCCCCAACCATGAGGAATATTTTGAGTTCAAAACAACAAAAAAAAAGAAAAAAATTTGGCCTGACCCCTAAAAAGTTCGGCCTGACTCCTAAAATTTTCCCCGACCCTTCAATCTCTCCAGCCCCCCCCAACTTTTTTTTAAAAACGTGAGTTATCGCTCTTCCTTAGCTATCCTTTAACAACATACCTGGGGGGACCGTTATACTTTAGAAGCATCAACATTTGTAGGGACCATTATAATTTAAAAGCACCAACATTCCTGGGGTGAGACCGTTATACTTCAGAAGCACCAATATTTCTAGGGACTGTTATACTATAGAATCACCAACATTCCTGGCAGGCCGTGATACTTTAGAAGCACCACCCCAGGTCCCTATAGTGGAGAAGCACCCCTGGTCCCTATACTGGAGAAGCACCCATTGTCCCTATTTTGCAGAAGCCTCAGGGTTCTAAAATGTAGAAGCACCCCTGGTGCTGGGTCATATACTGTAGAAGCATCCCTGGTCCCTATACTGGAGAAGCACCCATGGTCCTTTTACTGCAGAAGCCTCTATGTTCTAATATTGTAGAAGCACCCCCGGTACTGGGTCCTATACTGTAGAAGCACCTCTGGTCCCTATACTGTAGAAGCACCATTGCCCCAATTCTGTAGAAGCCTCCGGATTCTATATGGTAGAAGCACCCCCGGTTCTGGGTCCTATACTGTAGAAGCACCCATGGTCCCTATTCTGCAGAAGCCTCCGGGTCCTATATTGTAGAAGCACCCCCGGTTCTGGGTCTTTTTTTATACATATATAGAGTGGTTATGACCCAACGGGTCACTGGTAACATGTACTGGTTAAATTCTTTTTTTCTTTTTTTATACATATATAGAGTGGTTATGACTCAACGGGTCACTGTAAACGTGTACTTGTCAAATTCCTCTTTTTTTCTTGTTTCATCACTATAAAATATAATGAAAAATAACTGAAAAGGACCCCCCCCCCCGATAAAATAAGCCCCATGGACCCCTAAGAGGTGGGTTTATAGATTCAGGAATACTCTCATCATCTTACTCTGTGAATTTTACATAAGAATACACTTTTATATGTTATGTATAAAAATATGTTGAAGTAAAATAAGTTTTGAAGAGAAAAAAAAATTCAAAACCTATAACGATGACGTCATATACCTATTACTGTGATGTCACGTGCACAATAATAAGTTGGTTGAAAACAAAATTATTATTACATAATTACATTGGCTGATTTCCAAATTACTACTGAATAACATTAGAAAAGTTTGAAAAAACCAGACCCGCTGCCGAAGACTGGCCCCGTTGACCCCCAGCAACATGTATTTTTGTTGTAATTTTGAGATATTATGATCCCAGGTGTTGTACGGTGCTGAAGATGTCAACTTTTTGACATGTCGCCGCGTAGTTTTTGAGGAGAAGCTGGACATACAAACAAACAAACAAACAAACAGACAAACATACAGACAACTGGCCTTTATAGAGGAGACTAGCGGGGCTACCCGGCGTTGCTCGGGGTCATAAAAACATATATTTGAAGAAAGATCGTGTGTGTAACATCTTTATATTCAAACTTCTATGTCCGCCCCCTCTCTCTATAGCCGTCTCTTTATCTGCTACCTTTCTCTTTCCTGGTCGCCCCATTTCGCCGCTACTTTCTAATTTTGCCTTTTGCAAAAGCTGTTTCTTCCCCACCATTTCTCCTATTGCCCAGGGTAATAGTATGACATATTTCTATAAAAAGTAACACCTCTATCTGCGCCTTCTATATAGGTACTTATCTCCACCCCGGTGTTCATACTATATACGTATCTATCATCACCCCGGTACGCATACTATATACGTACCTATCGCCGCCCCAGTGCACATACTATATACGTACCTATCGCCGCCCCGGTGCAGATACTATTTAAGTACCTATCGCCGCCCCGTTGCGAATGCTAAATAGTACCTATCGTTGCCCCGGTGTGAATGCTAAATACATACCTATTGCGCCCCGGTGTGCATGCTACATAAGTACCTATCGCTGCCCTAGTGCGAATACTAAAGACATACCAATTGCGCCCCGGTGTGCATGCTACATAAGTACCTATCGCTGCCCTAGTGCGAATAATTATATGTACATATTGCCGCTTTGGTGTGAATGCTAAATACGTACCTATCGCCGGCCCAGTGCGAATGCTAAATACGTACCTATAGCCGCCCCAGTGCGAATGCTAAATACGTACCTATCACCACTACGGTGCGAATGCGAAATACATACCTTTCGCCGCCCCGGTGCGCATGCAATATATGTACTGATCGCCGCCGTAGAGCGCATGCTATGTACGTACTTATTGCTGCCCATGTGTACATGCTATATACGTAGCTATCGCCACCCCTGAATTCTGAATACGTACCTATCGCCGCCCTGGTGTGGAAGCTAAATACGTACATATCACCGCCCCGGTGCGAATGCTAAATACATACCTATCGCCGCCCCGGTGCGAATGCTAAATACATACCTATCGCCGCCCCGGTGTGAATTCTAAATACGTACCTATTGCCGCCCCGGTGTGAATTCTAAATACGTACCTATCGCCGCCCCAGTGCGGAAGCTCAATACGTACATATCGCTGCCCCGGTGCGAATGCTAAATACATACCTATCGCTGCCCCGGTGTGAATGCTAAATACATACCTATCGCCGCCCCGGTGTGAATGCTAAATACGTACCTATCGCCGCCCCGGTGTGAATTTTAAATATGTACCTTTCGCCGCCCGGTGTGAATTTTAAATATGTACCTTTCGCCGCCCCTGTCCGCGTGCTATATATGTACCTATGGCCGCCCCGGTGCGCGTGCTACATATGAACCGATCGCTGCCTCAGTGCGCATGCTAAATACATACCTATCACTGCCCCGGTGTGCATACTATATACGTACTTATTACCGCCCATGTGCACATGCTATATAAGTACCTATCACCACCGCTGAATGCTAAATAAGTACCTATCGCCGCCCCGTTGTGGAAGCTAAATACGTACATATCGCCGCCCCTAAATTTGGGCAGACCCCTAAAAAATTTGGCCTGACCCCTAAAATTTTCCCCGTCCCTAAATCTCTCCAGCCTCTAATTTTTCACTCTCCCCCAACCATGAGAAATATTTTGACTTCAAAACAAAAAAAAACAAAAAAATTTGGCCTGACCTCTAAAAAGTTCCGCCTGACCCCTAAAATTTTCCCGACCCTAAATGGCTCTAGCCCCCTAATTTTTTACTCTCCCCCAACCATGAGAAATATTTTGACTTCAAAACAAAAATAAACAAAAAAATTTGGCCTGACCCCTAAAAAGTTCCGCCTGACCCCTAAAATTTTCCCCGACCCCTCAATCTCTCCAGCCCCCTAATTGTTCACTCTCCCCCAACCCTGAGAAATATTTTGAGTTCAAAACCAAAAAAAAAGAAAAGGATTTGGCCTGAACCCTAAAAAGTTCGTCCTGACCCCTAAAATTTTCCCCGACCCCTGAATCTCTCCAGCCCCCTAATTTTTCACTCTCCCCCAACCATGAGAAATATTTTGACTTCAAAACAAAAAAAAACAAAAAAATTTGGCCTGACCTCTAAAAAGTTCGTCCTGACCCCTAAAATTTTCCCCGACCCCTAAATCTCTCCAGCCCCCTAATTTTTCACTCTCCTCCAACCATGAAAAATATTTTGACTTCAAAACAAAAAAAAACAAAAAAATTTGGCCTGACCCCTAAAAAGTTCATCCTGACCCCTAAAATTTTCCCCGACCCCTAAATCTCTCCAGCCCCCTAATTTTTCACTCTCCCCCAACCATGAGATATATTTTGACTTCAAAACAATAAAAAACAAAAAAAAACAAAAAAATTTGGCCTGACCCCTAAAAAGTTCGTCCTGACCCCTAAAATTTTCCCCGACCCCTAAATCTCTCCAGCCCCCTAAATTTTCACTCTCCCCCAACCCTGAGAAATATTTTGACTTCAAAACAAAAAAAAACAAACAAAAACAAAAAAAACAAAAAAATTTGGCCTGACCCTTAAAAAGTTCGTCCTGACCTCTAAAATTTTCCCCGACCCCTAAATCTCTCCAGCCCCCTAATTTTTCACTCTCCCCCAACCATGAAATATATTTTGACTTCAAAACAAAAAAAAACAAAAAAATTTGGCCTGACCCCTAAAAAGTTCCGCCTGACCCCTAAAATTTTCCCCGACTCCTAAATCTCTCCAGCCCCCTAATTTTTCACTCTCCCCCAACCATGAGAAATATTTTGACTTCAAAACAAAAAAAAACAAAAAAATTTGGCCTGACCCCTAAAAAGTTCGTCCTGACCCCTAAAATTTTCCCCGACCCCTAAATCTCTCCAGCCCCCTAATTTTTCACTCTCCTCCAACCATGAAAAATATTTTGACTTCAAAACAAAAAAAAACAAAAAAATTTGGCCTGACCCCTAAAAAGTTCATCCTGACCCCTAAAATTTTCCCCGACCCCTAAATCTCTCCAGCCCCCTAATTTTTCACTCTCCCCCAACCATGAGATATATTTTGACTTCAAAACAATAAAAAACAAAAAAAAACAAAAAAATTTGGCCTGACCCCTAAAAAGTTCGTCCTGACCCCTAAAATTTTCCCCGACCCCTAAATCTCTCCAGCCCCCTAAATTTTCACTCTCCCCCAACCCTGAGAAATATTTTGACTTCAAAACAAAAAAAAACAAACAAAAACAAAAAAAACAAAAAAATTTGGCCTGACCCCTAAAAAGTTCGTCCTGACCTCTAAAATTTTCCCCGACCCCTAAATCTCTCCAGCCCCCTAATTTTTCACTCTCCCCCAACCATGAAATATATTTTGACTTCAAAACAAAAAAAAACAAAAAAAACAAAAAAATTTGGCCTGACCCCTAAAAAGTTCGTCCTGACCCCTAAAATTTTCCCCGACCCCTAAATCTCTCCAGCCCCCTAATTTTTCACTCTCCCCCAACCATGAGATATATTTTGACTTCAAAACAAAAAAAAAAACAAAAATTTGGCCTGACCCCTAAAAAGTTCGTCCTGACCCCTAAAATTTTCCCCGACCCCTAAATCTCTCCAGCCCCCTAATTGTTCACTCTCCCCCAACCCTGAGAAATATTTTGACTTCAAAACAAAAAAAAACAAACAAAAACAAAAAAAACAAAAAAATTTGGCCTGACCCCTAAAAAGTTCGTCCTGACCTCTAAAATTTTCCCCGACCCCTAAATCTCTCCAGCCCCCTAATTTTTCACTCTCCCCCAACCATGAGATATATTTTGACTTCAAAACAAAAAAAAACAAAAAAACTTGGCCTGACCCCTAAAAAGTTCGTCCTGACCCCTAAAATTTTCCCCGACCCCTAAATCTCTGCAGCCCCCTAATTTTTATCTCTCCCCCAACCATGAGAAATATTAAGAGTTCAAAACAAAAAAAACAAAAAAATTTGGCCTGACCCCTAAAAAGTTCGGCCTGACCCCTAAAATTTTCCTTGACCCTCAATCTCTCCAGCCCCCTTTATTTTTCACTCTCCCCCAACCATGAGAAATATTTTCAGTTCAAAACAAAACAAAAAAAAAATTTTTTGCCTGACCCCTAAAAAGTTCAGCCTGACCCCTAAAATTTACCTCGACCCCTCATTCTCTCCAGCCCCCCATCCCAACTAATTTTTAACTCTCCCCTAACCCTGAGAAATATTTTGACTTCAATACAAAAAAAAACAAAAAAATTTGGCCTGACCCCTAAAAAGTTCTGCCTGCCCCCTAAAAAGTTCGGGCTGACCCCTAAAATTTTCCCCGACGACTCAATCTCTCACGCCCCCCTCCCATCCCAACCAATTTTTCACTCTCCTTCAACCCTGAGAAATATTTTAAGTGAAAACAATGGCGGAGCATAATTATTTCTCGTCTTACTTTACTTATTGACACGTTATTTAACATGTGTACAAATATTAGTGAAAACAATGGCGGAGCATAATTATTTCTCTTCTTACTTTACTTATTGAGACGTTATTTAATATGTATACAAATATTAGTGTAAACAATGGCGGAGCATAATTATTTCTCGTCTTACTTTACTTATTGAGACGTTATTTAACATGTATACAAATATTAGTGAAAACAATGGCGGAGCATAAGTATTTCTCGTCTTACTTTACTTATTGACACGTTATTTAACATGTGTACAAATATTAGTGAAAACAATGGCGGAGCATAATTATTTCTCGTCTTACTTTACTTATTGAGACGTTATTTAACATGTATACAAATATTAGTGTAAACAATGGCGGAGCATAATTATTTCTCGTCTTACTTTACTTATTGACACGTTATTTAACATGTGTACAAATATTAGTGAAAACAATGGCGGAGCATAATTATTTCTCGTCTTTACTTATTGACACGTTATTTAACATGTGTACAAATATTAGTGAAAACAATGGCGGAGCATAATTATTTCTCTTCTTACTTTACTTATTAGGACGTTATTTAACATGTATACAAATATTAGTGCAAACAATGGCGGAGCATAATTATTTCTCGTCTTACTTTACTTATTGACATGTTATTTAACATGGGTTACAAATATTAGTGTAAACAATGGCGGAGCATAATTATTTCTCTTCCTACTTTACTTATTGAGACGTTATTTAACATGTATACAAATATTAGTGAACACAATGGCGGAGCATAATTATTTCTCGTCTTACTTTACTTATTGACACGTTATTTAACATGTATACAAATATTAGTGAAAACAATGGCGGAGCATAATTATTTCTCTTCTTACTTTACTTATTGACACGTTATTTAACATGTATACAAATATTAGTGAAAACAATGGCGGAGCATAATTATTTCTCGTCTTACTTTACTTATTGACACGTTATTTAACATGTATACAAATATTAGTGAAAACAATGGCGGAGCATAATTATTTCTCGTCTTACTTTACTTATTGACACGTTATTTAACATGTATACAAATATTAGTGAAAACAATGGCGGAGCATAATTTTTCTCTTCTTTACTTTACTTATTTAGACGTTATTTAATATGTATACAAATATTAGTGAAAACAATGGTAGTGCATAATTATTTATTACTTTCTATTTACTGATAATACACTAACTTCACACCTCTCAAAAAGGAGGAGGTAATACCTGGGAGGATGGTATGTCAACAGAAGAAATGCGGTTAGAATAAGCAACTCTTGCTTCACTATAAACTCATGTTCAAAAAAGTGCCGTTATTGATTAAACAACACTTGCGTCACTATAAACGCATGTTTCAAAAAAGTGCCGTTAGGGATTTCCTCTGACGTCACGATGATAGCATTGTTTTTTTCTCAAATTAGTACTAAACAACGTTGAAAGGTGATGGAAAAAGCCCCCCCCCCCCGAAGAGTCAATTTTTTTTTCCGACACTCCCCCCTCCCCAAATTTCGCCTGACACTCCCCACCCCCCTAATTTGACCTGAAGCAGTCACACCGCCGCACTATCTCGACAACTCTCAAAAAGGAGGAGGTAATGCCTAGGAGGGTGGTATCATAACAACAGAACGGGCGTAGGGGAGGAAGGGAAGGTAGAAAGGGTGGGAGTGAGAGGGAAAAAAGAGTTTTAGTGTGAGGGATTTTCTTCCCTACACTCTTTTCCTCTGACGTCATTTCCTGTTAAATAAAAGCGTGACTTTGCATATTTCTAAAATTATACATGATAGCATTGTTTTTTCTCAAATTAGTACTAAACAACGTTGAAAATCGAGGAAAAAACCACACCCCCATTGGAGAAAAGTGCTCAGTCGACCCCCAAAGAGTCAATTTCTATTTCCGGTTCTGAGATATTACACGTCCCGGGGCTGGCCGGTCGTGATGATGTCACCCGCGTGACTGTTTGTTGGGTCCTCTCGGAGGAGTATCTGGACATACAAACAGACAGACAAACAGACAAACATACAGACAACTGGCCTTTATATAATAGACTAGCGGGGCTACCCGGCGTTGCTCGGGGTCATAAAAACATATATTTGAAGAAAGATCGTGTGTGTAACATCTTTATATTCAAACTTCTATGTCCGCCCCCTCTCTCTATAGCCGTCTCTTTATCTGCTACCTTTCTCTTTCCTGGTCGCCCCATTTCGCCGCTACTTTCTAATTTTGCCTTTTGCAAAAGCTGTTTCTTCCCCACCATTTCTCCTATTGCCCAGGGTAATAGTATGACATATTTCTATAAAAAGTAACACCTCTATCTGCGCCTTCTATATAGGTACTTATCTCCACCCCGGTGTTCATACTATATACGTATCTATCATCACCCCGGTGCGCATACTATATACGTACCTATCGCCGCCCCAGTGCACATACTATATACGTACCTATCGCCGCCCCGGTGCAGATACTATTTAAGTACCTATCGCCGCCCCGTTGCGAATGCTAAATAGTACCTATCGTTGCCCCGGTGTGAATGCTAAATACATACCTATTGCGCCCCGGTGTGCATGCTACATAAGTACCTATCGCTGCCCTAGTGCGAATACTAAAGACATACCAATTGCGCCCCGGTATGCATGCTACATAAGTACCTATCGCTGCCCTAGTGCGAATAATTAATATGTACATATTGCCGCTTTGGTGTGAATGCTAAATACGTACCTATCGCCGGCCCAGTGCGAATGCTAAATACGTACCTATAGCCGCCCTGGTGCGAATGCTAAATACGTACCTATAGCCGCCCCAGTGCGAATGCTAAATACGTACCTATCACCACTACAGTGCGAATGCGAAATACATACCTTTCGCCGCCCCGGTGCGGAAGCTAAATACGTACCTATCGCTGCCCCGGTGGGAATGCTAAATACATACCTATCGCTGCCCCGGTGTGAATGCTAAATACATACCTATCGCCGCCCCGGCGTGAATGCTAAATACGTACCTATCGCCGCCCCGGTGTGAATTTTAAATGTGTACCTTTCGCCGCCCAGTGTGAATTTTAAATATGTACCTTTCGCCGCCCCTGTGCGCGTGCTATATACGTACCTATCGCCGCCCCGGTGCGCGTGCTACATATGAACCGATCGCTGCCTCAGTGCGCATGCTAAATACATACCTATCACTGCCCCGGTGTGCATACTATATACGTACTTATTACCGCCCATGTGCACATGCTATATAAGTACCTATCACCACCACTGAATGCTAAATAAGTACCTATCGCCGCCCCGGTGTGGAAGCTAAATACGTACATATCGCCGCCCCTAAATTTGGGCAGACCCTAAAAAGTTCGGCCTGACCCCTAAAATTTTCCCCGACCCCTAAATCTCTCCAGCCCCCTAATTTTTCACTCTCCCCCAACCATGAGAAATATTTTGACTTCAAAACAAAAAAAAACAAAAAAATTTGGCCTGACCCCTAAAAAGTTCGTCTTGACCCCTAAAATTTTCCCCGACCCCTCAATCTCTCCAGCCCCCTAATTGTTCACTCTCCCCCAACCCTGAGAAATATTTTGAGTTCAAAACCAAAAAAAAAGAAAAAAATTTGGCCTGAACCCTAAAAAGTTCGTCCTGACCCCTAAAATTTTCCCCGACGCCTAAATCTCTCCAGCCCCCTAATTTTTCACTCTCCTCCAACCATGAGCAATATTTTGACTTCAAAACAAAAAAAAACAAAAAAATTTGGCCTGACCCCTAAAAAGTTCCGCCTGACCCCTAAAATTTTCCCCGAACCCTAAATCTCTCTAGCCCCCTAATTTTTCACTCTCCCCCAACTATGAGAACGATTTTGACTTCAAAACAAAAAAAAAAAAAAAATTTGGCCTGACCCTTTAAAAGTTCGTCCTGACCCCTAAAATTTTCCCCGACCCCTGAATCTCTCCAGCCCCCTAATTTTTCACTCTCCCCCAACCATGAGATATATTTTGACTTCAAAACAGAAAAAAACAAAAAAATTTGGCCTGACCCCATAAAAGTTCGTCCTGACCCCTAAAATTTTCCCCGACCCCTAAATCTCTCTAGCCCCCTAATTTTTCACTCTCCCCCAACCCTGAGAAATATTTTGACTTCAAAACAAAAAAAAGCAAAAACAAAAAAAAAAATTTGGCCTGACCCCTAAAAAGTTCGTCCTGACCCCTAAAATTTTCCCCGACCCCTAAATCTCTCCAGCTCCCTAATTTTTCACTCTCCCCCAACCCTGAGAAATATTTTGACTTCAAAACAAAAAAAAACAAAAAACTTTGGCCTGACCCTTAAAAAGTTCGTCCTGACCCCTAAAATTTTCCCCGACCCCTAAATCTCTCTAGCCCCCTAATTTTTCACTGTCCCCCAACCCTGAGAAATATTTTGACTTCAAAACAAAAAAAAAATAAAAAAAAAAAAAAAATTTGGCCTGACCCCTAAAAAGTTCGTCCTGACCCCTAAAATTGTCCCCGACCCCTAAATCTCTCCAGCCTCCTCATTTTTCACTCTCCCCCAACCCTGAGAAATATTTTGACTTCAAAACAAAAAAAAAAAAAAAAAAAATTTGGCCTGACCCATAAAAAGTTCGTCCTGACCCCTAAAATTTTCCCCGACCCCTAAATCTCTCCAGCCTCCTCATTTTTCACTCTCCCCCAACCCTGAGAAATATTTTGACTTCAAAACAAAAAAAAAAACAAAAAAAATTTGGCCTGACCCATAAAAAGTTCGTCCTGACCCCTAAAATTTTCCCCGACCCCTAAATCTCTTCAGCCCCCTAATTTTTCACTCTCCCCCAACCATGAGATATATTTTGACTTCAAAACAAAAAAAAACGAAAAAATTTTACCTGACCCCTAAAAAGTTCGTCCTGACCCCTAAAATTTTCCCCGACCCCTAAATCTCTCCAACCCCCTAATATTTCACTCTCCCCCAACCCTGAGAAATATTTTGACTTCAAAACAAAAAAAAACAAAACAAAACACAAGAATTTGGCCTGACCCTTAAAAAGTTCGTCCTGACCCCTAAAATTGTCCCCGACCCCTAAATCTCTCTAGCCCCCTAATTTTTCACTCTCCACCAACCATGAGATATATTTTGACTTCGAGACAAAAAAAAAACAAAAAAATTTTACCTGACCCCTAAAAATGCGTCCTGACCCCTAAAATTGTCCCCGACCCCTAAATCTCTCCAGCCCCCTAATTTTTCACTCTCCTCCAACCATGAGAAATAATTTGACTTCAAAACAAAAAAAAACAAAAAAATTTGGCCTGACCCCTAAAAAGTTCGTCCTGACCCCTAAAATTTTCCCCGACCCCTGAATCTCTCCAGCCCCCTAATTTTTCACTCTCCCCCAACCATGAGATATATTTTGACTTCAAAACAGAAAAAAACAAAAAAATTTGGCCTGACCCCATAAAAGTTCGTCCTGACCCCTAAAATTTTCCCCGACCCCTAAATCTCTCTAGCCCCCTAATTTTTCACTCTCCCCCAACCCTGAGAAATATTTTGACTTCAAAACAAAAAAAAGCAAAAACAAAAAAAAAAATTTGGCCTGACCCCTAAAAAGTTCGTCCTGACCCCTAAAATTTTCCCCGACCCCTAAATCTCTCCAGCTCCCTAATTTTTCACTCTCCCCCAACCCTGAGAAATATTTTGACTTCAAAACAAAAAAAAACAAAAAACTTTGGCCTGACCCTTAAAAAGTTCGTCCTGACCCCTAAAATTTTCCCCGACCCCTAAATCTCTCTAGCCCCCTAATTTTTCACTGTCCCCCAACCCTGAGAAATATTTTGACTTCAAAACAAAAAAAAAATAAAAAAAAAAAAAAAATTTGGCCTGACCCCTAAAAAGTTCGTCCTGACCCCTAAAATTGTCCCCGACCCCTAAATCTCTCCAGCCTCCTCATTTTTCACTCTCCCCCAACCCTGAGAAATATTTTGACTTCAAAACAAAAAAAAAAAAGAAAAAAATTTGGCCTGACCCCTAAAAAGTTCGTCCTGACCCCTAAAATTTTCCCCGACCCCTAAATCTCTCCAGCCTCCTCATTTTTCACTCTCCCCCAACCCTGAGAAATATTTTGACTTCAAAACAAAAAAAAAAACAAAAAAAATTTGGCCTGACCCATAAAAAGTTCGTCCTGACCCCTAAAATTTTCCCCGACCCCTAAATCTCTTCAGCCCCCTAATTTTTCACTCTCCCCCAACCATGAGATATATTTTGACTTCAAAACAAAAAAAAACGAAAAAATTTTACCTGACCCCTAAAAAGTTCGTCCTGACCCCTAAAATTTTCCCCGACCCCTAAATCTCTCCAACCCCCTAATATTTCACTCTCCCCCAACCCTGAGAAATATTTTGACTTCAAAACAAAAAAAAACAAAACAAAACACAAGAATTTGGCCTGACCCTTAAAAAGTTCGTCCTGACCCCTAAAATTGTCCCCGACCCCTAAATCTCTCTAGCCCCCTAATTTTTCACTCTCCACCAACCATGAGATATATTTTGACTTCGAGACAAAAAAAAAACAAAAAAATTTTACCTGACCCCTAAAAATGCGTCCTGACCCCTAAAATTGTCCCCGACCCCTAAATCTCTCCAGCCCCCTAATTTTTCACTCTCCTCCAACCATGAGAAATAATTTGACTTCAAAACAAAAAAAAACAAAAAAATTTGGCCTGACCCCTAAAAAGTTCGTCCTGACCCCTAAAATTTTCCCCGACCCCTAAATCTCTCCAGCTCCCTAATTTTTCACTCTCCCCCAACCCTGAGAAATATTTTGAGTTCAAAACAAAAAAAAACAAAAAAATTTGGCCTGACCCCTAAAAAGTTCGTCCTGACCCCTAAAATTTTCCCCGACCCCTAAATCTCTCCAGCTCCCTAATTTTTCACTCTCCCCCAACCCTGAGAAATATTTTGACTTCAAAACAAAAAAAAACAAAAAAATTTGGCCTGACCCTTAAAAAGTTCGTCCTGACCCCTAAAATTTTCCCCGACCCCTAAATCTCTCTAGCCCCCTAATTTTTCACTGTCCCCCAACCCTGAAAAATATTTTGACTTCAAAACAAAAAAAAAACAAAAAAAAAAAAAAAAATTTGGCCTGACCCCTAAAAAGTTCGTCCTGACCCCTAAAATTGTCCCCGACCCCTAAATCTCTCCAGCCCCCTAATTTTTCACTCTCCTCCCACCATCAGAAATATTTTGACTTCAAAACAAAAAAAAACAAAAAAATTTGGCCTGACCCCTAAAAAGTTCGTCCTGACCCCTAAAATTTTCCCCGACCCCTAAATCTCTCCAGCCTCCTCATTTTTCACTCTCCCCCAACCCTGAGAAATATTTTGACTTCAAAACAAAAAAAAAAAAAAAAAAAATTTGGCCTGACCCATAAAAAGTTCGTCCTGACCCCTAAAATTTTCCCCGACCCCTAAATCTCTTCAGCCCCCTAATTTTTCACTCTCCCCCAACCCTGGGAAATATTTTGACTTCAAAACAAAAAAAAACAAAAACAAAAAAAAAAATTTGGCCTGACCCCTAAAAAGTTCGTCCTGACCCCTAAAATTGTCCCCGACCCCTAAATCTCTCCAGCCCCCTAATTTTTCACTCTCCTCTGACCATTAGAAATATTTTGACTTCAAAACAAAAAAAAACAAAAAAATTTGGCCTGACCCCTAAAAAGTTCGTCCTGACCCCTAAAATTTTCCCCGACCCCTAAATCTCTCCAGCCTCCTCATTTTTCACTCTCCCCCAACCCTGAGAAATATTTTGACTTCAAAACAAAAAAAAAACAAAAAAACATTTGGCCTGACCCCTAAAAAGTTCGTCCTGACCCCTAAAATTTTCCCCGACCCCTAAATCTCTCCAGCCCCCTAATTTTTCACTCTCCCCCAACCATGAGAAATATTTTGACTTCAAAACAAAAAAAAACAAAAAAATTTGGCTTGACCACTAAAAAGTTCGGCCTGAGCCCTAAAATTTTCCCCGAGCCCTCAATCTCTCCAGCCCCCTAATTTTTAACTCTCCCCCAACCCTAAGAAATATTTTGAGTTCAAAACAAAAAAATGTTGTTTAACATGTATACAAATATTAGTGAAAACAATGGTGGAGCATAATTATTTCTCTTTTTACTTTACTTATTGAGACGTTATTTAACATGTATAAAAATATAAGTGAAAACAATGGTGGAGCATAATTATTTTTCTTCTTTCTTTACTTATTGAGACGTTATTTAATATGTATACAAATATTAGTGAAAACAGTGGCGGAGAAAATTATTTCTCTTTTTACTTTACTTATTGAGACGTTATTTAACATGTATTCAAATATTAGTGAAAACAATGGCGGAGCATAATTATATTTCTTCTTACTTTACATATTGAGACGTTATTTAATATGTATACACATTTTAGTGAAAACAGTGGTGGAGCATAATTATTTTTCTTCTTACTTTACTTATTTAGACGTTATATCATATGTATACAAATATTAGTGAAAACAATGGTGGAGCATAAATATTTTTCTTCTTACTTTACTTATTGAGACGTTATTTAATATGTATACAAATATTAGTGAAAACAGTGGTGGAGCATAATTATTTTTCTTCTTACTTTACTTATTGAGACGTTATTTAATATGTATACAAATATTAGTGAAAACAATGGTGGAGCATAATTATTTATTACTTTAATTTTACTGATACTACACTAACTTCACACCTCTCAAAAAGAAGGAGGTTATACCTGGGAGGATGGTATCATGTCAACAGAAGAAATGCAGTTAGGATTAAGCAACCCTGGCTTCATTACAAACTCATGTTCAAAAAAGTGCCGTTATTGATTAAGCAACTCTGGCTTCACTGTGGATTCATGTTCAAAAAAGTGCCGTTAGGAATTAAGCAACCCTTGCTTCACTATGGACTCATGTTCAAATGCCGTTAGGGATTAAGCAACAGTTGCTTCAATAAAAACTTATGTTTCGTTGGGATAAGGCAACCCGTGCTTCACTATAAACTCATGTTCAAAAAAGTGCCGTTAGGGATTTCCTCTGACGTCATTTCCTGCTAAAATCGTGACTTTGCATTATGCCGACAATCCCCCATCTCCATATTTGGCCTGAGGCGCACCACCGGCGAATGCCGACACTCCACCAAATTCGGCCTGAGTCGCTCACACCAGCGAATGCCGACACTCCCCCAAATTCGGCCTGAGGCGCTCATACTGGCGAATGCCGACACTCCTCCCCGAATTTCGCCTGAGGCGCCCCACCGCCGAATGCCGACACTCACCCTCCCCAGATTTGGCCTGAGGCGCCCCACCGCCGAATGCCGATACCCCCCCCCTCTTCCCCAAATTTCTCTTGAGGCGCTCACACCGGCGAATGCCGACACCCCCCACACCCACCCCAAGTTTTCAATATGTATACAATATGTATACAAATATTAGTGAAAACAATGGGGGAGCATACAAATATTAGTGAAAACAGTGGGGGAGCATAATTATTTATTACTTTAATTTTACTGATACTACACTAACTTCACACCTCTCAAAAAGGAGGAGGTAATACCTAGGAGGATGTTATCATGTCAACAGAAAAAATGTGGTTAGGATAAGGCAACCCTTGCTTCACTATGAACTCATGTTAAAAAAAGTGCCGTTATTGATTAAACAACACTTGCGTCACTATAAACGCATGTATCAAAAAGTGCCGTTAGGACTTAAGCAACCCTTGCATCACTATGGACTCATGTTCAAAAAAGTGCCGTTAGTAAGTAAGCAACCCATGCTTGACTATGGACTCGTGTTCAAAAAAAGTGCCGTTTGTGATTAAGCAACACTTGCTTCACTATAAACTCATGTTCAAAAAAGAGCCGTTAGGGATTTCCTCTGACGTCATTTCCTGTTAAAATCATGACGGTGCATTATTTCTCAAATTCTTTGTTTTTTTCTCAAATTAGTACTAAACAACGTTGAAAATCGAGGAAAAAGGCACCCCCCCATTGGAGAAAAGTGCTCAGTCGACCCTCGAAGAGTCCATTTTTTTTTCCGGTTCTGAGATATTATACGTCCCGGGGCTGGCCGGTTATAATGATGTCAACCGTGTGACTGTTTGTTGGGTCCTCTCGGAGGAGTATCTGGACATACAAACAGACAAACAAACAGACAAACATACAGACAACTGCCCTTTATATAGGAGACTAGCGGGGCTACCCGGCGTTGCTCGGGGTCATAAAAACATATATTTGAAGAAAGATCGTGTGTGTAACATCTTTATATTCAAACTTCTATGTCCGCCCCCTCTCTCTATAGCCGTCCCTTTATCTGCTACCTTTCTCTTCCCTGGTCGCCCCATTTCGCCGCTACTTTCTAATTTTGCCTTTTGCAAAAGCTGTTTCTTCCCCACCATTTCTCCTATTGCCCAGGGTAATAGTATGACATATTTCTATAAAAAGTAACACCTCTATCTGCGCCTTCTATATAGGTACTTATCTCCACCCCGGTGTTCATACTATATACGTATCTATCATCACCTCGGTGCGCATACTATATACGTACCTATCGCCACCCCAGTGCACATACTATATACGTACCTATCGCCGCCCCGGTGCAGATACTATTTAAGTACCTATCGCCGCCCCGTTGCGAATGCTAAATAGTACCTATTGTTGCCCCGGTGTGAATGCTAAATACATACCTATTGCGCCCCGGTGTGCATGCTACATAAGTACCTATCGCTGCCCTAGTGCGAATACTAAAGACATACCAATTGCGCCCTGGTGTGCATGCTACATAAGTACCTATCGCTGCCCTAGTGCGAATAATTAATATGTACATATTGCCGCTTTGGAGTGAATGCTAAATACGTACCTATCGCCGGCCCAGTGCGAATGCTAAATACGTACCTATAGCCGCCCTGATGCGAATGCTAAATACGTACCTATAGCCGCCCCGGTGCGAATGCTAAATACATACCTATCACCACCACGGTGCGAATGCGAAATACATACCTTTCGCCGCCCCGGTGCGCGTGCTATATATGTACTGATCGCCGCCGCAGTGCGCATGCTATGTACGTACTTATTGCTGCCCATGTGTACATGCTATATACGTAGCTATCACCACCCCTGAATTCTGAATACGTACCTATCGCCGCCCTGGTGTGGAAGCTAAATAAGTACATATCGCCGCCCCGGTGCGAATGCTAAATACATACCTATCGCCGCCCCGGTGTGAATTCTAAATACGTACCTATCGCTGCCCCGGTGTGAATTCTAAATACGTACCTATCGCCGCCCCGGTGCGGAAGCTAAATACGTACATATCGCAACCCCGGTGCGAATGCTAAATACATACCTATCGCTGCCCCGGTGTGAATGCTAAATACATACCTATCGCCGCCCCGGTGTGAATGCTAAATACATACCTATCGCCGCCCCGGTGTGAATTTTAAATATGTACCTTTCGCCGCCCCGGTGTGAATTTTAAATATGTACCTTTCGCCGCCCCTGTGCGCATGCTATATACATACCTATCACCGCCCCGGTGCGCGTGCTATATATGAACCGATCGCTGCCTCAGTGCGCATGCTAAATACATACCTATCACTGCCCCGGTGCGCATACTATATACGTACTTATTACTGCCCATGTGCACATAAGTACCTATCACCACCGCTGAATGCTAAATAAGTACCTATCGCCGCCCCAGTGTGGAAGCTAAATACGTACATATCGCCGCCCCTAAATTTGGGCGGACCCCTAAAAAATTTGGCCTGACCCCTAAAATTTTCCCCGACCCCTAAATCTCTCCAGCACCTAATTTTTCACTCTCCCCAACCCTGAGAAATATTTTGACTTCAAAACAAAAAAAAACAAATGAAATTTGGCCTGACCCCTAAAAAGTTCCGCCTGACCCCTAAAATTTTCCCCGACCCCTAAATCTCTCCAGCCCCCTAATTTTTCACTCTCCCCCAACCCTACGAAATATTTTCAGTTCAAAACCAAAAAAAAGAAAAAAATTTGGCCTGACCCCTAAAAAGTTCGTCCTGACCCCTAAAATTTTCCCCGACCCCTGAATCTCTCCAACCCCCTAATTTTTCACTCTCCCCCAACGATGAGAAATATTTTGACTTCAAAAACCAAAAAAAAACAAAATTTGGCCTGATCCCTAAAAAGTTCCGCCTGACCCCTAAAATTTTCCCCGACCCCCTAATCTCTCCAGCATCCCCCCAACTTTTTTGTCAGTGTCCATCAACCCTGAGAAATATTTTAAGTTCAAAAAAAAAAAAAAGAAAAAAGTTCGTCCTGACCCCTAAAATTTTCCCCGACCCCTAAATGTCTCCAGCCCCCTAATTTTTCACTCTCCTCCAACCATTAGATATATTTTGACTTCAAAACAAAAACAAAGAAAAAAATTTGGCCTGACCCCTAAAAAGTTCGTCCTGACCTCTAAAATTTTCACCGACCCCTAAATCTCTCCAGCCCCCTAATTTTTACCTCTTCCCCAACCATGAGAAATATTTTGACTTCAAAACAAAAAAATTTGGCCTGACCCCTAAAAAGTTCGTCCTGACCCCTAAAATTTTCCCCGACCCCTTAATCTCTCCATCCCCCTAATTTTTCACTCTCCCCCAACCATGAGAAATATTTTGAGTTCAAAACCAAAAATAAACAAAAAAAATTAGCCCGACCCCTAAAAAGTTCGTCCTGACCCCTAAAATTTTCCCCGACCCCTAAATCTCTCCATCCCCCTAATTTTTCACTCTCCCCACACTATGAGAAATATTTTGAGTTCAAAACCAAAAAAAAAAAAAAAAATTTGGCCTGACCCCTAAAAAGTTCGTCCTGACCCCTAAAATTTTCACCGACCCCTAAATCTCTCCAGCCCCCTAATTTGTCACTCTCCCCCAACCATGAGATATATTTTGACTTCAAAAAAAAAAAAAAAAAAAAAATTTGGCCTGACCCCTAAAAAGTTCGTCCTGACCCCTAAAATTTTCCCCGACCCCTAAATCTCTCCAGCCCCCTAATTTTTCACTCTCCCCCAACCATGAGATATATTTTGACTTCAAAACAAAACAAAAAAATTTGGCCTGACCCCTACAAAGTTCGTCCTGACCCCTAAAATTTTCCCCGACCCCTAAATCGCTCCAGCCCCCTAATTTTTCACTCTCCCCCAACCATGAGATATATTTTGACTTCAAAACAAAAAAAAACAAAAAAATTTGGCCTGACCCCTAAAAAGTTCGTCCTGACCCCTAAAATTTTCCCCGACCCCTAAATCTCTCCATCCCCCTAATTTTTCACTCTCCCCCAACCATGAGAAATATTTTGAGTTCAAAACCAAAAATAAACAAAAAAAATTGGCCCGACCCCTAAAAAGTTCGTCCTGACCCCTAAAATTTTCCCCGACCCCTAAATCTCTCCAGCCCCCTAATTTTTCACTCTCCCCCAACTATGAGATATATTTTGACTTAAAAAAAAAAAAAAAAAAAAAAATTTGGCCTGACCCCTAAAAAGTTCGTCCTGACCCCTAACATTTTCCCCGACCCCTAAATCTCTCCAGCCCTTTAATTTTTCACTCTCCCCCAACCCTGAGAAATATTTTCAGTTCAAAACCAAAAAAAAGAAAAAAATTTGGCCTGACCCCTAAAAAGTTCGTCCTGACCCCTAAAATTTTCCCCGACCCTTCAATATCTCTAGCCCCTTATTTTTTCATTCTCCCCAACCCTGAGAAATATTTTGACTTCAAAACAAAACAAAACAAAAAAATTTGGCCTGACCCCTAAAAAGTTCGGCCTGACCCCTATAATTTTCCTCGAGCCCTCAATCTCTCCAGCCCCCAAATTTTTTACTCTCCCCCAACCCTAAGAAATATTTTAGTTCAAAACAAAAAAATGTTATTTAACATGTATACAAATATTAGTGAAAACAATGGCGGAGCATAATTATTTCTCTTTTTACTTTACTTATTGAGACGTTATTTAACATGTATAAAAATATAAGTGAAAACAATGGTGGAGCATAATTATTTTTCTTCTTTCTTTACTTATTGAGACGTTATTTAATATGTATACAAATATTAGTGAAAACAGTGGCGGAGCATAATTATTTCTCTTTTCACTTTACTTATTGAGACGTTATTTAACATGTATTCAAATATTAGTGAAAACAATGGCGGAGCATAATTATATTTCTTCTTGCTTTACATATTGAGACGTTATTTAATATGTATACACATTTTAGTGAAAACAGTGGTATTGAGACGTTATTTAATATGTATACAAATATTAGTGAAAACAGTGGTGGAGCATAATTATTTTTCTTCTTACTTTACTTATTGAGACGTTATTTAATATGTATACAAATATTAGTGAAAACAATGGTGGAGCATAATTATTTATTACTTTAATTTTACTGATACTACACTAACTTCACACCTCTCAAAAAGAAGGAGGTTATACCTGGGAGGATGGTATCATGTCAACAGAAGAAATGCTGTTAGGATTAAGCAACCCTGGCTTCACTACAAACTCGTGTTCAAAAAAGTGCCGTTATTGATTAAGCAACCCTGGCTTCACTGTGGATTCATGTTCAAAAAAGTGCCGTTAGGAATTAAGCAACCCTTGCTTCACTATGGACTCATGTTCAAAAAAATGCCGTTAGGGATTAAGCAACAGTTGCTTCAATAAAAACTTATGTTTCGTTGGGATAAGGCAACCCGTGCTTCACTATAAACTCATGTTCAAAAAAGTGCCGTTAGGGATTTCCTCTGACGTCATTTCCTGCTAAAATCGTGACTTAGCATTATGCCGACAATCCCCCATCTCCAAATTAGGCCTGAGGCGCACCACCGGCGAATGCCGACACTCCACCAAATTCGGCCTGAGTCGCTCACACCGGCGAATGCCGACACTCCCCCAAATTCGGCCTGAGGCGCTCATACTGGCGAATGCCGACACTCCTCCCCGAATTTCGCCTGAGGCGCCCCACCGCCGAATGCCGACACTCACCCTCCCCAGATTTGGCCTGAGGCGCCCCACCGCCGAATGCCGATACCCCCCCCCCTCTTCCCCAAATTTCTCCTGAGGCGCTCACACCGGCGAATGCCGACACCCCCTCCACACCCACCCCAAGTTTTCAATATGTATACAATATGTATAGAAATATTAGTGAAAACAATGGGGGAGCATACAAATATTAGTGAAAACAGTGGGGGAGCATACAAATATTAGTGAAAACAGTGGGGGAGCATAATTATTTATTACTTTAATTTTACTGATACTACACTAACTTCACACCTCTCAAAAAGGAGGAGGTAATACCTAGGAGGATGTTATCATGTCAACAGAAAAAATGTGGTTAGGATTAAGCAACCCTTGCTTCACTATGAACTCATGTTAAAAAAAGTGCCGTTATTGATTAAACAACACTTGCGTCACTATAAACGCATGTATCAAAAAGTGCCGTTAGGAGTTAAGCAACCCTTGCATCACTATGGACTCATGTTCAAAAAAGTGCCGTTAGTAAGTAAGCAACCCATGCTTGACTATGGACTCGTGTTCAAAAAAAGTGCCGTTTGTGATTAAGCAACACTTGCTTCACTATAAACTCATGTTCAAAAAAGAGCCGTTAGGGATTTCCTCTGACGTCATTTCCTGTTAAAATCATGACGGTGCATTATTTCTCAAATTCTTTGGTTTTTTTCTCAAATTAGTACTAAACAACGTTGAAAATCGAGGAAAAAGGCACCCCCCCATTGGAGAAAAGTGCTCAGTCGACCCTCGAAGAGTCCATTTTTTTTTCCGGTTCTGAGATATTATACGTCCCGGGGCTGGCCGGTTATAATGATGTCAACCGTGTGACTGTTTGTTGGGTCCTGTCGGAGGAGTATCTGGACATACAAACAAACAAACAAACAGACAAACATACAGACAACTGGCCTTTATATAGGAGACTAGCGGGGCTACCCGGCGTTGCTCGGGGTCATAAAAACATATATTTGAAGAAAGATCGTGTGTGTAACATCTTTATATTCAAACTTCTATGTCCGCCCCCTCTCTCTATAGCCGTCTCTTTATCTGCTACCTTTCTCTTCCCTGGTCGCCCCATTTCGCCGCTACTTTCTAATTTTGCCTTTTGCAAAAGCTGTTTCTTCCCCACCATTTTTCCTATTGCCCAGGGTAATAGTATGACATATTTCTATAAAATGTAACACCTCTATCTGCGCCTTCTATATAGGTACTTATCTCCACCCCGGTGTTCATACTATATACGTATCTATCATCACCTCGGTGCGCATACTATATAAGTACCTATTGCCGCCCCAGTGCACATACTATATACGTACCTATCGCCGCCCCGGTGCAGATACTATTTAAGTACCTATCGCCGCCCCGTTGCGAATGCTAAATAGTACCTATCGTTGCCCCGGTGTGAATGCTAAATACATACCTATTGCGCCCCAGTGTGCATGCTACATAAGTACCTATCGCTGCCCTAGTGCGAATACTAAAGACATACCAATTGCGCCCCAGTGTGCATGCTACATAAGTACCTATCGCTGCCCTAATGCGAATAATTAATATGTACATATTGCCGCTTTGGTGTGAATGCTAAATACGTACCTATAGCCGCCCTGGTGCGAATGCTAAATACGTACCTATAGCCGCCCTGGTGCGAATGCTAAATACGTACCTATAGCCGCCCTGGTGCGAATGCTAAATACGTACCTATCACCACCACGGTGCGAATGCGAAATACATATCTTTCGCCTTCCCAGTGCGCGTGCTATATATGTACTGATCGCCGCCGCAGAGCGCATGCTATGTACGTACTTATTGCTGCCCATGTGTACATGCTATATACGTAGCTATCGCCACCCCTGAATTCTGAATACGTACCTATCGCCGCCCTGGTGTGGAAGCTAAATACGTACATATCGCCCCCCGGTGCGAATGCTAAATACATACCTATTGCCGCCCCTGTGTGAATTCTAAATACGTACCTATCGCCGCCCCGGTGTGAATTCTAAATACGTACCTATCAACGTCCCGGTGCGGAAGCTAAATAAGTACATATCGCCACCCCGGTGCGAATGCTAAATACATACCTATCGGTGCATCGGTGTGAATGCTAAATACATACCTATCGCCGCCCCGGTGTGAATGCTAAATACGTACCTATCGCCGCCCCGGTGTGAATTTTAAATACGTACCTTTCGCCGCCCCGGTGTGAATTTTAAATATGTACCTTTCGCCGCCACTGTGCCCGTGCTATATACGTACCTATCGCCGCCCCGGTGCGCGTGCTATATATGAACCGATCGCTGCCTCAGTGCGCATGCTAAATACATACTTATCACTGCCCCGGTGTGCATACTATATATGTACTTATTACCGCCCATGTGCACATGCTATATAAGTACCTATCACCACCGCTGAATGCTAAATAAGTACCTATCGCCGCCCCGGTGTTGAAGCTAAATACGTACATATCGCGGCCCCTAAATTTGGGCGGACCCCTAAAAAATTTAGCCTGACCCCTAAAATTTTCCCCGACTCCTAAATCTCTCCAGCCCCCTAATTTTTCACTCTCCCCCAACCCTGAGATATATTTTGACTTCAAAACAAAAAAAAACAAAAAAATTTGGCCTGACCCCTAAAAAGTTCCGCCTGACCCCTAAAATTTTCCCCGACCCCTAAATCTCTCAAGCCCCCTAATTTTTCACTCTCCCCCAACCCTGAGAAATAATTTGACTTCAAAACAAAAAAAAAACAAAAAAAAACAAAAAAATTTGGCCTGACCCCTAAAAAGTTCGTCTTGACCCCTAAAATTTTCCCCGACCCCTAAATCTCTCCAGCCTCCTAATTTTTCGCTCTTTTACAACCATTAGATATATTTTGACTTCAAAACAAAAAAAAAACAAAAAAATTTTGCCTGACCCCTAAAAAGTTCGTCCTGACCCCTAAAATTTTCCCCGACCCCTAAATCTCTCCAGCCCCCTAATTTTTCACTCTCCCCCAACCATGAGATATATTTTGACTTCAAAACAAAAAAAAACAAAAAAATTTGGCCTGACCCCTAAAATATTCAGCTTGACCCCTAAAATTTTCCCCGACCCCTCAATCTCTCCAGCCCCCTAATTTTTCACTCTCCCCCAACCCTGAGAATTATTTTGAGTTCAAAACCAAAAAAAAAGAAAAAAATTTGGCCTGACCCCTAAAAAGTTCGTCCTGACCCCTAAAATTTTCCCCGACCCCTAAATCTCTCTAGCCCTCTAATTTGTCACTCTCCCCCAACCATGAGAAATATTTTGACTTCAAAACAAAAAAAAACAAAAAAAATTTGGCCTGACCCCTAAAAAGTTCGGCCTTACCCCTAAAATTTTCCACGACCCCTCTATCTCTACAGCCCCCTAATGTTTCACCCAACCCCAACCATGAGAAATATTTTGAGTTAAAAACAAAAAAAGAACAAAATAATTTGGCGTGACCCCTAAAAAGTTCGTCCTAACCTTTAAAATTTTCCCCAAACAACTGATACTACGTTATTTAATATGTATACAAATATTAGTGAAAACAGTGGTGGAGCATAATTATTTCTCTTCTTACTTTACTTATTGAGACGTTATTTAATATGTATACAGATATTAGTGAAAACAATGGTGGAGCATAATTATTTCTCTTACTAATCTTTATTGAGACGTTATTTAATATTTATACAAATATAAGTGAAAACAATGGGGGAGCATAAGTTTTCTATTCTTACTTTACTTATTTAGACGTTATTTAATATGTATACAAATATTAGTGAAAACAATGGTGGAGCATAATTATTTATTACTTTAATTTTAATGATACTACACTAACTTCACACCTCTCAAAAGGGAGGAGGAGGTAATACCTAGGAGGATGTTATCATGTCAACAGAAAAAATGCGGTTAGGATTAAGCAACCCTTGCTTCACTATGAACTCATGTTAAAAAAAGTGCCGTTATTGATTAAACAACACTTGCGTCACTATAAACGCATGTATCAAAAAGTGCCGTTAGGAGTTAAGCAACCCTTGCATCACTATAGACTCATGTTCAAAAAAGTGCCGTTAGTAAGTAAGCAACCATTGCTTCACTATGGACTCGTGTTCAAAAAAAGTGCCGTTTGTGATTAAGCAACACTTGCTTCACTATAAACTCATGTTCAAAAAAGAGCCGTTAGGGATTTCCTCTGACGTCATTTCCTGTTAAAATCATGACGGTGCATTATTTCTCAAATTCTACATGATAGCATTGTTTTTTTCTCAAATTAGTACTAAACAACGTTGAAAATTGAGGAAAAAGGCACCCCCCATTGGAGAAAAGTGCTCAGTCGACCCCCAAAGAGTCAATTTCTATTTCCGGTTCTGAGATATTACACGTCCCGGGGCTGGCCGGTCGTGATGATGTCACCCGCGTGACTGTTTGTTGGGTCCCCTCGGAGGAGTATCTGGACATACAAACAGACAGACAGACAGACATACAGACAACTGCCCTTTATATAAGAGACTAGCGGGGCTACCCGGCGTTGCTCGGGGTCATAAAAACATATATTTGAAGAAAGATCGTGTGTGTAACATCTTTATATTCAAACTTCTATGTCCGCCCCCTCTCTCTATAGCCGTAAAATTTTCCCCGACCCCTAAATCTCTCAAGCCCCCTAATTTTTCACTCTCCCCCAACCCTGAGAAATATTTTCAGTTCAAAACCAAAAAAAAGAACAAATTTGGCCTGACCCCTAAAAAGTTCGTTGTGACCCCTAAAATTTTCCCCGACCCCTAAATCTCTCCAGCCCCCTAATTTTTCACTCTCCCCCAACCACGAGATATATTTTGACTTCAAAACAAAAAAAAACAAAAAAATTTGGCCTGACCCCATAAAAGTTCGTCCTGACCCCTAAAATTTTCCCCGACCCCTAAATCTTACCAGCCCCCTAATTTTTCACTCTCCCATAACCCTGAGAAATATTTTGAATTCAAAACAAAAAAAAACAAAAAAAATGGCCTGACCCCTAAAAAGTTCGGCCTGACCCCTAAAATTGTCCCCGACGCCTCAATCTCTCCAGACCCCTAATTTTTCACTCTCCCCCAACCCTGAGAAATATTTTGACTTCAAAACAAAAAAAAACAAAAAAATTTGGCCTGACAAAAAAATGTTATTTAACATGTATACAAATATTAGTGAAAACAATGGCGGAGCATAATTATTTTTCTTCTTACTTTACTTATTGAGACGTTATTTAATATGTATACAAATATTAGTGAAAACAGTGGTGGAGCATAATTATTTCTCTTACTTTATATATTGAGACGTTATTTAACATGTATACAAATATTAGTGAAAACAGTGGTGGAGCATAATTATTTCTCTTCTTACTTTACTTATTGACACGTTATTTAACATGTATACAAATATTAGTGAAAACAGTGGTGGAGCATAATTATTTCTCTTCTTACTTTACTTATTGACACGTTATTTAACATGTATACAAATATAAGTGAAAACAATGGTGGAGCATAATTATTTCTTTTCTTACTTTACTTATTGACACGTTATTTAACATGTATACAAATATTAGTGAAAACAGTGGTGGAGCATATTTTTTCTCTTCTTACTTTACTTATTGACACGTTATTTAACATGTATACAAATATTAGTGAAAACAGTGGTGGAGCATAATTATTTCTCTTCTTACTTTACTTATTAACACGTTATTTAACATGTATACAAATATTAGTGAAAACAGTGGTTGAGCATAATTATTTCTCTTCTTACTTTACTTATTGACACGTTATTTAACATGTATACAAATATAAGTGAAAACAATGGTGGAGCATAATTATTTTTCTTCTTACTTTACTTATTGACACGTTATTTAACATGTATACAAATATAAGTGAAAACAATGGTGGAGCATAATTATTTCTTTTCTTACTTTACTTATTGACACGTTATTTAACATGTATACAAATATTAGTGAAAACAGTGGTGGAGCATAATTTTTCTCTTCTTACTTTACTTATTGACACGTTATTTAACATGTATACAAATATTAGTGAAAACAGTGGTGGAGCATAATTATTTCTCTTCTTACTTTACTTATTAACACGTTATTTAACATGTATACAAATATTAGTGAAAACAGTGGTGGAGCATAATTATTTCTCTTCTTACTTTACTTATTGACACGTTATTTAACATGTATACAAATATAAGTGAAAACAATGGTGGAGCATAATTATTTTTCTTCTTACTTTACTTATTGATACGTTATTTAACATGTATACAAATATAAGTGAAAACAATGGTGGAGCATAATTATTTTTCTTCTTACTTTACTTATTGACACGTTATTTAACATGTATACAAATATTAGTGAAAACAATGGCGGAGCATAATTTTTCTCTTCTTACTTTACTTATTGACGCGTTATTTAACATGTATACACATATTAGTGAAAACAGTGGTGGAGCATAATTATTTTTCTTCTTACTTTACTTATTGACACGTTATTTAACATGTATACAAATATAAGTGAAAACAATGGTGGAGCATAATTATTTTTCTTCTTACTTTACTTATTGATACGTTATTTAACATGTATACAAATATAAGTGAAAACAATGGTGGAGCATAATTATTTCTCTACTTACTTTACTTATTGACACGTTATATAACATGTATACAAATATAAGTGAAAACAATGGTGGAGCATAATTATTTTTCTTCTTACTTTACTTATTGACACGTTATTTAACATGTATACAAATATAAGTGAAAACAATGGTGGAGCATAATTATTTCTCTACTTACTTTACTTATTGACACGTTATTTAACATGTATACAAATATAAGTGAAAACAATGGTGGAGCATAATTATTTCTTTTCTTACTTTACTTATTGACACGTTATTTAACATGTATACAAATATTAGTGAAAACAGTGGTGGAGCATAATTTTTCTCTTCTTACTTTACTTATTGACACGTTATTTAACATGTATACAAATATTAGTGAAAACAGTGGTGGAGCATAATTATTTCTCTTCTTACTTTACTTATTAACACGTTATTTAACATGTATACAAATATTAGTGAAAACAGTGGTGGAGCATAATTATTTCTTTTCTTACTTTACTTATTGACACGTTATTTAACATGTATACAAATATAAGTGAAAACAATGGTGGAGCATAATTATTTCTTTTCTTACTTTACTTATTGACACGTTATTTAACATGTATACAAATATTAGTGAAAACAGTGGTGGAGCATAATTTTTCTCTTCTTACTTTACTTATTGACACGTTATTTAACATGTATACAAATATTAGTGAAAACAGTGGTGGAGCATAATTATTTCTCTTCTTACTTTACTTATTAACACGTTATTTAACATGTATACAAATATTAGTGAAAACAGTGGTGGAGCATAATTATTTCTTTTCTTACTTTACTTATTGACACGTTATTTAACATGTATACAAATATAAGTGAAAACAATGGTGGAGCATAATTATTTTTCTTCTTACTTTACTTATTGACACGTTATTTAACATGTATACAAATATAAGTGAAAACAATGGTGGAGCATAATTATTTCTTTTCTTATTTTACTTATTGACACGTTATTTAACATGTATACAAATATTAGTGAAAACAGTGGTGGAGCATAATTATTTCTCTTCTTACTTTACTTATTAACACGTTATTTAACATGTATACAAATATGAGTGAAAACAGTGGTGGAGCATAATTATTTCTCTTCTTACTTTACTTATTGACACGTTATTTAACATGTATACAAATATAAGTGAAAACAATGGTGGAGCATAATTATTTTTCTTCTTACTTTACTTATTGATACGTTATTTAACATGTATACAAATATAAGTGAAAACAATGGTGGAGCATAATTATTTCTCTACTTACTTTACTTATTGACACGTTATATAACATGTATACAAATATAAGTGAAAACAATGGTGGAGCATAATTATTTTTCTTCTTACTTTACTTATTGACACGTTATTTAACATGTATACAAATATTAGTGAAAACAATGGCGGAGCATAATTTTTCTCTTCTTACTTTACTTATTGACGCGTTATTTAACATGTATACACATATTAGTGAAAACAGTGGTGGAGCATAATTATTTTTCTTCTTACTTTACTTATTGACACGTTATTTAACATGTATACAAATATAAGTGAAAACAATGGTGGAGCATAATTATTTTTCTTCTTACTTTACTTATTGATACGTTATTTAACATGTATACAAATATAAGTGAAAACAATGGTGGAGCATAATTATTTCTCTACTTACTTTACTTATTGACACGTTATATAACATGTATACAAATATAAGTGAAAACAATGGTGGAGCATAATTATTTTTCTTCTTACTTTACTTATTGACACGTTATTTAACATGTATACAAATATTAGTGAAAACAATGGCGGAGCATAATTTTTCTCTTCTTACTTTACTTATTGACACGCTATTTAACATGTATACACATATTAGTGAAAACAATGGCGGAGCATAATTTTTCTGTTCTTACTTACTTATTGACACGTTATTTAACATGTATACAAATATTAGTGAAAACAATGGCGGAGCATAATTTTTCTCTTCTTATTTTACTTATTTAGACGTTATTTAATATGTATACAAATATTAGTGAAAACAATGGTGGTGCATAATTATTTATTACTTTAATTTCACTGATAATACACTAACTTCACACCTCTCAAAAAGGAGGAGGTAATACCTGGGAGGATGGTATCATGTCAACAGAAGAAATGCGGTTAGTATAAGCAACTCTTGCTTCACTATAAACTCATGTTCAAAAAAGTGCCGTTATTGATTAAACAACCCTTGCGTCACTATAAACGCATGTTTCAAAAATGCCGTTAGTAGTTAAGCAACCCTTGCTTCACTATGAACCAATGTTCAAAAAAGTGCCGTTAGGGATTTCCTCTGACGTCATTTCCTGTTAAAAGCGTGACGATGATAGCATTGTTTTTTTCTCAAATTAGTACTAAACAAGTTATGGAAAAAGCCCCCCCCCCGAAGAGTCAATTCTTTTTTCCGACACTCCCCCCTCCCATAATTTCGCCTGACGCGCCGCTCCCCCAAATTTGGCGAATGCCGACACTCCCCCCCCCCTAATTTGACCTGAAGCAGTCACACCGCCGCACTATCTCAACAACTCTCAAAAAGGAGGAGGTAATGCCTAGGAGGGTGGTATCATAACAGAACGGGCGTAGGGGAGGAAGGGAAGGTAGAAAGGGTGGGAGTGAGAGGGAAAAAGAGTTTTAGTGTGAGGGATTTTCTTCCCTACAGTCTTTTCCTCTGACGTCATTTCCTGTTAAATAAAAGCGTGACTTTGCATATTTCTAAAATTATACATGATAGCATTGTTTTTTCTCAAATTAGTACTAAACAACGTTGAAAATCGAGGAAAAAAGCACACCCCCATTGGAGAAAAGTGCTCAGTCGACCCCCAAAGAGTCAATTTCTATTTCCGGTTCTGAGATATTACACGTCCCGGGGCTGGCCGGTCGTGATGATGTACCCCGCGTGACTGTTTGTTGGGTCCTCTCGGAGGAGTATCTGGACATACAAACAGACAGACAAACAGACAAACATACAGACAAGTGCCCTTTATATAGGAGACTAGCGGGGCTACCCGGCGTTGCTCGGGGTCATAAAAACATATATTTGAAGAAAGATCGTGTGTGTAACATCTTTATATTCAAACTTCTATGTCCGCCCCCTCTCTCTATAGCCGTCTCTTTATCTGCTACCTTTCTCTTCCCTGGTCGCCCCATTTCGCGCTACTTTCTAATTTTGCCTTTTGCAAAAGCTGTTTCTTCCCCACCATTTCTCCTATTGCCCAGGGTAATAGTATGACATATTTCTATAAAAAGTAACACCTCTATCTGCGCCTTCTATATAGGTACTTATCTCGACCCCGGTGTTCATACTATATACGTATCTATCATCACCCCGGTGCGCATACTATATACGTATCTATCATCACCCCGGTGCGCATACTATATACGTACCTATCGCCGCCCCAGTGCACATACTATATACGTACCTATCGCCGCCCCGGTGCAGATACTATTTAAGTACCTATCGCCGCCCCGTTGCAAATGCTAAATAGTACCTATCGTTGCCCCGGTGTGAATGCTAAATACATACCTATTGCGCCCCGGTGTGCATGCTACATAAGTACCTATCGCGAATAATTAATATGTACATATTGCCGCTTTGGTGTGAATGCTAAATACGTACCTATCACCGGCCCACTGCGAATGCTAAATACGTACCTATAGCCGCCCTGGTGCGAATACTAAATACGTACCTATAGCCGCCCCGGTGTGAATGCTAAATACGTACCTATAGCCGCCCCGGTGCGAATGCTAAATACGTACATATCACCACCACGGTGCGAATGCAAAATACATACCTTTCGCCGCCCCGGTGCGCGTGATATATATGTACTGATCGCCGCCGCAGAGCGCATGCTATGTACGTACTTATTGAAGCCCATGTGTACATGCTATATACGTAGCTATCGCCACCCCTTAATTCTGAATACGTACCTATCGCCGCCCTGGTGTGGAAGCTAAATACGTACCTATCGCCGCCCCGGTGCGAATGCTAAATACATACCTATCGCCGCCCCGGTGTGAATTCTAAATACGTACCTATCGCCGCCCCGGTGTGAATTCTAAATAGGTACTTATCGCCACCCCGGTGCGGAAGCTAAATACGTACATACCGCCACCCCGGTGCGAATGCAAAATACATACCTATCGATGCCCCGGTGTGAATGCTAAATACATACCTATCGCCGCCCCGGTGTGAATGCTAAATACGTACCTATCGCCGCCCCGGTGTGAATTTTAAATATGTACCTTTCGCCGCCCCGGTGTGAATTTTAAATATGTACCTTTCGCCGCCCCTGTGCGCGTGCTATATACGTACCTATCGCCGCCCCGGTGCGCGTGCTATATATGAACCGATCGCTGCCTCAGTGCGCATGCTAAATACATACCTATCACTGCCCCGGTGTGCATACTATATACGTACTTATTACCGCCCATGTGCACATGCTATATAAGTACCTATCACCACCGCTGAATGCTAAATAAGTACCTATCGCCGCCCCGGTGTGGAAGCTAAATACGTACATATCGCCGCCCCTAAATTTGGGCAAACCCCTAAAATATTTGGCCTGACCCCTAAAATTTTTCCCGTCCCCTAAATCTCTCCAGCCCCTAATTTTTCACTCTCCCCCAACCATGAGAAATATTTTGACTTCAAAACAAAAAAAAACAAAAAAATTTGGCCTGACCCCTAAAAAGTTCTGCCTGACCCCTAAAATTTTCCCCGACCCCTAAATCTCTCCAGCCCCCTGATTTTTAACTCTCCCCCAACGATGAGAAATATTTTGACTTCAAAACAAAAAAAAACAAAAAAATTTGGCCTGACCCCTAAAAGGTCCTGCCTGACCCCTAAAATTTTCCCCGACCCCTAAATCTCTCTGGCCCCCTAATTTTTCACTCTCCCCCAACCATGAAAAATATTTTGAGTTCAAAACAAAAAAAAAACAAAAAAAAAAAAAAACATTTGGCCTTACCCATAAAAAGTTCTTCCTGACCCCTAAAATTTTCCCCGACCCCTAAATCTCTCCAGCCCCCTAATTTTTCACTCTCCCCCAACCATGAGAAATATTTTGACTTAAAAACCAAAAAAAAAACAAAAAAATGTTGCCTGACCCCTAAAAAGTTCGTCCTGACCCCTAAAATTTTCCCCGACCTCTAAATCTCTCCAGCCCTCTAATTTTTCACTATCCCCCAACCATGAGCCATATTTTGACTTCGAAACAAAAAAAAACAAAAAAATTTGGCCGAACCCTTAAAAAGTTCGTCCTGACCTTTAAAATTTTCCCCGACCCCTAAATCTCTCCAGCCCCCTAATTTTTCACTCTCCCCCTACTCTGAGAAATATTTTGACTTCCAAACAAAAAAAAAACAAAAAAATTTGGCCTGACCCCTAAAAAGTTCTTCCTGACCCCTAAAATTTTCCCCGACCCCTAAATCTCTCCAGCCCCCTAATTTTTCACTCTCCCCCAACGATGAGAAATATTTTGACTTCAAAACCAAAAAAAAACAAAAAAATTTGGCCTGACTCCTAAAAAGTTCGTCCGGACCCCTAAAATTTTCCCCGACCCCTAAATCTCTCCAGCCCCCTTATTTTTCACTCTCCCCCAACGATGAGAAATATTTTGACTTAAAAACAAAAAAAAAACAAAAAAATTTGGCCTGACCCCTAAAAAGTTCGTCCTGACCCCTAAAATTTTCCCCGACCCCTAAATCTCTCCAGCCCCCTAATTTTTCACTCTCCCCCAACCCTGAGAAATATTTTGACTTCAAAACAAAAAAAAACAAAAAAATTTGGCCTGACCCCTAAAAAGTTCGTCCTGACCCCTAAAATTTTCCCCGACCCCTAAATCTCTCAAGCATCCTAATTTTTCACTCTCCCCCAACCATGAAAAATATTTTGACTTCAAAACAAACAAAAAACAAAAAAATTTGGCCTGACCCCTAAAAAGTTCGTCCTGACCCCTAAAATTTTCCCCGACCCCTAAATCTCTCCAGCCCCCTAATTTTTCACTCTCCCCCAACCATGAGAAATATTTTGACTTCAAAACAAAAAAAAACAAAAAAAAACAAAAAAAATTGGCATGACCCCTAAAAAGTTCGTCCTGACCCCTAAAATTTTCCCCGACCCCTAAATCTCTCCAGCCCCCTAATTTTTCACTCTCCCCAACCCTGAGAATTATTTTGACTTCAAAACAAAAAAAAACAAAAAAATTTGGCCTGACCCCTAAAAAGTTCGTCCTGACCCCTAAAATTTCCCCCGACCTCTAAATCTCTCCAGCCCCCTAATTTTTCACTCTCCCCCAACCCTTAGAAATATTTTGACTTCAAAACAAAAAAAAAAAAAAAAAAAAAAAAAATTTGGCCTGACCCCTAAAAAGTTCGTCCTGACCCCTAAAATTTTCCCCGACCCCTAAATCTCTCCAGCACCCTAATTTTTCACTCTCCCCCAACCATGAGATATATTTTGACTTCAAAACAAAAAAAAACAAAAAAATTTGGCCTGACCCCTAAAAAGTTCGTCCTGACCCCTAAAATTTTCCCCGACCCCTAAATCTCTCCAGCCTCCTAATTTTTCACTCTCCCCCAACCATGAAAAATATTTTGACTTCAAAACAAACTAAAAACAAAAAAATTTGGCCTGACCCCTAAAAAGTTCGTCCTGACCCCTAAAATTTTCCCCGACCCCTAAATCTCTCCAGCCCCCTAATTTTTCACTCTCCCCCAACCATGAGAAATATTTTGACTTCAAAACAAAAAAAAACAAAAAAAAACAAAAAAAATTGGCATGACCCCTAAAAAGTTCGTCCTGACCCCTAAAATTTTCCCCGACCCCTAAATCTCTCCAGCCCCCTAATTTTTCACTCTCCCCCAACCCTGAGAAATATTTTGACTTCAAAACAAAAAAAAACAAAAAAAAACAAAAAAAATTGGCATGACCCCTAAAAAGTTCGTCTTGACCCCTAAAATTTTCCCCGACCCCTAAATCTCTCCAGCCCCCTAATTTTTCACTCTCCCCAACCCTGAGAATTATTTTGACTTCAAAACAAAAAAAAACAAAAAAATTTGGCCTGACCCCTAAAAAGTTCGTCCTGACCCCTAAAATTTTCCCCGACCCCTAAATCTCTCCAGCTCCCTAATTTTTCACTCTCCCCCAACCCTGAGAAATATTTTGACTTCAAAACAAAAAAAAACAAAAAAATTTGGCCTGTCCCCTAAAAAGTTCCGCCTGACCCCTAAAATTTTCCCCGACCCCTAAATCTCTCCAGCCCCCTAATTTTTCACTCTCCCCCAACCCTGAGAAATATTTTGACTTCAAAACAAAAAAAAACAAAATAAACAAAAAAATTTTGCCTTACCCCTAAAAAGTTCGTCCTGACCCCTAAAAATTTCCCCGACCCCTAAATCTCTCCAGCCCCTAATTTTTCACTCTCTTACAACCATTAGATATATTTTGACTTCAAAACAAAAAAAAACAAAAAAATTTGGCCTGACCCCTAAAAAGTTCGTCCTGACCCCTAAAATTTTCCCCGACTCCTAAATCTCTCCAGCCCCCTAATTTTTCACTCTCCCCCAACCCTGAGAAATATTTTGGCTTCAAAACAAAAAAAAACAAAAAAATTTGGCCTGACCCCTAAAAAGTTCGTCCTGACCCCTAAAATTTTCCCCGAGCCCTCAATCTCTCCAGCCCCCTAATTTTTAACTCTCCCCACACCCTAAGAAATATTTTGAGTTCAAAACAAAAAAATGTTATTTAACATGTATACAAATATTAGTGAAAACAATGGCGGAGCATAATTATTTCTCTTTTTACTTTACTTATTGAGACGTTATTTAACATGTATAAAAATATTAGTGAAAACAATGGTGGAGCATAATTATTTTTCTTCTTTCTTTACTTATTGAGACGTTATTTAATATGTATACAAATATTAGTGAAAACAATGGCGGAGCATAATTATTTCTCTTTTTACTTTACTTATTGAGACGATATTTAACATGTATTCAAATATTAGTGAAAACAATGGCGGAGCATAATTATATTTCTTCTTACTTTACATATTGAGACGTTATTTAATATGTATACACATTTTAGTGAAAACAGTGGTGGAGCATAATTATTTTTCTTCTTACTTTACTTATTTAGACGTTATATCATATGTATACAAATATTAGTGAAAACAATGGTGGAGCATAATTATTTTTCTTCTTACTTTACTTATTGAGACGTTATTTAATATGTATACAAATATTAGTGAAAACAGTGGTGGAGCATAATTATTTTTCTTCTTACTTTACTTATTGAGACGTTATTTAATATGTATACAAATATTAGTGAAAACAATGGTGGAGCATAATTATTTATTACTTTAATTCTACTGATACTACACTAACTTCACACCTCTCAAAAATGCAGTTAGGATTAAGCAACCCTGGCTTCACTACAAACTCGTGTTCAAAAAAGTGCCGTTATTGATTAAGCAACCCTGGCTTCACTGTGGATTCATGTTCAAAAAAGTGCCGTTAGGAATTAAGCAACCCTTGCTTCACTATGGACTCATGTTCAAAAAAATGCCGTTAGGGATTAAGCAACAGTTGCTTCAATAAAAACTTATGTTTCGTTGGGATAAGGCAACCCGTGCTTCACTATAAACTCATGTTCAAAAAAGTGCCGTTAGGGATTTCCTCTGACGTCATTTCCTGCTAAAATCGTGACTTTGCATTATGCCGACAATCCCCCATCTCCAAATTTGGCCTGAGGCGCACCACCGGCAAATGCCGACACTCCACCAAATTCGGCCTGAGGCGCTCATACTGGCGAATGCCGACACTCTTCCCCGAATTACGCCTGAGGCGCCTCACCGCCGAATGCCGACACTCACCCTCCCCAGATTTGGCCTGAGGCGCCCCACCGCCGAATGCCGATACCCCCCCCCCTTCCCCAAATTTCTCCTGAGGCGCTCACACCGGCGAATGCCGACACCCCCCACACCCACCCCAAGTTTTCAATATGTATACAATATGTATAGAAATATTAGTGAAAACAATGGGGGAGCATACAAATATTAGTGAAAACAGTGGGGGAGCATAATTATTTATTACTTTAATTTTACTGATACTACACTAACTTCACACCTCACAAAAAGAAGGAGGTAATACCTAGGAGGATGTTATCATGTCAACAGAAAAATGTGGGTAAGATTAAGCAACCCTTGCTTCACTATGAACTCATGTTAAAAAAAGTGCCGTTATTGATTAAACAACACTTGCGTCACTATAAACGCATGTATCAAAAGTTTTTATACATATATAGAGTGGTTATGACCCAACGGGTCACTGGTAACATGCACTGGTTAAATCCTTTTTTTCTTTTTTTATACATATATAGAGTGGTTATGACTCAACGGGTCACTGTAAACGTGTACTTGTCAAATTCCTCTTTTTTTCTTGTTTCATCACTATAAAATATAATGAAAAATAACTGAAAAGCCCCCCCCCCCCCCGATAAAATATGCCCCATTGACCCCTAAGAGGTGGGTTTATAGATTCAGGAATACTCTCATCATCTTACTCTGTGAATTTTACATAAGAATACACTTTTATATGTTATGTATAAAAATATGTTGAAGTAAAATAAGTTTTGAAGAGAAAAAAAAATTCAAAACCTATAACGATGACGTCATATACCTATTACTGTGACGTCACGTGCACAAGAATAAGTTGGGTGAAAACAAAATTATTATTACATAATTACATTGGCTGATTTCCAAATTACTACTGAATAACATTAGAAAAGTTTGAAAAAACCAGACCCGCTGCCGAAGACTGGCCCCGTTGACCCCCAGCAACATGTTTTTTTGTTGTAATTTTGAGATATTATGATCCCAGGTGTTGTACGGTTCTGAAGATATCAACTTTTTGACATGTCGCCGCATAGTTTTTGAGGAGTATCTGGACATACAAACAAACAAACAAACAGACAAACATACAGACAAGTGGCCTTTATAGAGGAGACTAGCGGGGCTACCCGGCGTTGCTCGGGGTCATAAAAACATATATTTGAAGAAAGATCGTGTGTGTAACATCTTTATATTCAAACTTCTATGTCCGCCCCCTCTCTCTATAGCCGTCTCTTTATCTGCTACCTTTCTCTTTCCTGGTCGCCCCATTTCGCCGCTACTTTCTTATTTTGCCTTTTGCAAAAGGTGTTTCTTCCCCACCATTTCTCCTATTGCCCAGGGTAATAGTATGACATATTTCTATAAAAAGTAACACCTCTATCTGCGCCTTCTATATAGGTACTTATCTCCACCCCGGTGTTCATACTATATACGTATCTATCATCACCCCGGTGCGCATACTATATACGTACCTATCGCCGCCCCAGTGCACATACTATATACGTACCTATCGCCGCCCCGGTGCAGATACTATTTAAGTACCTATCGCCGCCCCGTTGCGAATGCTAAATAGTACCTATCGTTGCCCCGGTGTGAATGCTAAATACATACCTATTGCGCCCCGGTGTGCATGCTACATAAGTACCTATCGCTGCCCTAGTGCGAATACTAAAGACATACCAATTGCGCCCCGGTGTGCATGCTACATAAATACCTATCGCTGCCCTAGTGCGAATAATTAATATGTACATATTGCCGCTTTGGTGTGAATGCTAAATACGTACCTATCGCCGGCCCAGTGCGAATGCTAAATACGTACCTATAGCCGCCCTGGTGCGAATGCTAAATACGTACCTATAGCTGCCCCAGTGCGAATGCTAAATACGTACCTATCACCACTACGGTGCGAATGCGAAATACATACCTTTCGCCGCCCCGGTGCGCGTGCAATATATGTACTGATCGCCGCCGCAGAGCGCATGCTATGTACGTACTTATTGCTGCCCATGTGTACATGCTATATACGTAGCTATCGCCACCCCTTAATTCTGAATACGTACCTATCGCCGCCCTGGTGTGGAAGCTAAATATGTACATATCGCCGCCCCGGTGCGAATGCTAAATACATACCTATCGCCGCCCCGGTGTGAATTCTAAATACGTACCTATTGCCGCCCCGGTGCGAATGCTAAATACATACCTATCGCTGCCCCGGTGTGAATGCTAAATACATACCTATCGCCGCCCCGGCGTGAATGCTAAATACGTACCTATCGCCGCCCCGGTGTGAATTTTAAATATGTACCTTTCGCCGCCCAGTGTGAATTTTAAATATGTACCTTTCGCCGCCCCTGTGCGCGTGCTATATACATACCTATCGCCGCCCCGGTGCGCGTGCTACATATGAACCGATCGCTGCCTCAGTGCGCATGATAAATACATACCTATCACTGCCCCGGTGTGAATACTATATACGTACTTATTACCGCCCTTGTGCACATGCTATATAAGTACCTATCACCACCGCTGAATGCTAAATAAGTACCTATCGCCGCCCCGGTGTGGAAGCTTAATACATACATATCGCCGCCCCTAAATTTGGGCAGACCCTAAAAAGTTCGGCCTGACCCCTAAAATTTTCCCCGACCCCTAAATCTCTCCAGCCCCCTAATTTTTCACTCTCCCCCAACCATGATAAATATTTTGACTTCAAAACAAAAAAAAACAAAAAAATTTGGCCTGACCCCTAAAAAGTTCGTCCTGACCCCTAAAATTTTCCCCGACCCCTCAATCTCTCCAGCCCCCTTATTGTTCACTCTCCCCCAACCCTAGTAAATATTTTGAGTTCAAAACCAAAAAAAAAAAAAAAAATTTGGCCTGAACCCTAAAAAGTTCGTCCTGACCCCTAAAATTTTCCCCGACCCCTAAATCTCTCTAGCCCCCTAATTTTTCACTCTCCCCCAACCATGAGAAATATTTTGACTTCAAAACAAAAAAAAACAAAAGAATTTGGCCTAACCCCTAAAAAGTTCGTCCTGACCCCTAAAATTTTCCCCGACCCCTAAATCTCTCCAGCCCCCTAATTTTTCACTCTCCCCCAACCATGAGATATATTTTGACTTCAAAACAAAAAAAAACAAAAAAATTTGGCCTGACCCCTAAAAAGTTCATCCTGACCCCTAAAATTTTCCCCGACCCCATAATCTCTCCAGCCCTCTAATTTTTCACTCTCCTCCAACCATAAGAAATATTTTGACTTCAAAACAAAAAAAAACAAAAAAATTTGGCATGACACCTAAAAAGTTCGTCCTGACCCCTAAAATTTTCCCCGACCCTTAAATCTCTCCAGCTCCCTAATTTTTCACTCTCCTCCAACCATGAGATATATTTTGACTTCAAAACAAAAAAAAAACAAAAAATTTGGCCTGAACCCTAAAAAGTTCGTCCTGACCCCTAAAATTTTCCCCGACCTCTAAATCTCTCCAGCCCCCTAATTTTTCACTCTCCCCCAACCCTGAGAAATATTTTCAGTTCAAAACCCAAAAAAAGAAAATAATTTGGCCTGACCCCTAAAAAGTTCGTCCTGACCCCTAAAATTTTCCCCGACCACTCAATCTCTCCAGCCCCCTAATTGTTCACTCTCCCCCAACCCTGAGAAATATTTTGACTTCAAAACAAAAAAAAACAAAAAAAATTTGCCTGACCCCTAAAAAGTTCGTCCTGGAGCCTTAAAATTTTCCACCGACCCCTAAATCTCTCCAGCCCCCTAATTTTTCACTCTCCTCCAACCCTGAGAAATATTTTGACTTCAAAACAAAAAAAAACAAAAAAATTTGGCCCGATCCCTAAAAAGTTCGTCCTGACCCCTAAAATTTTCCCCGACCTCTAAATCTCTCCAGCCCCCTAATTTTTCACTCTCCCCCAACCCTGAGAAATATTTTGACTTAAAAAGAAAAAAAAAAAAAAAAGAAAAAAATTTTGCCTGACCCCTAAAAAGTTCGTCCTGACCCCTAAAATTTTCCCCGACCCCTAAATCTCTCTAGCCCCCTAATTTTTTACTCTCCCCCAACCATGAGAAATATTTTGACTTCAAAACAAAAAAAAACAAAAAAATTTTGCCTGACCCCTAAAAAGTTCGTCCTGACCCCTAAAATTTTCCCCGACCCCTAAATCTCTCTAGCCCCCTAATTTTTCACTCTCCCCCAACCATGAGAAATATTTTGACTTCAAAAAAAAAAAAAAAAAAAAATTTGGCCTGACCCCTAAAAAGTTCGTCCTGACCCCTAAAATTTTCCCCGACCCCTAAATCTCTCCAGCCCCCTAATTTTTTACTCTCCTCCAACCATGAGATATATTTTGACTTCAAAGCAAAAAAAAACAAAAAAATTTGGCCTAACCCCTAAAAAGTTCGTCCTAACCCCTAAAATTTTTCCCGACCCCTAAATCTCTCCAGCCCCCTAATTTTTCACTCTCCCCCAACAATGAGATATATTTTGACTTCAAAACCAAAAAAAAGAAACAAATTTGGCCTGACCCCTAAAAAGTTCGTCCTGACCCCTAAAATTTTCCCCGACCCCTAAATCTCTCCAGCCCCCTAATTTTTCACTCTCCCCCAACAATGAGATATATTTTGACTTCAAAAAAAAAAAAAAAAAAAATTTGGCCTGACCCCTAAAAAGTTCGTCCTGACCCCTAAAATTTTCCCCGACCCCTAAATCTCTCCAGCCCCCTAATTTTTTACTCTCCTCCAACCATGAGATATATTTTGACTTCAAAGCAAAAAAAAACAAAAAAATTTGGCCTAACCCCTAAAAAGTTCGTCCTAACCCCTAAAATTTTTCCCGACCCCTAAATCTCTCCAGCCCCCTAATTTTTCACTCTCCCCCAACAATGAGATATATTTTGACTTCAAAACCAAAAAAAAGAAACAAATTTGGCCTGACCCCTAAAAAGTTCGTCCTGACCCCTAAAATTTTCCCCGACCCCTAAATCTCTCCAGCCCCCTAATTTTTCACTCTCCCCCAACAATGAGATATATTTTGACTTCAAAAAAAAAAAAAAAAAAAAAATTTGGCCTGACCCCTAAAAAGTTCGTCCTGACCCCTAAAATTTTCCCCGACCCCTAAATCTCTCCAGCCCCCTAATTTTTCACTCTCCTCCGACCCTGAGAAATATTTTGACTTCAAAACAAAAAAAAACAAAAAAAAAAAAAAATTTGGCCTGACCCCTAAAAAGTTCGTCCTGACCCCTAAAATTTTCCCCGACCCCTAAATCTCTCCAGCCCCCTAATTTTTCACTCTCCCCCAACAATGAGATATATTTTGACTTCAAAACAAAAAAAAACAAAAAAATTTGGCCTGACCCCTAAAAAGTGCGTCCTGACCCCTAAAATTTTCCCCGACCCCTAAATCTCTCCAGCCCCCTAATTTTTCACTCTCCCCCAACCCTGAGAAATATTTTGAGTTCAAAACCAAAAAAAAGAAAAAAATTTGGCCTGACCCCTAAAAAGTTCGTCCTGACCCCTAAAATTTTCCCCGACCCCTAAATCTCTCCAGCCCCCTAATTTTTCACTCTCCCCCAACAATGAGATATATTTTGACTTCAAAACAAAAAAAAACAAAAAAATTTGGCCTGACCCCTAAAAAGTTCGTCCTGACCCCTAAAATTTTCCCCGACCCCTAAATCTCTCCAGCCCCCTAATTTTTCACTCTCCTCCAACCCTGAGAAATATTTTGACTTCAAAACAAAAAAAAAAACAAAAAAAACAAAAAAATTTGGCCTGACCCCTAAAAAGTTCGTCCTGACCCCTAAAATTTTCCCCGACCCCTAAATCTCTCCAGCCCCCTAATTTTTCACTCTCCCTTAACAATGAGATATATTTTGACTTCAAAACAAAAAAAAACAAAAAAATTTGGCCTGACCCCTAAAAAGTGCGTCCTGACCCCTAAAATTTTCCCCGACCCCTAAATCTCTCCTGCCCCCTAATTTTTCACTCTCCCCCAACAATGAGATATATTTTGACTTCAAAACAAAAAAAAACAAAAAAATTTGGCCTGACCCCTAAAAAGTTCGTCCTGACCCCTAAAATTTTCCCCGACCCCTAAATCTCTCCAGCCCCCTAATTTTTCACTCTCCTCCGACCCTGAGAAATATTTTGACTTCAAAACAAAAAAAAACAATAAAATTTGGCCTGACCCCTAAAAAGTTCGTCCTGACCCCTAAAATTTTCCCCGACCCCTAAATCTCTCCAGCCCCCTAATTTTTCACTCTCCCCCAACAATGAGATATATTTTGACTTCAAAACAAAAAAAAACAAAAAAATTTGGCCTGACCCCTAAAAAGTGCGTCCTGACCCCTAAAATTTTCCCCGACCCCTAAATCTCTCCAGCCCCCTAATTTTTCACTCTCCCCCAACCCTGAGAAATATTTTGAGTTCAAAACCAAAAAAAAGAAAAAAATTTGGCCTGACCCCTAAAAAGTTCGTCCTGACCCCTAAAATTTTCCCCGACCCCTAAATCTCTCCAGCCCCCTAATTTTTCACTCTCCCCCAACAATGAGATATATTTTGACTTCAAAACAAAAAAAAACAAAAAAATTTGGCCTGACCCCTAAAAAGTTCGTCCTGACCCCTAAAATTTTCCCCGACCCCTAAATCTCTCCTGCCCCCTAATTTTTCACTCTCCCCCAACAATGAGATATATTTTGACTTCAAAACAAAAAAAAACAAAAAAATTTGGCCTGACCCCTAAAAAGTTCGTCCTGACCCCTAAAATTTTCCCCGACCCCTAAATCTCTCCAGCCCCCTAATTTTTCACTCTCCTCCGACCCTGAGAAATATTTTGACTTCAAAACAAAAAAAAACAAAAAAATTTGGCCTGACCCCTAAAAAGTGCGTCCTGACCCCTAAAATTTTCCCCGACCCCTAAATCTCTCCAGCCCCCTAATTTTTCACTCTCCCCCAACAATGAGATATATTTTGACTTCAAAACAAAAAAAAACAAAAAAATTTGGCCTGACCCCTAAAAAGTTCGTCCTGACCCCTAAAATTTTCCCCGACCCCTAAATCTCTCCAGCCCCCTAATTTTTCACTCTCCCCCAACCCTGAGAAATATTTTGACTTCAAAACAAAAAAAAAGAAAAAAATTTGGCCTGACCCCTAAAAAGTTCGTCCTGACCCCTAAAATTTTCCCCGACCCCTAAATCTCTCCAGCCCCCTAATTTTTCACTCTCTCCCAACCATGAGATATATTTTGACTTCAAAACAAAAAAAAACAAAAAAATTTGGCCTGACCCCTAAAAAGTTCGTCCGGACCCTTAAAATTTTCCCCGACCCCTAAATCTCTCCAGCCCCCTAATTTTTCACTCTCTCCCAACCATGAGATATATTTTGACTTCAAAACAAAAAAAAAACAAAAAAATTTGGCCTGACCCCTAAAAAGTTCGTCCTGACCCCTAAAATTTTCCCCGACCCCTAAATCTCTCCAGCCCCCTAATTTTTCACTCTCCCCCAACAATGAGATATATTTTGACTTCAAAACAAAAAAAAACAAAAAAATTTGGCCTGACCCCTAAAAAGTGCGTCCTGACCCCTAAAATTTTCCCCGACCCCTAAATCTCTCCAGCCCCCTAATTTTTCACTCTCCCCCAACAATGAGATATATTTTGACTTCAAAACAAAAAAAAACAAAAAAATTTGGCCTGACCCCTAAAAAGTTCGTCCTGACCCCTAAAATTTTCCCCGACCCCTAAATCTCTCCAGCCCCCTAATTTTTCACTCTCCCCCAACCATGAGAAATATTTTCACTTCAAAACAAAAAAAAAACAAAAAAATTTGGCCTGACCCCTAAAAAGTTCGTCCTGACCCCTAAAATTTTCCCCGACCCCTAAATCTCTCCAGCCCCCTAATTTTTCACTCTCCCCCAACCCTGAGAAATATTTTGACTTCAAAACAAAAAAAAAGAAAAAAATTTGGCCTGACCCCTAAAAAGTTCGTCCTGACCCCTAAAATTTTCCCCGACCCCTAAATCTCTCCAGCCCCCTAATTTTTCACTCTCTCCCAACCATGAGATATATTTTGACTTCAAAACAAAAAAAAACAAAAAAATTTGGCCTGACCCCTAAAAAGTTCGTCCTGACCCCTAAAATTTTCCCCGACCCCTAAATCTCTCCAGCCCCCTAATTTTTCACTCTCCCCCAACCATGAGATATATTTTGAATTCAAAACAAAAAAAAACAAAAAAATTTGGCCTGACCCCTAAAAAGTTCGTCCTGACCCCTAAAAATTTCCCCGACCCCTAAATCTCTCCAGCCCCCTAATTTTTCACTCTCCTCCAATCCTGAGAAATATTTTGACTTCAAAACAAAAAAAAAAAAAAAAAAAAAAAAAAAATTTGGCCTGACCCCTAAAAAGTTCGTCCTGACCCCTAAAATTTTCCCCGACCCCTAAATCTCTCCAGCCCCCTAATTTTTCACTCTCCCCCAACCCTAAGAAATATTTTGAGTTCAAAACAAAAAAAATGTTATTTAACATGTATACAAATATTAGTGAAAATAATGGTGGAGCATAATTATTTCTCTTTTTACTTTACTTATTGAGACGTTATTTAACATGTATAAAAATATAAGTGAACACAATGGTGGAGCATAATTATTTTTCTTCTTTCTTTACTTATTGAGACGTTATTTAATATGTATACAAATATTAGTGAAAACAGTGGCGGAGCATAATTATTTCTCTTTTTACTTTACTTATTGAGACGTTATTTAACATGTATTCAAATATTAGTGAAAACAATGGCGGAGCATAATTATATTTCTTCTTACTTTACATATTGAGACGTTATTTAATATGTATACACATTTTAGTGAAAACAGTGGTGGAGCATAATTATTTTTCTTCTTACTTTACTTATTTAGACGTTATATCATATGTATACAAATATTAGTGTAAACAATGGTGGAGCATAATTATTTTTCTTCTTACTTTACTTATTGAGACGTTATTTAATATGTATACAAATATTAGTGAAAACAGTCGTGGAGCATAATTATTTTACTTCTTACTTTACTTATTGAGACGTTATTTAATATGTATACAAATATTAGTGAAAACAATGGTGGAGCATAATTATTTATTACTTTAATTTTACTGATACTACACTAACTTCACACCTCTCAAAAAGAAGGAGGTTATACCTAGGAGGATGGTATCATGTCAACAGAAGAAATGCAGTTAGGATTAAGCAACCCTGGCTTCACTACAAACTTGTGTTAAAAAAAGTGCCGTTATTGATTAACCAACCCTGGCTTCACTGTGGATTCATGTTCAAAAAAGTGCCGTTAGGAATTAAGCAACCCTTGCTTCACTATGGACTCATGTTCAAAAAAATGCCGTTAGGGATTAAGCAACAGTTGCTTCAATAAAAACTTATGTTTCGTTGGGATAAGGCAACCCGTGCTTCACTATAAACTCATGTTCAAAAAAAGTGCCGTTAGGGATTTCCTCTGACGTCATTTTCTGCTGAAATCGTGACTTTGCATTATGCCGACAATCCCCCATCTCCAAATTTGGCCTGAGGCGCACCACCGGCGAATGCCGACACTCCACCAAATTCGGCCTGAGTCGCTCACACCGGCGAATGCCGACACTCCCCCAAATTCGGCCTGAGGCGCTCATACTGGCGAATGCCGACACTCCTCCCTGAATTTCGCCTGAGGCGCCCCACCGCCGAATGCCGACACTCACCCTCCCCAGATTTCGCCTGAGGCGCCCCACCGCCGAATGCCGATACCCCCCCTCTTCCCCAAATTTCTCCTGAGGCGCTCACACCGGCGAATGCCGACACCCCCCACACCCACCCCAAGTTTTCAATATGTATACAATATGTATAGAAATATTAGTGAAAACAATGGGGGAGCATACAAATATTAGTGAAAACAGTGGGGGAGCATAATTATTTATTACTTTAATTTTACTGATACTACACTAACTTCACACCTCTCAAAAAGGAGGAGGTAATACCTAGGAGGATGTTATCATGTCAACAGAAAAAATGTGGTTAGGATTAAGCAACCCTTGCTTCACTATGAACTCATGTTAAAAAAAGTGCCGTTATTGATTAAACAACACTTGCGTCACTATAAACGCATGTATCAAAAAGTGCCGTTAGGAGTTAAGCAACCCTTGCATCACTATGGACTCATGTTCAAAAAAGTGCCGTTAGTAAGTAAGCAACCCATGCTTGACTATGGACCCGTGTTCAAAAAAAGTGCCGTTTGTGATTAAGCAACACTTGCTTCACTATAAACTCATGTTCAAAAAAGAGCCGTTAGGGATTTCCTCTGACGTCATTTCCTGTTAAAATCATGACGGTGCATTATTTCTCAAATGCTTTGTTTTTTTCTCAAATTAGTACTAAACAACGTTGAAAATCGAGGAAAAAGGCACCCCCCCATTGGAGAAAAGTGCTCAGTCGACCCTCGAAGAGTCCATTTTTTTTTCCGGTTCTGAGATATTATACGTCCCGGGGCTGGCCGGTTATAATGATGTCAACCGTGTGACTGTTTGTTGGGTCCTCTCGGAGGAGTATCTGGACATACAAACAGACAAACAAACAGACAAACATACAGACAACTGCCCTTTATATAGGAGATGTATGTCCTTTCTTACTCGTAATAAATCATTATTTCTTTTATCAAGTTTATTTTGCTCTCGTTTGTTGTATTTCCCACCAAGCACTTGTTTCATAATATCGTTCCTGAGTGCTAATTTAATCGTCTGTTAAGTCATTTCAGTTCTCATTTGTTCTCCACACGTACTTATCTAGTTAGTTACTCGCTTGATTTAAGGTGTATTCCGGTACATTTACTTCTTTTATCCACCCAGTTGCACTTGGCACGTTCCTTATTTCTAATTAGTGTATTTAAAAAACAGACAACAATATAGGCGTGCATTATTTGATTACAAATCAAAACTAGTTTCTTAAGTTGCGTCGCCATGAGCTGCTGATGAAAGAGAACATGATTCTGAATAAACTGCAATTAAATTATTCTTGACGTAATTCTCGCTTTAACGTATTGGGGGTTAGCTGTTATCCATACTTAGCAAGTTAGGTAACAGATAATATTCAATGTGATAGTTATTGCATCGTCAATGCTACTCTAGGCTATAACATGAGTAATTTAATTATAAGCCTAAGTGTATAAGGTTTCATTCAATAATCGTAAGCTTGGTTTTGACCCCAAATTCGTGCATTTTCACTCTTACACTCTAAAAAGCTCGTGAGAATGTCGTAAGCGCATACTAAAAATACTTGATTACTTGAAGTGCTATAAAGCTCTTTCTAAAAAGGCATAAGTGTGTGTATACCAGGGACAATAAAGAACTCTAACCCAGCCACATAATTTTTGTTACTCACAGGCATCATATATAATATATACGAGGCCTGGATAAAAGTGTCCGACATTAGGTCAGAAAAATATTTCAAATACCTGACGTATTTGAGACCCTAATCCCTTCAAGGTAGCTTTCTTATGCTTGCACACACTTAGCCACCGATCAATCAACTGCCAGAAACATCTCTGGAAATCCTCTATTGCAAAGGTGTTCATCCCTGCCGTCGAGTTCCACATTATCTCTTCTCTAGTCTCAAAACGGGAAACTTTCAGGAGCCATGTCTGAAGAGGAGGGAGGGTGGTGGACGACTGGAATTCGATGTTTGGTCAAGAAATGTTAGATTAATTGTGATGAATGTGCGAGGGCGTCGTCGTGATGCAGTTGCCAGTTTTTCACCGTCCACATGTCTGGTCTTTTGTCACTGAACTGCGTCACGGAAATACCGGAGAACATCTTGATAGTACTGCTTTGTCACTGTTGGTCCTCCTGGTGCGTATTCGTGATGCACAATTACACGGATATCAAAGAAGACAATCAGCATCACCTTCATTTTGCTTTGCACTTGTCGCGCTTTTCTTGGCCATGGGGACTCGAGATGCTTCTGTTGCTACGTAATGTATCCGTACATCCATGACTTATCTCCAGTAATCACGGTGTTTGGAAACCCAGGATCAGTGTTGGCGGTTTCAAGACGGTCTTGAAAACCGAGGTCCTTTTGTTCCTGCGACAATAACTTGGACACAAATTCCGCAGCCACTCTTCATGACAAAATGTCTCTCTCCATCTCTCTCTCTCTCTTTCTCTCTCTCTCTCTAAACAACAGCTGCACCCGATCAGTTTGGGGCTGTCAGAGACGCTGGTCTCTCTCCGCTGATGTGCGGCCATTTTTGAATCGATGGAACTACTCTTTAATTGGTGTCACAATTGTTCTGCTTTGAGAATCACCAAGTTTTTGACAAAATTTGATGCAGTACCTTTGCTCAACACGTTCAGTGAACTTCAGAGAATCGTAATCCGATGAACACGTAGTGTATCACCTTACTAAGCGGCCGACAGGTAGCGACTGACATCAGAAGTCGGTGATAAAATTCACACATGCGCATGACGGTGCCTTCTTTCACTGTGTAGAGTGGCGCCGCACTACCATCTCTATTTCGCACGAACAAGAAAGGTCGGATATATTTTAGACAAGCGTTGTATATTTGCCACGTGCAATATGCTAAATTTTACACACTTACCTGGGGCTCTTCAGAAACCATTTATAAAAATATTATATTATGCCAAAAGTTCATGAAAAAATAAATATATATATATATAGTGTATGTTTTAAATGTTCAAACCATACATTATGTCTTTAAATATCTGGTACATGTTCAGAGAATCAATACAAAACCATCTCACTTTCCATATATGCACGTTTCTAAAACCAATTTTTATTTATAAAAGTACAATAATCTAAAGCTACAGAATGTAAATAGGTTTCTTTATCAGTATATTTCAAAACTTATCATGTTCAAAACAATGGTAACATTATATTTACATAGAATAGATCTTTAAGAAAAAAATCAGAGATTGTAACAGATACTTTTAAAATAATATACATCCAAAAAGTTGTTAGAACTTATTTAATAAATACGTTTTTTTCTCTTTCTTTCAACTGATTTTGTTATTCAAAACCACTCCAAAATGTCAACATACTCCAATAGTGATGCGGTCGCATAATCTCTGCTCTGGTAACCCCACGACGTAAATCCATAGATCAACCCGACAATCTGCCAAATCCCATCCACTCACTGTGGACGTCCCTAGATGCCGAAGAGTTTTCCACGCCAAAAGCTTCTGTCCTCGTGCTGCTGGCCTGTGGAACTCGCCCCTGCTCCCTGTTTTTCTGACGGTACTGCATGCAGAAATGTAAAACTAATGTAAACAGACATCTCGCTGCGCAGCTCCCAATTTAGGTTGACCCCCCCCCCCAAAAAAAAAAATCTCACCCTTTTTCTCAGTAGCCCCTTACGTCTACAGTGGCCGCTGCCATGTTTGGGGTGAACTATGTTAAAAAAATAATCTGTTCGATCCTAACTTATCAAGATTTAATATAATCTTTAATTCGACTGAATAAAAAAAAATCAATGAATGTGTAGTTATTAAACTTAAATACAGATTCACAAAATGTCTTTCAGCCACCTGGTCCTGGTAATGTATTGTAATTTTTTAATTGTATGATGCTAGATAACTATCGATCCCGCCGGCTAATCTGAGATATTACATTTTGCAGGTCTTACTCTGTTTTGTCTGTCGCCTATAGAACAATAATCTGGATATTTCCTTGGTAGATGAGGACCACGCAAACTTTGACCCCTTCGTTAGGGTTAGGTTCAAAGTTAGCGTGGGTCCTAATCTCTGAAAGTCCCGGTATTTTATTTTATTTACTTCATCTCTAATTTAGACACAAGAACAGGTGTTGGTGTTTTATGAAAGTGTTTCTGTAGAACGAATTGGATTCGAACCCGGCACACCCAGTTCCTTAGTTCACGTCAGTAAACATCTCATCACACCGTGCCATCCTATTCATACATAATAAATGTATATGACAATAAAAATTCCATCAAATAATGAATCCCCGAACATCATGCACTTTACGATTACTTAAATTATACAATTTACAACGCTCTCGAATTTATCTACTTAGTCTACAAAATACATTAAACGATCTATCCGTCTTTTCAATTATCAACATTTACGTTAAGAGTTCCTTTACGTAGTCGGAGGAAAGCGGGATTTATTATTTGAAATAAAATTAAACATGCAATCATTGAAATCTTAAAACCATCAAATATGTATGTTATCCTACGTAAAGTATCGCTTCATACTTAATAGCATACACATGATTTATATAGAGGTTATATTCGTACCGAATTTAAATAGTCAAAAACTAATTTTTTTTTAAAGCATGAATAAATTGTAATAATAATAAATATTTATTCCACTAAGAGATTATTTTATTTAACCAATGTTCTAGTGTGTTTATCTGTTTTCATTTAACATTTTATTCATTTATCACACAGGTAAAATATTTAGACTTAAAGTTCATTAAGATTATGTTCATCAATGGAGTAAATTAATACATAAAAAATACATTCAGATAAAGAATAATAAGAGAACACGATATTTTCTACTTCCTACATACTATATTGTTGCATTTTATGTAACCCTGTCTAGCCAAACCATCGTCGTGTAAACTTGTTAGTTTAAAGCGAAAACATTATTCCGGCTGAGTTTACGTTCATGAGAAAACATATTTGAACACGTTGTAAACAATTAATTCAGTTAGAGACGTTGGCAACTAGTATGTGCCCCCCTCCTGCAAAAATGTAAACAAAAGAATCAAGCCGGTCAAGAAAGTTGGACCGTGTTGATTCATTCGAACTTACTTTTACGTTACTAATAAATATATAGAGATCGAACACATATGGTCAGAAAGAAGTCATCTCATCTCATCTCATCTCATCTCATCTCATCTCAATATATATAAGGCAAAAATCTGTGATATGTATGTAACGCTAAGGCTTTTAAAATACTAAACAAACACCTCCGAATTAGGTATTATTTTAACCGGTAAACCTCGAGAATATAATATCGAAAAATTAAAAAAAAAGATTAATTTTTAAGGGGTCAAATAGCCATTTTTTCGTTTAATGTGATCACGATTTTTAATGTTATCTTGTGCACATGACGTCACATAGATAGGTACATGACGTCATAGTGATAGGTTCGGATATTATTTTATGCTATCGTCACGTTATTATTGTTTTTTTTTTCATTTTTCTTCGGACTATTGCCCTGATAAAAGGGAGGGGAATAAGCAAGAGTTATTTTAGTATAGCTCTAGAGGTCTCCTTGTATTTGGCGATTGAAAATGAGGAAAAATATCATGATGGGATTGAAAATAATGAAGAATACCATGAGAGGATTGAAAATGATGAAGAATACCATGTGAGGATTGGAAATGATTAATAATATCATAAGGGGATTAAAAATGATGAAGAATATCATGAAGTGATTGAAAATAATGAATAATAGTGTGAGAGGATTGAAAATGATGAAGAATATCATGAGTGGATTGAAAATGATAAAGAATATCATGAGGGGATTGTAAATGATGAAGAATATCATGAGAGGATTGAAAATGATGAAGAATACGATGGGAGGATTGAAAATGATGAAGAATATCATGAGGGGATTGAAAATGATGAATAATATCCTGAGGAGGTTTAAAATGATGAAGAATACAATGAGAGGATTGATAATGCTGAAGAATACCATGAGAGGATTGAAAATGATGTAGAATATCATGAGAGGATTGAAAATGCTGAAGAATACCATGAGGGGATTGAAAATGATGAAGAATACCATGAGGGGATTGAAAATGATGAAGAATACCATGAGGGGATTGAAAATGATGAAGAACATCATGAGAGGATTGAAAATGATGAAGAATATTATGAGAGGATTAGAAAATGATGAAGAATATCATGAGAGGATTGCAAATGATGAAGAATACCATAAGGGGATTCAAAATGATGAAGAATACCATAAGGGGATTGAAAATGATAAAGAATACCATGAGAGGATAGAAAATGATGTAGAATATCATTAGAGGATTGAAAATGATGAAGAATACCATGAGAGGATTGAAAATGATAAAGAATATCATGAGAGGATTGAAAATGATAAAGAATATCATGAGAGGATTGAAAATAATGAAGAACATCATGAGAGGATTGAAAATGATGAAGAATATTATGAGAGGATTAGAAAATGATGACGAATATCATGAGAGGATTGCAAATGATGAAGAATACCATAAGGGGATTCAAAATGATGAAGAATACCATAAGGGGATTGAAAATGATAAAGAATACCATGAGAGGATAGAAAATGATGTAGAATATCATTAGAAGATTGAAAATGATGAAGAATACCATGAGAGGATTGAAAATGATAAAGAATATCATGAGAGGATTGAAAATGATAAAGAATATCATGAGAGGATTGAAAATGATGAAGAACATCATGAGAGGATTGAAAATGATGAAGAATATTATGAGAGGATTAGAAAATGATGACGAATATCATGAGAGGATTGCAAATGATAAAGAATAACATAAGGGGATTCAAAATGATGAAGAATACCATAAGGGGATTGAAAATGATAAAGAATACCATGAGAGGATAGAAAATGATGTAGAATATGATTAGAGGATTGAAAATGATGAAGAATACCATGAGAGGATTGAAAATGATAAAGAATATCATGAGAGGATTGAAAATGATGAAGAATATCATGAGAGGATTGAAAATTATAGAGAATACCATGAGAGGATTGAAAATAATGAAGAATATCATGAGACGATTAAAAATGATGAAGAATATCACGAGAGGATTGAAAATGATGAAGAATATCATGAGAGGATTGAAAATGATGAAGAATATCATGAGAGGATTGAAAATGATGAAGAATCTCATGAGAGGATTGAAAATGATGAAGAATATCATGAGACGATTAAAAATGATGAAGAATATCACGAGATGATTGAAAATGATGAACAATATCATGAGAGGATTGAAAATGATGAAGAATCCAATGAGAGGATTGAAAATGATGAAGAATACCATGAGAGGATTGAAAATGATGAAGAATATCATGAGACGATTAAAAATGATGAAGAATATCACGAGAGGATTGAAAATGATGAACAATATCATGAGAGGATTGAAAATGATGAAGAATATCATGAGAGGATTGAAAATGATGAAGAATATAATGAGACGATTAATAATGATGAAGAATATCACGAGAGGATTGAAAATGATGAACAATATCATGAGAGGATTGAAAATGATGAAGAATATCATGAGAGGATTGAAAATGATGAAGAATATCATAAGGGGATTGAAAAGGATGAAGAATATCACGAGAGGATTGAAAATGATGAAGAATACCATGAGAGGATTGAAAATGATAAAGAATATCATGAGAGGATTGAAAATGATGAAGAATATCATGAGAGGATTGAAAATTATAGAGAATACCATGAGAGGATTGAAAATAATGAAGAATATCATGAGACGATTAAAAATGATGAAGAATATCACGAGAGGATTGAAAATGATGAAGAATATCATGAGAGGATTGAAAATGATGAAGAATATCATGAGAGGATTGAAAATGATGAAGAATATCATGAGAGGATTGAAAATGATGAAGAATATCATGAGACGATTAAAAATGATGAAGAATATCACGAGATGATTGAAAATGATGAACAATATCATGAGAGGATTGAAAATGATGAAGAATCCAATGAGAGGATTGAAAATGATGAAGAATACCATGAGAGGATTGAAAATGATGAAGAATATCATGAGACGATTAAAAATGATGAAGAATATCACGAGAGGATTGAAAATGATGAACAATATCATGAGAGGATTGAAAATGATGAAGAATATCATGAGAGGATTGAAAATGATGAAGAATATAATGAGACGATTAATAATGATGAAGAATATCACGAGAGGATTGAAAATGATGAACAATATCATGAGAGGATTGAAAATGATGAAGAATATCATGAGAGGATTGAAAATGATGAAGAATATCATAAGGGGATTGAAAAGGATGAAGAATATCACGAGAGGATTGAAAATGATGAAGAATATCATGAGAGGATTGAAAATGATGAAGAATATCATGAGAGGATTGAAAATGATAAAGAATATCATGAGACGATTGAAAATGATGAAGAATATCATGAGAGGATTGAAAATGATGAAGAATATAATGAGAGGATTGAAAATGATAAAGAATATCATGTGAGGATTGAAAATGATGAAGAATATCATGAGAGGATTGAAAATGATAAAGAATATCATGAGAGGATTGAAAATGATGAAGAATATCATGAGAGGATTTAAAATGATGAAGAATATAATGAGAGGATTGAAAATGATAAAGAATATCATGTGAGGATTGAAAATGATGAAGAATATCATGAGAGGATTGAAAATGATGAAGAATATCATGAGGGGTTTGAAAATGATTAAGAATTTCACGAGGAGATTAAAAACTATGAAGAATATCATGAGAGGATTGAAAATGATGAAGAACCTCATGAGGGGATTGAAAATGATTAAAAACACTATGAGAGGAATGAAAATGATTAAGAACATCATGAGGGGATTGAAAATAATGAAGAACATCATGATGAGGATTGAAAATGATGAAGAACATCATGAGGGGATTGAAAATGATTAAGAACATCATGAGGAGATTGAAAATGATGAAGAATAGGGTGAGAGGATTGAAAATGATGAAGAATATTATGAGGGGTTGAAAAGGATGAAGAATACAATGAGAGGATTGATAATGCTGAAGAATACCATGAGAGGATTGAAAATGATGTAGAATATCATTAGAGGATAGAAAATGATGAGGAACATCATGAGGGGATTGAAAATGATGAAGAACATCATGAGAGGATTGAAAATGATGAAGAACATCATGAGGGGATTGAAAATGATGAAGAATATCATGAGGGGATTGAAAATGATGAAGAATAGGGTGAGAGGATTGAAAATGATGAAGAATATGTATGATACATGATACATGATACACATCTATGATACATGATACATATATGACACATGATACATAATACATATCCATGATACATATCCATGATACATGATACATATCCATGATTTATATCCATGATACATGATAAATATCCATGATACATTATACGTATCCATTATACATGATACATATTCATGATGCATCATACATATCCATGATACATATCCATGATACATGATACATATCCATGATACATGATTCATATCCATATGACATAATACATGATACATATCCATGATATATATTCATGATACATATCCATGATACATGATAAATATCCATGATACATGATTCATATCCATATGACATGATACATGATACATATCCATAATATCAATGACAAATGATACATATCCATGATACATATCCGTGATACATGATACATATCGATATGATACATATCTATGATACATGATACATATCTATGACACATGATACATATACATGATACATGATACATATACATGATACATATCTATAATACATTACACATATCCATGATACATATCCATGATACATGATACATATCCATGATACATGATACATATCCATGATACATATCCATGATAAAGATACATGATACATATCCATGATACATGACACATATCTATGATACATTATACATGATACATATCTATGATACATGATACATGATACATATATATGATACATATCCATGATACATATCCATGATGCATATCCATGATGCATATCCATGATACATCATACATATCCAAGATACATGATACATATACAAGATACATATCCATGATACATATACATATCCATGATACATATCAACGATACATGATACATGATACATATCTATGATACATAACACATATCTATGATACATGATACATATCCATGAAACATATATACATATCCATGATACATATCCATAATACATATACATGATACATATACATGATACATATCCATTTTTTCAACGTTAATCAGGAGTAATTTGGAAATTATCCAATGTATTTATGTAATAACTTTATAAAAATGCTGACTCACTAAACATGCTCCATAATCCCTTCCGGATGTACCCGTCTTGCCCTAAATTGTGTCCGGTTGTATCAGGTCTTCCCATAACTTCTGTCCGGATGCATCAATAACAACATAGGAAGGCAACCAGTGAGAGTGATGTCAGTAGTTCTCAGGAGGCCTACTTGATTTGCAAAGTAATGTAGGTGTTTCTGAAGGATAACGGTCTCTAGAAATATTGGTGCTTCTAAAGTATAACGGTCCCACAGGAATGTTGCTTCTAAAGTATAATTGTCCCCAGGAATGTTGATGCTTCTAAAGTATTACGGTCAACAGGAATGTTGGTGCTTCTAAAGTATAACGGTCCCTAGAAATATTGGTGCTTCTAAAGTATAACGGTCCTTCCTCAGGAACGTTGGTGCTTCTAAAGTATAACGATTCCGAGAAATATTGGTGCTTCTACAGTATAACGGTCCCCACAAATGTTGATGCTTCTAAAGTATGACGGTCCCCCCCAGAAATGTTGGTGCTTCTAAAGTATAACGGTCCCTAGAAATATAAGTTCTTCTCCAGTATAGGGACCAGGGGTGCTTCTACAGTATAGGACCCAGCAAAATTAGGACTCGGAGGCTTCTGCAGAATAGGGACAATGGGTGCTTCTCCAGTATAGGGACTAGGGGTGCTTCTCCAGTATGGGGACATGGGGTGTTTCTACAATATAGGACCCAGTACCGGGGGTGCTTCTACAATATAGGACCCGGAGGCCTATGAAGAATAGGGACCATGGGTCCTCTGCAGTATAGCGGCCAGGGGTTCTTCTACAGTATAGGACCCAGAACCAGGGGTGCTTCTACAATATAGGACCCAGCACCAGGGGTGCTTCTACAATATAGGACCCGGAGGCTTCTGCAGTATTGTTCTTTGATATGACCGAGGCACCTCGGAAATTTTTTTTTCTTTCTTTAACTGAAAATATTTCTATGTATGGGGAAGGGTAAAAAAAAAAAAATTTCTTTCGATGGGGGTTAAATTTTTTGTTTCTTTTAAATCAAAAATATTTCTAAGTATGTGGTAGGATGAAAAAAAAAGTTTTCTTGGGTGGTGCCAAAGAAATATAGTATGGGCACTAGGGTGGCGATAGGTACGAATATAGTATGCGCACCGGGCCGGCGATAAGTATATACATAGTATGTGCACTGGAGTGGCAATAGGTACATATAGTAATGCATAGGGGTGCTGATAGGTACGTATTTAGCATTCACACCGGGGTGGCGATAGGTACATTTTTAGTATTTGCATTGGGGCAGTGATAGGTATTTATGCAGTATGCACACTGGGGCGGCAATATCTACATATTTAGCATTCGCACCGGGGTGGCGATAAGTACGTGTTTAGCATTTGCACCGGGGCGGGGATAGGTACGTATTTAGCATTTGCACCGTGGCGGCGATAGGTACTTATATTGTATCTGCACCCAGGGCGGCGATAAGTACTTATATAGTATCTGCACCGGGGTTGCAGAAGGTATGTATATATTATGTGCACTGGGGCGGCGATAAGTATGTATATAGTATGCGCACCGGGGTGGCAATAGATACGTATATAGTATGAACACCGGGGCAGAGATAAGTACCTATATAGAAGGTGCAGAGAGAGGTGGTACTTTTTATAGGAATAAGTCATACTATTGCCCTGGGAAACGTAGGATGAAATGGTGGGAAAGAAACAGCTTTCGCAAAAGGCAAAATCAGAAAGTAGCGGTGAAATGGGGCGACCAAGGAAGAGAAAAGTAGAAAGATAAAGAGACGGCTATAGAGAGAGGGACAGAAATAGAAGTTTTAATATAAAGATGTTACACACGCGATTTTTCTTCAATTATATGTTTTTATGACCCCGAGCAACGCCGGGTAGCCCCGCTAGTCTCTTATATAAAGGGCAGTTGTCTGTATGTATGTCTGTTTGTATGTGAAGCTTCTCCTCAAAAACTACGCGGCGACATGTCAAAAAGTTGATATCTTTAGCACCGTACATATCTCGGAATCATAATATCTAAAAATCGCGACAAACGATTCACTCGCTGACAGTCAACCGGACCACTTTCCGACAAAAGGTAGCAGTTTTTTCGTATTTTACACGAAATTTCAACGTTAATATGTAGTAAATTCGAAATAATCTAATGTATTTATGTACTAATCCGATAAAAATGCAGAGTCACTGTAAACATCCCATAATCCCTTGCCGGATGTACCCGGTCTTGCCCTAAATTGTGTCCGGTTCAATGAGATCATCCAATAACTTCTGTCTGGATGCATCAATAACAACATAGGAATCCTACGTTAAGAGTGTGTAGTGAAACAAGGGTTGCTCAATCACATCCGCACCTGTCCCATAATCCCTTGCCGGATGTACCCGGTCTTGCCCTAAATTGTGTCCGGTTATATCAGGTCATCATGACGTCAGAGAGTGGCAGTTTTCCTTTCTGTCATTTTTCCCTCTCACACTTTCTTTCTTTCTTAATTATTAATAGACGCTAATATTCCTCCCCCCCTCCCTCCCTGTGGCCGTTCTGTTATCATGATAGGAATTACCTCCTCCTTTCAGGCCAAATTGGGGGGGGGGGTTACGGTATTCGCCGGTGTGAGCATTACCTCCTCCTTTTTTGAGAAGTGTAGAGGTAGGGTAGTATCGGTTCCGTTGTCATGATGCACTGATCCCATGCATTACCTCCTCCTTTTTTGAGAAGTGTTGAGGTAGGGTCGTATCGGTTCCGTTGTCATGATGCCCTCATCCCATGCATTATCTCCTCCTTTTTTGAGAAGTGTTGAGGTAGGGTCGTATCGGTTCCGTTGTCATGATGCCTTTATCCCATGCATTATCTCCTCCTTTTTTGAGAAGTATTGAGGTAGGGTCGTATTGGTTCCGTTGTCATGATGCCCTCATCCCATCCATTATCTACTCCTTTTTTGAGCAGTGTTGAAGTGTGAGCGCCTCAGGCGAAATCCGGGGAGGGGGAATGTCGGCATTCGTCTGTATGAGCACCTCAGGCGAAATCTGGGGAGGGGGAATGTCGGCATTCGCCGGTATGAGCGCCTCAGGACTATTTGGCAGATCAGAAGGAGAGAGGATACCTAATGGATTTCAGTAGTGCTCATGAAGCCTCCTCGATTTTCAAAGTACTCGGCGTTGTCCGGGAGAAAAGTGCTCAATATCCTAGATAGAGCTACTGTAGTGATAGGTTTGGAAAATATTTTAACGCCATCTTCGTTCACCTTTGGACTATTTCGCAGATCAGAAGGAGAGAGGATACCGAAGTGATTTCAGTAGTCCCCATGAGGCCTCCTTGATTATCAAAGTACTCGGCGTTGTCCGGGAGAAAAGTGCTCAATGTCCTAGATAGAGCTACTGTAGTGATAGGTTTGGAAAATATTTTAACGCCATCTTCGTTCCCCTTTGGACTATTTCGCAGATCAGAACGAGAGAGGATACCTAAGGGATTTCATGAGTGCTCATAAAGCCTCCTCGATTTTCAAAGTACTCGGCGTTGTCCGGGAGAAAAGTGCTCCATATCCTAGATAGAGCTACTGTAGTGATAGGTTTAGAAAATATTTTAACGCCATCTTCGTTCCCCTTTGGACAATTTTGCAGCTTAAAAGGAGGGAGGATACCTAACTGATTTCAGTAGTCCCCAGGAGGCCTGTTTGATTTTCAAAGTAATCGGCGTTGTCCGGGAAAAAAGTGCTCAATGTCCTAGATAGAGCTACTGTAGTGATAGGTTTGGATAATATTTTAACAGTATCTACGCTGAAAAGGATTGGGTAATCGATAAGTTATTTCAGTAGTGCTCAGGAGGCCTCTTTGATTTTGAAATACTCGGCGTTGTCCGGGATAAAAGTGCTCAATATCCTAGATAGAGCTACTGTAGTGATAGGTTTAGAAAATATTTTAAGCCATCTTCGTTCCCCTTTGGACAATTTTGCAGCTGAAAAAGAAGGGAGGATACCTAACTGATTTCAGTAGTCCCCAGGAGGCCTCTTTGTTTTTCAAAGTACTCGGCGTTGTCCGGGAAAAAAGTGCTCAATGTCCTAGATAGAGCTACTGTAATGATAGGTTTGGATAATATTTTAACAGTATCTATGCTGAAAAGGATTGGGTAATCGATAAGAGTTATTTCAGTAGTGCTCAGGAGGCCTCCTTGATTATCAAAGTACTCGGCGTTGTCCGGGAGAAAAGTGCTCAATGTCCTAGATAGAGCTACTGTAGTGATAGGTTTTGGAAAATATTTTAACGCCATCTTCGTTCCTCTTTGGACTATTTCGCAGATCAGAATGGGGAGAGGATACATAAGGGATTTCATGGGTGTTCATGAAGCCTCCTCGATTTTCAAAGTACTCGGCGTAGTCCGGGAGAAAAGTGCTCAATATCCTAGATAGAGCTACTGTAGTGATAGGTTTGGAAAATATTTTAACGCCATCTTCGTTCCCCTTTGGATTATTTCGCAGATCAGACAGAGAGAGAATACCGAAGTGATTTCAGTAGTCCCCAGGAGGCCTCCTTGATTATCAAAGTACTCGGCGTTGTTCGGGAGAAAAGTGCTCGATGTCCTAGATAGAGCTACTGTAGTGATAGGTTTAGAAAAAAATTTTAACGCCATCTTCGTTCCCCTTTGGACTATTTCGCAGATCAGAAAGAGAGAGGATACCTAAGGGATTTCAGTAGTGCTCATGAAGCCTCCTCGATTTTCAAAGTACTCGGCGTTGTCCGGGAGAAAAGTGCTCAATGTCCTAGATAGAGCTACTGTAGTGATAGGTTTGGAAAATATTTTAACGCCATCTTCGTTCCCCTTTGGACTATTTCGCAGATCAGAAGGAGAGAGGATACCTAAGGGATTTCATAAGTGTTCATGAAGCCTCCTCGATTTTCAAAGTACTCGGCGTTGTCCGGGAGAAAAGTGCTCAATATCCTAGATAGAGCTACTGTAGTGATAGGTTTGGAAAATATTTTAACGCCATCTTCGTTCCCCTTTGGACTATTTCGCAGATCAGAAGGAGAGAAGATACCTAAGGGATTTCAGGAGTGCTCATGAAGCCTCCTCGATTTTCAAAGTACTCGGCGTTGTCCGGGAGAAAAGTGCTCAATGTCCTAGATAGAGCTACTGTAGTGATAGGTTTGGAAAATATTTTAACGCCATCTTCGTTCCCCTTTGGACTATTTCGCAGATCAGAAGGAGAGAGGATACCACAGGGATTTCAGGAGTGCTCATGAAGTTTCCTCGATTTTCAAAGTACTCGGCGTTGTCCGGGAGAAAAGTGCTCAATATCCTAGATAGAGCTACTGTAGTGATAGGTTTGGAAAATATTTTAACGCCATCTTCGTTCCCCTTTGGACTATTTCGCAGATGAAAAGGAGGGAGGATACCTAAGTGATTTCAGTAGTCCCCAGGAGGCCTCCTTGATTATCAAAGTACTCGGCGTTGTCCGGGAGAAAAGTGCTCAATGTCCTAGATAGAGCTACTGTAGTGATAGGTTTGGAAAATATTTTAACACCATCTTTGTTCCCCTTTGGACTATTTCGCAGATCAGAAGGAGAGAGGATACCTAAGGGATTTCAGGAGTGCTCATGAAGCCTCCTCGATTTTCAAAGTACTCGGCGTTGTCTGGGAGAAAAGTGCTCAATATCCTAGAAAGAGCTACTGTAGTGATAGGTTTAGAACATATTTTAACGCCATCTTCGTTCCCCTTTGGACAATTTTGCAGATGAAAAGGAGGGAGGATACCTAAGTGATTTCAGTAGTCCCCAGGAGGCCTCTTTGTTTTTCAAAGTACTCGGCGTTGTCCGGGAAAAAAGTGCTCCATGTCCTAGATAGAGCTACTGTAGTGATAGGTTTGGATAATATTTTAACAGTATCTACGCTGAAAAGGATTGGGCAATCGATAAGAGTTATTTCAGTAGTGCTCAGGAGGCCTCCTTGATTATCAAAGTACTCGGCGTTGTCCGGGAGAAAAGTGCTCAATATCCTAGATAGAGCTACTGTAGTGATAGGTTTGGAAAATATTTTAACGCCATCTTCGTTCCCCTTTGGACTATTTCGCAGATCAGAACGAGAGAGGATACCTAAGTGATTTCAGTAGTCCCCAGGAGGCCTCCTTGATTATCAAAGTAATCGGCGTTGTCCGGGAGAAAAGTGCTCAATGTCCTAGATAGAGCTACTGTAGTGATAGGTTGTGAAAATATTTTAACGCCATCTTCGTTCCCCTTTGGACTATTTCGCAGATAAGAAGGAGAGAGGATACCTAAGGGATTTCAGGAGTGCTCATGAAGCCTCCTCGATTTTCAAAGTACTCGGCGTTGTCCGGGAGAAAAGTGCTCAATATCCTAGATAGAGCTACTGTAGTGATAGGTTTAGAAAATATTTTAACGCCATCTTCGTTCCCCTTTGGACAATTTTGCAGCTGAAAAAGAAGGGAGGATACCTAAGTGATTTCAGTAGTCCCCAGGAGGCCTCTTTGTCTTTCAAAGTACTCGGCGTTGTCCGGGAAAAAAGTGCTCAATGTCCTAGATAGAGCTACTGTAATGATAGGTTTGGATAATATTTTAACAGTATCTATGCTGAAAAGGATTGGGTAATCGATAAGAGTTATTTCAGTAGTGCTCAGGAGGCCTCCTTGATTATCAAAGTACTCGGCGTTGTCCGGGAGAAAAGTGCTCAATGTCCTAGATAGAGCTACTGTAGTGATAGGTTTTGGAAAATATTTTAACGCCATCTTCGTTCCTCTTTGGACTATTTCGCAGATCAGAATGGGGAGAGGATACCTAAGGGATTTCATGGGTGTTCATGAAGCCTCCTCGATTTTCAAAGTACTCGGCGTAGTCCGGGAGAAAAGTGCTCAATATCCTAGATAGAGCTACTGTAGTGATAGGTTTGGAAAATATTTTAACGCCATCTTCGTTCCCCTTTGGATTATTTCGCAGATCAGACGGAAGGAGAATACCGAAGTGATTTCAGTAGTCCCCAGGAGGCCTCCTTGATTATCAAAGTACTCGGCGTTGTCCGGGAGAAAAGTGCTCGATGTCCTAGATAGAGCTACTGTAGTGATAGGTTTAGAAAAAAATTTTAACGCCATCTTCGTTCCCCTTTGGACTATTTCGCAGATCAGAAGGAGAGAAGATACCTAAGGGATTTCAGGAGTGCTCATGAAGCCTCCTCGATTTTCAAAGTACTCGGCGTTGTCCGGGAGAAAAGTGCTCAATGTCCTAGATAGAGCTACTGTAGTGATAGGTTTGGAAAATATTTTAACGCCATCTTCGTTCCCCTTTGGACTATTTCGCAGATCAGAAGGAGAGAGGATACCACAGGGATTTCAGGAGTGCTCATGAAGTTTTCTCGATTTTCAAAGTACTCGGCGTTGTCCGGGAGAAAAGTGATCAATATCCTAGATAGAGCTACTGTAGTGATAGGTTTGGAAAATATTTTAACGCCATCTTCGTTCCCCTTTGGACTATTTCGCAGATGAAAAGGAGGGAGGATACCTAAGTGATTTCAGTAGTCCCCAGGAGGCCTCCTTGATTATCAAAGTACTCGGCGTTGTCCGGGAGAAAAGTGCTCAATGTCCTAGATAGAGCTACTGTAGTGATAGGTTTGGAAAATATTTTAACGCCATCTTTGTTCCCCTTTGGACTATTTCGCAGATCAGAAGGAGAGAGGATACCTAAGGGATTTCAGGAGTGCTCATGAAGCCTTCTCGATTTTCAAAGTACTCGGCGTTGTCTGGGAGAAAAGTGCTCAATATCCTAGAAAGAGCTACTGTAGTGATAGGTTTAGAACATATTTTAACGCCATCTTCGTTCCCCTTTGGACAATTTTGCAGATGAAAAGGAGGGAGGATACCTAAGTGATTTCAGTAGTCCCCAGGAGGCCTCTTTGTCTTTCAAAGTACTCGGCGTTGTCCGGGAAAAAAGTGCTCCATGTCCTAGATAGAGCTACTGTAGTGATAGGTTTGGATAATATTTTAACAGTATCTACGCTGAAAAGGATTGGGCAATCGATAAGAGTTATTTCAGTAGTGCTCAGGAGGCCTCCTTGATTATCAAAGTACTCGGCGTTGTCCGGGAGAAAAGTGCTCAATGTCCTAGATAGAGCTACTGTAGTGATAGGTTTTGGAAAATATTTTAACACCATGTTCGTTCTCCTTTGGACTATTTCGCAGATCAGAATGGGGAGAGGATACCTAAGGGATTTCATAGGTGTTCATGAAGCCTCCTCGATTTTCAAAGTACTCGGCGTTGTCCGGGAGAAAAGAACTCAATATCCTAAGTAGAGCTACTGTAGTGATAGGTTCGGAAAATATTTTAACGCCATCTTCGTTCCCCTTTGGATTATTTCGCAGATCAGAAGAAGAGAGAATACCGAAGTGATTTCAGTAGTCCCCAGGAGGCCTCCTTGATTATCAAAGTACTCGGCGTTGTCCGGGAGAAAAGTGCTCAATGTCCTAGATAGAGCTACTGTAGTGATAGGTTTGGAAAATATTTTAACGCCATCTTCGTTCCCCGTTTGGACTATTTCGCAGATCAGAAGGAGAGAGGATACCTAAGGGATTTCAGTAGTGCTCATGAAGCCTCCTCGATTTTCAAAGTACTCGGCGTTGTCCGGGAGAAAAGTGCTCAATGTCCTAGATAGAGCTACTGTAGTGATAGATTTGGAAAATATTTTAATGCCAACTTCGTTCCCCTTTGGACTATTTCGCAGATCAGAAGGAGAGAGGATACCTAAGTGATTTCAGTAGTCCCCAAGAAACCTCCTTGATTATCAAAGTACTCGGCGTTGTCCGGGAGAAAAGGTCTCAATATCCTAGATAGAGCTACTGTAGTGATAGGTTTGGAAAATATTTTAACGCCATCTTCGTTCCCCTTTGGACTATTTCGCAGATCAGAACGAGAGGATATCTAAGGGATTTCAGGAGTGCTCATGAAGCCTCCTCGATTTTCAAAGTACTCGGCGTTGTCCGGGAGAAAAGTGCTCAATGTCCTAGATAGAGCTACTGTAGTGATAGGTTTGGAAAATATTTTAACGCCATCTTCGTTCCCCTTTGGTCTATTTCGCAGATCAGAAGGAGAGAGGATACCACAGGGATTTCAGGAGTGCTCATGAAGCCTCCTCGATTTTCAAAGTACTCGGCGTTGTCCGGGAGAAAAGTGCTCAATGTCCTAGATAGAGCTACTGTAGTGATAGGTTTGGAAAATATTTTAACGCCATCTTCGTTCCCCTTTGGACTATTTCGCAGATCAGAAGGAGAGAGGATACCACAGGGATTTAAGGAGTGCTCATGAAGTTTCCTCGATTTTCAAAGTACTCGGCGTTGTCCGGGAGAAAAGTGCTCAATATCCTAGATAGAGCTACTGTAGTGATAGATTTGGAAAATATTTTAACGCCATCTTCGTTCCCCTTTGGACTATTTCGCAGATCAGAAGGAGAGAGGATACCTAAGTGATTTCAGTAGTCCCCAGGAGGCCTCCTTGATTATCAAAGTACTCGGCGTTGTCCGGGAAAAAAAGTGCTCAATGTCCTAGATAGAGCTACTGTAGTGATATGTTTGGAAAATATTTTAACGCCATCTTTGTTCCCCTTTGGACTATTTCGCAGATCAGAAGGAGAGAGGATACCTAAGGGATTTCAGGAGTGCTCATGAAGCCTTCTCGATTTTCAAAGTACTCGGCGTTGTCTGGGAGAAAAGTGCTCAATATCCTAGAAAGAGCTACTGTAGTGATAGGTTTAGAACATATTTTAACGCCATCTTCGTTCCCCTTTGGACAATTTTGCAGATGAAAAGGAGGGAGGATACCTAAGTGATTTCAGTAGTCCCCAGGAGGCCTCTTTGTTTTTCAAAGTACTCGGCGTTGTCCGGGAAAAAAGTGCTCCATGTCTTAGATAGAGCTACTGTAGTGATAGGTTTGGATAATATTTTAACAGTATCTACGCTGAAAAGGATTGGGTAATCGATAAGAGTTATTTCAGTAGTGCTCAGGAGGCCTCCTTGATTATCAAAGTACTCGGCGTTGTCCGGGAGAAAAGTGCTCAATGTCCTAGATAGAGCTACTATAGTGATAGGTTTTGGAAAATATTTTAACACCATGTTCTTTCTCCTTTGGACTATTTCGCAGATCAGAATGGGGAGAGGATACCTAAGGGATTTCATGGGTGTTCATGAAGCCTCCTCGATTTTCAAAGTACTCGGCGTTGTCCGGGAGAAAAGAACTCACTCTCCTAGATAGAGCTACTGTAGTGATAGGTTTGGAAAATATTTTAACGCCATCTTCGTTCCCCTTTGGATTATTTCGCAGATCAGAAGGAGAGAGAAACCGAAGTGATTTCAGTAGTCCCCAGGAAACCTCCTTGATTATCAAAGTACTCGGCGTTGTCCGGGAGAAAAGTGCTCAATGTCCTAGATAGAGCTACTGTAGTGATAGGTTTGGAAAATATTTTAACGCCATCTTCGTTCCCCTTTGGACTATTTCGCAGATCAGAAGGAGAGAGGATACCTAAGGGATTTCAGTAGTGCTCATGAAGCCTCCTCGATTTTCAAAGTACTCAGCGTTGTCCGGGAGAAAAGTGCTCAATGTCTTAGATAGAGCTACTGTAGTGATAGGTTTGGAAAATATTTTAACGCAAACTTCGTTCCCCTTTGGACTATTTCGCAGATCAGAAGGAGAGAGGATACCTAAGTGATTTCAGTAGTCCCCAAGAAACCTCCTTGATTATCAAAGTACTCGGCGTTGTCCGGGAGAAAAGTGCTCAATGTCCTAGATAGAGCTACTGTAGTGATACGTTTGGAAAATATTTTAACGCCATCTTCGTTCCCCTTTGGACTATTTCGCAGATCAGAACGAGAGGATATCTAAGGAATTTCAGGAGTGCTCATGAAGCCTCCTCGATTTTCAAAGTACTCGGCGTTGTCCGGGAGAAAAGTGCTCAATGTCCTAGATAGAGCTACTGTAGTGATAGGTTTGGAAAATATTTTAACGCCATCTTCGTTCCCCTTTGGTCTATTTCGCAGATCAGAAGGAGAGAGGATACCACAGGGATTTCAGGAGTGCTCATGAAGCCTCCTCGATTTTCAAAGTACTCGGCGTTGTCCGGGAGAAAAGTGCTCAATATCCTAGATAGAGCTACTGTAGTGATAGGTTTGGAAAATATTTTAACGCCATCTTCGTTCCCCTTTGGACTATTTCGCAGATCAGAAGGAGAGAGGATACCTAAGTGATTTCAGTAGTCCCCAGGAGGCCTACTTGATTATCAAAGTACTCGGCGTTGTCCGGGAGAAAAGTGCTCAATGTCCTAGATAGAGCTACTGTAGTGATAGGTTTGGAAAATATTTTAACGCCATCTTCGTTCCCCTTGTGTCTATTTCGCAGATCAGAAGGAGAGAGGATACCACAGGGATTTCAGGAGTGCTCATGAAGCCTCCTCGATTTTCAAAGTACTCGGCGTTGTCCGGGAGAAAAGTGCTCAATATCCTAGATAGAGCTACTGTAGTGATAGGTTTGGAAAATATTTTAACGCCATCTTCGTTCCCCTTTGGACTATTTCGCAGATCAGAAGGAGAGAGGATACCTAAGTGATTTCAGTAGTCCCCAGGAGGCTTCCTGGATTATCAAAGTACTCGGCGTTGTCCGGGAGAAAAGTGCTCAATGTCCTAGATAGAGCTACTGTAGTGATAGGTTTGGAAAATATTTTAACGCCATCTTTGTTCCCCTTTGGACTATTTCGCAGATCAGAAGGAGAGAGGATATCTAAGGGATTTCAGGAGTGCTCATGAAGCCTCCTCGATTTTCAAAGTACTCGGCGTTGTCTGGGAGAAAAGTGCTCAATATCCTAGAAAGAGCTACTCTAGTGATAGGTTTAGAACATATTTTAACGCCATCTTCGTTCCCCTTTGGACAATTTTGCAGATGAAAAGGAGGGAGGATACCTAAGTGATTTCAGTAGTGCTCATGAGGCCTCTTTGATTTTCAAAGTACCCGGCGTTGTCCGGGAAAAAAGTGCTCAATGTCCTAGATAGAGCTACTGTAGTTATAGGTTTGGATAATATTTTAACAGCATCTACGCTGAAAAGGATTGGGAATCGATAAGAGTTATTTCAGTAGTGCTCAGGAGGCCTCTTTGATTTTGAAATACTCGGCGTTGTCCGGGAGAAAAGTGCTCAATGTCCTAGATAGAGCTACTATAGTGATAGGTTTTGGAAAATATTTTAACGCTATCTTCGTTCCCCTTTGGACTATTTCGCAGATCAGAAGGAGAGAGGATACCTAAGTGATTTCAGTAGTCCCCTAGGAGGCCTCCTGGATTATCAAAGTACTCGGCGTTGTCCGGGAGAAAAGTGCTCAATATCCTAGATAGAGCTACTGTAGTGATAGGTTTGGAAAATATTTTAACGCCATCTTCGTTCCCTATTGGACTATTTCGCAAATCAGTAGGAGAAAGGTTACCTAAGTCATTTCAGTAGTGCTCACGAAGCCTCCTCGATTTTCAAAGTACTCGGCGTTGTCCGGGAGAAAAGTGCTCAATGTCCTAGATAGAGCTACTGTAGTGATAGGTTTAGAAAATATTTTAACGCCATCTTCGTTCCCCTTTGGACAATTTTGCAGATGAAAAGGAGGGAGGATACCTAAGTGATTTCAGTAGTCCCCAGGAGGCCTCTTTGATTTTCAAAGTACTCGGCGTTGTCCGGGAAAAAAAGTGCTCAATGTCCTATATAGAGCTACTGTAGTGATAGGTTTGGATAATATTTTAACGCCATATTCGTTCCCCTTTGGACTATTTCGCAGATCAGTAGGAGAGAGGATACCTAAGTGATTTCAGTAGTCCTCAGGAGGCTTCCTTTATTATTAAAGTACTCGGCGTTGTCCGGGAGAAAAGTGCTCAATGTCCCAGATAGATCTACTGTAGTCATAGGTTTGGAAAATATTTTAACGCCATCTTTGTTCCCCTTTGGACTATTTCGCAGATCAGAAGGAGAGAGGATACCTAAGTGATTTCAGTAGTGCTCATGAGGCCTCCTTGATTTTCAAAGTACTCGGCGTTGTCCGGGAGAAAAGTGCTCAATATCCTAGATAGAGCTATGATAAAGACTATCATGAGAGGATTGAAAATGATGAAGACTATCATGAGAGGATTGAAAATGATGAAGACTATCATGAGAGGATTGAAAATGATGAAGACTATCATGAGAGGATTGAAAATGATGTACACTATTATGAGGGGATTGAAAATGATGAAGACTATCATGAGGTGATTGAAAATGATGAAGACTATCATAATGGGATTGAAAATGATGAAGAATGTCATGAGAGGATTGAAAATGATGAAGAATGTCATGAGAGGATTGAAAATGATGAAGAATAGACTGACAGGATTGGAAATGATGAAGAATACCATGAGGGGATTTAAAATGATGAATAATATCATGAGGGGATTGAAAATGATGAAGAATATCATGAGAGGATTGAAAATGATTAAGACTATCATGAGAGGATTAAAAATTATGAAGACTATCCTGAGAGGATTAAAAATGATGAAGACTATCCTGAGAGGATTAAAAATGATTAAAACTATCATGAGAGGATTGAAAATGATGAAGACTGACATGAGAGGATTGAAAATGATGAAGACTATCATGAGAGGACTGAAAATGATGAAGACTATCATGAGGGAATTGAAAATGATGAAGACTATCATGAGGGGATTGAAAATGATGAAGAATGTCATGAGACGATTGAAAATGATGAAGAATGTCATGAGAGCATTGAAAATTATGATGAATCGACTGATAGGATTGGAAATGATGAAGAATACCATGAGAGGATTGAAAATGATGAATAATATCATGAGGGGATTGAAAAATAGAAGAATATCATGAGGGGATCGAAAATGATGAAATATACCATGAGAGGATTGAAAATGATGAAGAATATCATGAGGGGATTGAAAATGATGAAGAATATCATGAGGGGATTGAAAATAATGAAGAATATCATGAGAGGATTGAAAAAATGAAGAATATCATGAGAGGATTGAAAATTATTAAGAATATCATGAGCGGATTGAAAATGATGAGGAATATTACGAGAGGATTGAAAATGATGAAGAATATTATGAGGGGATTGAAAATGATTAATAGTATGAGGAGATTGAAAATGATGAAGAATATTATGAGGGGATTGAAAATGATTAATAGTATGAGGAGATCGAAAATGATGAATACAACGAGGGGAGTTAAAATGATGAAGGATATCATGAGGGGATTCAAAATATATAGTATGGGGACCGGGGCGGTTATAAGTACCTATATAGAAGGCGCAGACAGTGGTGGTACTTTTTATAGAAATAAGTCATACTATTCCCCTGTGAAACGTAGGATGAAATGGTGGGGAAGAAACAGCTTTCGCAAAAGGCAAAATTTAAAAGTAGCGATCAGGGTAGAGAAAAGTAGAAAGATAAAGAGACAGCTATAGAGAGAGAAGGAGAGAAATAGAAGTTTTAATATAAAGATGTTACACACGCAATTTTTCTTCAATTATGTTTTTATGACCCCGAGCAACGCCGGGTAGCCCCGCTAGTATCTAATATTATTTCAACCTTAAACTTGATATACCTTCTTTTTACACCAAATTTATAATATATCGCCTTGTAATTTTCATTCTTTACACCCTTCCTATGTATATATCCTCATTGTTAGAGTCTTCTAATAACTAATGATGTTCTTAATATGTTAAGGCCTCATCTTTTATGGCTCTTTAAAAGACGGTACCTTTTAAACGACCTTTATTGCCGAATGACGCTGCCACTCATCCTCGCAGTTGATGATCTTTGCCTATTAATTATTTGATAATAGAGACGCTTTTCCATTTGATATTGTAAGAGTAGTGCAATGTTATATAATATCTTCTATGGAGTAATATTTTCCGATGGTCTTCTAATCGTGCAGGCTATACGTTGATTTGAAGAGGTTCTTACCTAAAGAGGCTGTTCTTGTAACAAGAGTTATAAGCAACGAAGGGACAATCTCTCAGATTTTTAGAGAAAGAGAAAAGACTATAACTAGATAGCATGATGTTTTTATACGTTACAATTAATATTTTAGGGAAATACCATTTAATATAAAACAGTAAATTAATGCTGATATATTTGTGCGTTATTTTTAAATAAACATTCTCCTTTTTTAAATAGATGTATACTGCTGAACTCTATTTATTAATGTTGCTTTGTCTAAAGCCGGTATTGTCTAAGTGTACAATTTGTTATGGTGAAATTAAAAATTGTCGTTGTTTTTGTGTATTAATAGTTTGGCTATTTCTTCTTTGTTTTGTGTGTTTCGTCGTCATGTTGGGTGTTGGATGAGTGTTGCAATGCTAAGATGTTTTTCTTGTGTTCCTGTCCTAGTGTGTTTCGTTTTTCATTCGGGCGTTTCATTTTACGTTAGTAGTCGTATGAGTATTGATTGATGGGCGGCTATCGTTGAATAACACTGGTCAACAAATTTTTATTTTTTTCTTTGGCAGACCATCTAGGAGTGTTTTCTGGGCTTTTGAAGGTCGCTGATTAAGAATATAACATTGGTTTTGTCAGATGGGTTCTAGTTTAGAAGATACTGATAGCCCCAAATAAGCCTAAACTGCTAAAATTCTCCCTGAAATACTTCAATATAGAAGCAGTAAATAATAATTTTCTGATATTATTGAATCATTATAATGATTATGTATATATTGAAGTATTTCAGGGAGAATTTTTATATAATTATTTATATACGGAGATTTTTTATATAATTATATACTGTAATTACTTAATAAATATTCCATAAATATAGTTGCAGTATAAATTAAACAGTAATTAAGAATTTTCTTTTTAATTCCACAGTTGAAAATGAGTTCCAGAGAGAAAATGAGTTCTTCTAGAAGATGTTGCAGATATGAACCGGATGTCTTTTGTTACATCTGTGGACAGTATATGATGGCACAACAAAAGAGGAATATTACAGACTTTGTCAAGAGGGCGTACAAAGCATACTTCGATATGATACTTGGTGACCAAGACAAGTCTTGGGCCCCACATATGGTGTGCAAAACCTGTGTAGAAAGTCTCCGCGGTTGGACCAACGGTAAGCTGAAGTTGAAGTTTGCTGTACCAATGGTGTGGAGAGAGCCCAACAATCATTTTAATGACTGCTACTTCTGTCTCAATGACATGACGGGGTTTAACAAGCACAAGAAAGCAAATTGGCAGTATCCGAGCCTGGATTCTGCTATCCGTCCTGTTGCGTACTCTGAGGATGTACCTGTGCCTGTTTTCACCAGTTTGCCTGAAATCGATGAAACCGAAGAGATTCCAGCTGATCTTTCAATATCAAGTGATGATAGCTGTAGTGACTATGAAGAACCCTCAAATGGCCCTCAGCTTTTCAATCAATCTGAACTTAATGACCTAGTGCGAGACCTTTGTTTGTCGAAGGAGCAGTCTGAAGTTCTTGCATCACGACTCCAAGAGAAAAACATTCTTGATTCTGGCACAAAAGTAACATACTATAGGGCAAGGGAAGGCAGCTTGCTTCGTTTCTTTTCTAAAGAAGACGACCTGGTCTTTTGTAATGACGTTTCTGCACTTCTTAACTGCATGGGGATCTCATCATATGACCCAGCAGATTGGCGTCTCTTCATAGATAGCTCGAAAGCAAGTCTAAAAATTGTACTTTTGCACAATGGCAATAAGTTTGCTCCTGTACCAATTGGCCATTCTAACAAGATGAGAGAAGAGTATGATGCTATCAAATTTGTTCTTGAAAAGCTGAATTACAACACTCATAAATGGCTGATTTGTGTGGACTTGAAAATGGTGAATTTTCTGCTTGGTCAGCAAAGTGGGTACACAAAGTATCCCTGCTTTCTTTGTTTGTGGGATAGCAGAGCAAGAATCCAGCACTGGAGAAGGGAGAACTGGCCAGAACGAGAAAGTCTCGAAGTCGGCACAGCCAACGTCATCAATGAGCCTTTGGTACCCAGGGATATAATCATCTTCCCTCCATTGCACATAAAACTAGGGCTCATGAAGCAGTTTGTTAAGGCGTTGAACAAGGATGGGGATTGCTTCAAGTACATATGCAGGCAATTTCCAGGTCTTTCCATCGAAAAAGCTAAAGGTGGCATCTTCGATGGACCTCAGATTCGAACGCTCATGAGGGATTCTGACTTCACTAATCATATGAACACGGTTGAGTTAAATGCTTGGGTGTCCTTCACAGATGTAGTGACAAACTTTTTGGGAAATCACAAAGCTGACAATTACAAGCAATTGGTCCGTAAGATGCTTACTGCATACGGAAAACTAGGGGCAAATATGAACATTAAAGTTCATTTCTTGTTTAGCCACCTCGACAGATTTCCTGGTAATCTTGGTGATTACAGTGAGGAGCAGGGAGAGAGATTCCATCAAGACATCAAAACAATGGAAGAGAGGTATCAAGGCAAATGGGATGAGCACATGATGGCAGACTACTGCTGGAACCTTTTGAGAGACTGCCCAAAAGTTGCTCACAAGCGAAAATCGTATAAACGTCAATTTTAGTTTTGTGAATAAAATATTTTTTTGTGTGTTCATTGTAACTAAGAATCTAGTGTATAATGCTTTGCATTAATTTATGATATATAACTGATTATGTAAATGTTTTTTTTCACTTGGAGAATTAAAATTCAGCAAATTTTTAGCAAATTTTTTGTATATCCTCGAAATCTATGAAAAGTGTTCAGTTATAGGATAAATGAAATGATGTTATATCTAACTTAACTTGTTAGATTGAGATTTTACACTGTCTTTGTGGTTTAAGATCATCATAAAAATCAATATCTGACATTTATGCACTATTTAGCCGTTTTTTGTACGTTTAGCTATGGTCGCGAATGGGTGATTTCAGACAAACGACCCCCCTGTGATAACTCAAAAACTAGAGCCAATTTCAAAAAACTAATGTCAGATTCGGATTCAGCGCCCTTGAAAACCCCAGAAACCAGTCTTACTTTGCCTGCCAAAAATATTGTGTTGACCAGTGTAATAATCAAATTGTGTCAAACATTTGGTTATAAGAAAAGTAGTGTTCTAAGCAGAACTGCAGGTCAGCCATGAAGTTAATACATTTTCTGTTTTAAAAATCTCCAACAGAGTAACATGGTAAGCAGCTAATGATAACCTTTTCTATTTCATATTTTAGGTCTCTTGCTTAAGTTTCACAACTGATACAGATGAGTAGCTTATGGAATTTTTAGAATTTTCTAGCCCTGACATCGGTTCATAAAGTTCTAAGTATGCACTATGAACATTTCTTAAGTATCTCGAGTTTTTAAAACACTTGGAGGCGGTAGGTGAGTGTTAGGATCGTATTGTTGTCACAAGGAATACATAACAAGAGATATTTCTCTATTGTTTTCGTTGTGTCTGTTTCTCTGAATAGCATGCATCAATTGCAATATTTGGTTACTTTATACTATGAATATTTAATACCAATATATTTTTCTCTATGTATAAATGACTTAAAGCATTTACGTATAATACGTATAATTACTAACGGGGACCGCCATCACTAAATATATGATTTAATTTCAGAAAGAAAAGTAACACGGAATCTACATGCAACTGGAATAAAGAAACGCACCCAGAGTACAACTTATATTTAGCTAATCAAACATGATGATTGTTAAATATTCGTGTGCTCTTCACGGAGCTAAATTCACTTGTCTAATCTTTCAGGGACTGGGCGACATACATTGGCACACTTGAGTAATGGTAGCTCGAATGTGTTCTTAAAGGTCAACGATGCTACGTGGTTTCTCAATTAAGTCTGTCTTTAAGCACGCCCTATAGGTCAATAAAGAAGGAGTTAAATCTGGCGAACGAGACGATGCCATCCAATCCATCGACTGGTGGATAATCGTCCAGCAAGTCCCGCACAACCGCAGCATGCCTGATGAAAGTACAGAACGTATGCAATAACCTGGTGCTGTAATAACTGCCAAAGCAGATGCTATAGAATAACTAGATAACTTTGTGCAGCCATATATAGTTACCTATGGCAGGCCATGTGTATATTTTGCGCGGTTTGAGACGAGTAAACCCATGAGTATATAACATGGTTAGTTGAGAACAACAGGAAATCAAATGTTAGCCGAGGTCAACTTGCTGAATTCTGAGTGTGCATTGGAAATAATATAAACATATCTTTCGTCACACGGCTCAAAGAGAGAATACGACAGTCTGTTTTGAAGCGCGCAACGCGTGGATATCGGATTTTTTCAGCCCATATCATTTAAATATGGGCTGAAAAAATCCGATGAAAAAGTTATTATCGATATTTCTCTGTATCACTCGCATAATAGCATGTTCGCACTTCTAGGGCTGTACACGTGGGGGTCTCCTCTCACTCTCTCTCTCTCTCTCTCTGTCTCTCTCTCTGTCTCCCTCTCTCTCTCTCTTTCTTTGAGCCATGTAGCATTACATCCGTTTGTATGAATTTCCACGGCCGAGCAAAAAATAACATTCAAGTTTCACCAAGTTGATCCCGACTGAACTTTTATTTTCTGTTATTTTCAACTAACCAATTATATACTAGTGGGTTTACTCGCCTAATATTTAATACTATAACTTTTCAGAGAAACCTCAATAGTTGTATATATTATAAAACTACATAACCCAGGATAATTGGATAAGTATATTTTAATCAAAAGTGTTACACAATTATCGTTGGGTCTGCGTTCGCGTTTGGTATCTACTAAAAGAAAATATTATATTTTACTTTATTGTATTTATAACTTGAAACTAGAAATTAAACAATTACAATTATTATTTTAATTAGGTGTTCAGTGCTTTAATCAGAAGTACACTGTGACCCTTATTACCCCTCCCTGGAGACGTCAGATTCTTATCGATAGAATTAGTATACTACGAAATTATTTAAATGTATTTTACTTTGCTTCTAACTCATCACGCACGATAAATTCTGAGTATTCTCTTGTCAGTGATTTGGAAGATTAAGTAGAATACCCCTCTTCTGTCTCCCAACAACTTTTTCTCCACTTCTGAAAGTAGAAATAAGCTGCTTTTGTTTCATAACGGTAATCCCTCGGTCGAGTAGTATTACAGAGTAGCGCGTTCAACTACCTAGTTATAGATACAATTTTCGAACTTTAATGTTAGTGTTACGATTCGTTTACGTTATGAAGGGCATTTAGTCAAAACTTACAGCATAACACCGCGAGTTAAACGGCCAATTTATAGACCTGCGTTCTTATTTCAGTTAATTAATATACAACATGTAATTTGAATTTTATTTATCATTCCTTGCTGTATGTCCCAGCGGAATCCGAATTCTTTTTTCGGTGAGCGTCACACCCGCGAAGCCATCCCTACACCTTACATACTTAATTGTTGTGATCTCACAAAACGTAAAAAACAACATATATATATATCGCTTAATTATGGCTGAAATTGAATAAAGCGAACTTATAAATTCATTTTTGAAAATTGAAATACAAGACGTGGCGTGATACCAATCCGATTTACTTTTCATTCCGTTGTACTAACTCGTTTTATGAAAGATAAGGATTAACAGCCGCTGTGCTTATTATTTAAAGTATTTAATTGCTCAGTTATGATGTAAATTAAGGAATTTGACTTGGAGACTAAAAGACTAGGTCGAGTAATACAAATCACCAAGAAATAAGAACTTGATTTCCGCTTGCTTAACACTCAGCATGGGATGTGACGTTGGTTAAGTGGATATCGACACGAACTGGAGACCTGGGGGAACCATGTTCGAATCCAGTCGGTTCCACAGTACCACTTTCACTTAGGGATGTTGGCAACCTTCTCGTTGTCCTTCCCGTAAGTACCCGATGTCTTTCCAAAAAGATTTCTTACTACAAAAGCATCGGGGAAACTAATGCCAACATCTGATTCACAAGAAAGAAGCATAAATGTTTGGATCAAGGATAATGGAGTAATCCTGGGAAAGGAATGGTACTCTTTCCCACATCTCAGTACTGTGGCCAATAAAACTGAAGACTTCGTGTCGGCCTCAAATATAGTCAACAATGTAAAATGTTTTACTTATGCGTTACCAGAAGTGGTACACGGCATCTGTGGTAAAATTTTTGATAACGATATTATGTAATTATTTTGTTTATCTCTAATGTTATTGCTACATATAAGCTCTACCATCCTGAGGAAACTTCTTTATTGTCAGTTTTGTTTCGCCTTTTGTGTTAATTTTAAAAATGTTTTCTTTTTGTTACAAAATCAGTAATATTTTTGTATATTTTAAATAAAGAGAACGTGTATATAACTTGCTACTCGCTTACCAAACTCTTTCTTAAATATGTCCTATACGCATGGAAACGAGGCATAACTGTATATGTTTTTATTGATCGACGCTTTAAAATCAATAATCTTTAGTGATTGTATAATTAACATAGATTATTAGCCAATAGAAAATAGCAGTGTGTGTCGGGAAATGCCTTACGCAAAAGGAAATATCGAAACGCATAAAGTATGTTATCGATGAAATCGAATTACATTTTGAAGTTATCTTTTTAATAATAAAGACTGATTGTTGCCGTAATTGACTGAATCAAATATTTATTACATAACACGAAAACTATCGATGAGAAATTTCGAGAAATAGACCGGCGTCGATTTATTGTGTACATGTTTTTATTTGAAATAAATTTTGTATAAAACATAGTTTCGACATATATATATATATATATATATATATATATATATAGAGAGAGAGAGAGAGAGAGAGAGAGAGAGAGAGAGAGAGAGAGAACAGTTTTGTTTTTTATTATATTCCAATAACCATGGTTTGTTTTATTACTTTTATTTTTATTTTTTTCACATTTCCAAAAATTCCAAATGTCTGTGAGATATATTTAACGGTCCGTTTCATTTGTTTTGTGCCAAACAACATTTGTATGTCAATATCGTCTCTGCAACACTACAAAATCATCAGAAAAAGTTCACAAATAATAAGAGTACTTAGATTAGAGTGTCTTGAAAAACACCCACATCATACATCAGTTTCATGTTAAGGTGAAAATAAACAAAAGAAAAATCAAAAAATCTTAGAGCAAACACTCACACGTGTGCGATCAAACTAATCAGCCATTTTGATTTTTTGTTTTTTTTTTCGTTCAAAGCAAGTATCTCCCCAAAAAATTAGTGCGATCAGTTTAAAAAACTTTAATTCGGTAATATTTGCTAAAATATTTAATATGTACTATAATTTATTTATAAAGTTCCAGTTTATTTGAAGATAATTTATTTTTTTATTAAAGTTACCTGAATGTTTATGGTGCTAAACTCATTTAAGCAGATCATTCTAACAATATTGAGACATGCTTACCTTCCCAGAAATCCATCACTCAAGTAGTAAGCCACTAGTTAAAATGCGAAACTAGGGGAGTATATTCACGGCGAAATATATCCTCCATATTTAGCCAGATTACGATTTCGAAATATAGAATGGGGATTATATATTTATTTATTTATTTAATTTCTTAAAGTGTTCTAAGGATTCAAAAGTAGTTTTACGGGGATCTGTACCTTAAACATTACATTTTACTATGTTTTATTTCTAAATCGTACTATCAAGTGAATTGCTAAGACAAATATACGAATGTAAACAATTAGAGTCTTACATTAATATTTCCATCTATTATTTAGTTGTTTTTCTCCCTTCTTTTAAGTATCATTATGCTTATTAATATACATTCACAAATATGCTTAGTATCCATCAATAAATTCATACCAACCACACATATATACACACACACAACATAAGAATATATATATACATACATATACACACACATATATATATATATATATATACACACATACATGCATATATACACCTACACATACGCTCACACACATATCGAAATATTTCTTCAGTATATGTACGATAAAAAACAAGTATTTCTTTTACTTCTAAAACTAAAAAATTAAGTGCAAATAGGCTAAAAATAATGTCAAAAAACCCAATTCACTCTAAACAATTAACGTGACTAAAATAGGAATTAGATCATTCCTGTTTATTTTTCTACGATTAAGCTTTTTTTTAAAAATCTAATATCAGGTTGTACTTACTCTTACACTTATCTATCAACATGCCTACCTGCATACATACAGTAAGAGATCCGAACGCAAATAAAAACGTACAATCAACATCTACAAAAACTCCACAAACAACCACTACAGAAATGATTGTATTTCAACAGATTACAAGCCTCTAAATATTTGTGTTAAGTAATATAGTATCACAATCGTTTCCTATAAAAAGAAAACTTAATATTGAAGTTCAGTTATAATATGTTTGTACCTTTCCATTGCTTAAGGTTTCAATATAAGTGAATCGGAACTATTATGCTCAACATCCAAACCTCCGACATACATATATATGCACACATGGATACATACACACACAATATATGTGTACATATCCGAATAAACAAACATACACATGCATACACCATATATATACATATATATACACACATTATTTATTTATCTATTTATTTATTTATTTTATTTCTTCATTTATCTATTGGACATTTATTTCGCATATATTTTGCTCTGTTATCAATAATTGGCAAACATTGAGCTGAATCTTCAAAGGAGACTACAAAGTAAAAGGATCTGATGATATATGATAGTACATATATTGTCTTTAATAATTAATTATATATATATATATATATATATATATATATATATGTGTGTATGTGTCGAAACCATTTTACATATATATATATATATATATATATATATATATATATATATATATATATATCTTAGTAGTATGTTTAAGAAGACAATACATAGTGACGAGTAAGCTGGAAAAAACAAAAATAATAGATCGACCCACTTTAGTAACAGGCGGAGTTATTCCTTTTACACTGTCTTTCGGTTAAAAACCGAATTTAACTAAATTCAATAAAGCCTAAACTAAATTAAAAATAATATAATAAGTAACAGATTACATAAATTCGATAAACTAGTTTAATGAAATTCACAATTAATAATACAAAAAAATGTATAAAAATGTATGATAATAAAAAGAGATTAATTAATTACTTTATATTTAAAACAAAACAAAAATTACGAAAATAAAACAACACACTGAAACAAATAAGAAATAAAATATATATTATCAAAACTATCAGTTAATTCATCAGCATACAATACCTATTATTTATCTAATATTACACATATTTTTGAACAATACATTTATATACGAACCATAATTTTAAAATATATAAATTTCTATTCTCTGCGAGACTGGTTTGCACCTACCCTACTCCCTGGCATTCATTTACAGTTAAATCGACAATCAGCTGAGTAGACAGAAGCAGATTAAATTCGTTTAAAGCGGCCAAGGATGCAAACATAAAAAGTAAAGAGTTTAGCGTTCGTATCCTGGGATATGCAAATGTAGTTTGTACATCGATTTCTTTGTGGAAAAAGAATCTCCGCTAGCGAATATTATCTCGCATTTTGGCGCGTTTGAAGGAAGAAATCGCAAGAATCGGACACTAATATGAAGAAGAAAAAAGTTCTCGTTCGCCAAGAAAGTGCACCGTGCCACAGATAGATCGCAACGATGACAAAACTACATTAATTGCACTTTGAATAACCTTCAAAATTAATCTGTTCTTCAGATGTATCCCTCAATAACAACTGGCTGTTTGCTGACTTCAAATGATTGCTCTAGTGAAGGAAAGTTTGCTCCAGTGAAAATGTGATATCACAAACCGAGGTGAATTTTGAGGCTAGGCCAATCATTGTACAAAAATGCATCGAATTTGTAGAGAAGTGTAAAATCATAGAAGTAGAGTATATTAATGAATAAAATTGAATTCTGCCTAAATATTTTAGCAGTAATAGTTACAAAAACAACAACGCAGAGAAGCGGTTTTGAACTCAGTAAAAATAGTAGTATTAGCTACAAGAACGACAACTATTCGATGACTTGAATGCTTGATACAAATTGGAGCAAATACTCAATTTCGATTGGTTCCCTATGTCTGGATTTTACCAATCAGCAACAATATCTATTTGAGACGCGCACTTGTTCTCAGTTGTTGCATGAAGAATTCGGTTCCCACTATTCAATCAGTTGACTCGCGAGAAGGTCAAGTTACCCAACGAACCCACATAACTCAGAACAACGAAAAAACTTCTTACTTGGCGCGCAAAAACCGGCGTTGATCCTCTGGCTATTGGTGTCGGCACGCGGACTTACTTTCTTAAGATTTCTGCACAGACTTTCTTCTAAATAATTACATGAACTCTGCCAGTTATACGAATTAACTATGATGCATATCTACATACTTACGGACTTTGAATTACATTCTCTACTTATGGACTCTAAATACGATTTTACTCGGCCAGACTCATGGGCATTTAATAACCCTTTTCATGTTAAGACTCATGGACTGATGATAACATTTTCATTATCTTGACTCAAGGACATTAAATAACATCTTTCTCTGTGTACACATTGAAACATTTAATCTCTTTAATATTGTTTTATTTGTTGAACGGAAGTGGTCAATAAAATATGATATATTACGTATGAATTACATTTTTGTCACAAATTCACTTATGACTAAATATATTTCCACTACAATAGTGTTTTACCAGTTAGACCCATGACTTATTAAGTGAGGTGTTATAGACGCCAATTAGCATGTATGTAATAGCGGTTACACTGCAATAACATGTAATGTGTGAAAGTCGGTAATTTTACTGATATGGCAAATAGTCGGGTAGTAAAGGGTTAACTCACGTTATGTGTCTCGTGCCTGTTTATGTGAATCAACGCAGTTAGTGTCCAGAAGTATAGGCAGTGTTTCTGGACTGTGTTATGCACTGATGAACGAAATCTTTGTTTAGTAAATTTGATTTTCATCACTGCTCGGGGTATTTTGCGCATAGCATAATGAGGTTGACCGAAGCAGTGAACCAATTCTAGTGGCGGTGATGTATGCGCACGAAAAAGTGTTTTGTCATAGAAGATATCCACTCAGTTTATGTGATTTGGAGAATTGACTTAAAAATACCTGCACGAATACATGTAATACTAATACTGGTAATAGATACATACTGCAGCTTCATACTAAGTATATCGTAGAGGGCTTAAGAAGTATGATTCTCAACGTAAAACCTAACAAAACAAAAACAGATATTATTAAGATTAGGAAAACTATGCGATCAAGTGGAGAATATTTTCGCTAATATATGTGACGAACAAACATAAAATACACTGTCCTCTTTAAAGAGGGGGTTGTGCCTAAGAGGATTGTATCATGATGAAATAAAATATACTACACTACTCTCTTAAAAGAACCCTCTCACAACGAAAGAACAGAACTATACTTTCCTCTATAAAAAAGGAGTTCATGTCTGTGAAGATGGTCTTATCACATAAACCTATACTACACTGTCCTCGAAAGCATAAGGTAATGCTTGGGGGATGGTCTCTTTAGTAATACTGTAGAGACTAGATTAACGTCAATTATGGAACTTTCTGATGTGCCTCTACCTGTAGCAAGCAACTTACTAGAGTGTCGAAAGCAATGTTGCTTATGATCACTATTTTATTTATCAACGAAGGTGGCTCTATGCGAAGAGACAATCCTGAGATAATGTGTTCCTGGACTCTATGCAAAAGTCCGATTTTATGACATATCAACCATTTTCTGGTTATTTATTACCAAATACAAGGATTTTGGTAAAATATGTTATACTTAAAAGTATTATTATTTTACCAAATTCATTGTCTAAAGTTATATTTTGTATCCTATCGCTTGTAAATGTAATTGTTTTATTGGCGTATTCTTTAAAAATAAATTGATAAAAGTGATATTCTATTTAACCTATACATCAATCTTACTTGATATAACCACTCTGGGTGTGAGTATACGTCGGAGTATTGGGTAATCAGTGTTTTTGAACATTCCCCAAATATCCGAGATGGGTGCCTCACAAACATATTACAAAGACGGTTCGTGGTAAAGTAAGTTTAAGTAGGTGATAGGGTTGGGAAATAAGGTAGGCAAATTACCAAAAAGTAGAAAGGACTTTGAAAGATAAATTGGAAGGGGTAAGGTAGAATAACACTTTGCCAAAGGTGTCCGAAGCAATTTTATATCTTGCCCAGATCAGATTATATTAACACATAGATGGGATCCTGAGAAGTAATACAAATAGGGGTCAGAGTGAATTTAGAAATAATTCTATTGGGCGTGTGACACAACACAGCGCTAAATTGTGTATCATAACCAGATGAAATTTAAGGATGTACCCAGGATGTTGTATAAGTAGGAGAAATGAACATAAATACACAAGTAAAAGAAATAACTTCAGACTTACCTTTTCCGGCTTTTCTACCGTCTATGATGAATTCGGCAGGTATCAAAGCCCGAGATTGGACTGAGCCCTGGCCAGTCACCACGACTTTGCTGCTGTTCACTTCTCCAACAGGTCCAGGGCAATAACCCAACAAGGGTGATATGTCCAGTGAGAGATCACACCAATACAGATGAATATAATGGTCGCCTGGTTATGAGATGATCATTTAAAGTCGAATCAGTTAATAAAAAAAAGAAAAAGAAATGCTTTTATTAACATCTGGTTGACGACATATCACTGTTTTTCAGATATGTAGTACTGAAACATAATATGTATTTGAAACGATTAATTGGCCAGTTGCTATTTTACACAGGTATGTGAAGAGGGTGTTCATACATTTTTCACTTGCTGTACATTAGATATATACTATAGGCTCAAATTGTTTCATCTTGGATTAGCGGATATCATTCTTCACGTGCTTATCGATTACACTATTAAATCTACTTTATGGTATATGTGTTACCATGGGTGCAGACCATCAGATGTACTTCTAAGGAATGAGCACCCAAATATTTCATTTTTCTATTGAATCAATACAGAGTATTGACATAGAATCTTAGGTCAGTCCCGGATACTGCTGAAGCAATTTTCGAATTGAAGCAACCTACTTTACTTTTATTTTATCTTTAAAAACATTCAAGTCGAACCCTAATCTAACTCTAACCTACATATTCGCATGCTTAGTGTCGTTTCGTCGTTTACAGTTTTTTCACGGCGTTCTAATAATAAATTACTCCGGTCATTTCTTAAATTTACTAGGGATTCTTAGACAATATTCCGAATTTACTTTATATGAACTTAAATAATGTGGGCACTCATTATTTTACAAGCACCCCACACTAAAAGTAATTACATAAGAATCTAACTTACCTTCTTTTAATGCGGTAAAATTAACACTGATTATGTTCTCTTCCGAAGCAACTGTGACTGGTAATCTTCCGTTTGGCCCTAACACAGTAGCAGTAAAAGCCCCTAAAATAACAGAAAAATAAAGTATCATGGAATGTCCCAGACATATTTATGAACATATATATTCAAAATTATTACTATATAATGTAACGGTTTGTTTGGTTTGGTTGTTTGTTTGGTTTGGGTGTTTTGTTTTACGGCATATCAACACCTTTCGGTTTATTCAATGCCGAATCAGGTATTTCTTGTAAAAATTCGGGCTTCACGTCCCTTTATATCTTCAAAATAATTATTCATGGGGTTTAAATTAGTTTGTTTTTTTTTACGTCATATCGATCCTTTTCTGGTTATTTAATGCTGAATTTTGTCATTTTTGTAAAAATATTTATTCTTCAAGTTTTTTTTTCCAATATCTATTTATCGTGTTTGGTTAGGTTGTTTTGTTTTACGGCATATCAATTCTTTTCGGGTTATTTAATGCCGAATCCTTCTATTTTAGTAACGGTTGTTATGCTTCAAAGTCTTTATATATTCAATAATTTATTCATGGTGTTTCATTTAGTTATTTTCTAAAGGAAAAGTGTTCTTTTCGCTTTTATCTTTCTAAAACGTGATTAAGTTTTGCAAAAGGAAAGGGAATAAGCAAATACATCAATGTGTTGTGAATTTCAGTCAGGAAGCCGGTATATTCAGACATCCTTATCTGGTAGCACAAGAGAATGAAAAGGTAAATGTACAATATAACATATCAAATGTATAGTAATATGAAAGTATATGCAAAATGACTGGTCGATCCCTAAAATGTAAAAGCATTTTAACCCCTACTTTAAAGTAAAAATTCACCAACATTCAGAAAATGTACTAATTTAAATAAAATATTAAGTATTTATAAAGTAATTATCACGATACTTTATGAACCCATTATTTTATAAGAAATCTTAGTAAAAATGTATTATTTAATGTAGAACACAGAATTCTTAAAGCTATATATCAAGCTACTAAAATGGCATGAATATTAATAGTTTTATGAAAATAAAGCACCGTAGATGTTAACAATGAAGAATCTGTTTGTAATCGATCGTCATAAGATGAATGTTAGATTTAGGAAAAGTCATATTGACGAGAATAGATGCACTTGGCGATTGTCAAAAGATAAGATAATTATCGGATTGCCAAAAGGTAAGTTAAATAAGAATAATACACCTTATACGGGAAGAAGCAACATTGGATCGATTGTCAAAAGTAAGAGAAATGTGTAAAATATTAATGGTCATTGGCAAGAATTACATGCCAAGTGCAATCCAGTCATTTCAAGAGAAGATAAACACATCTGTTGGATTGTCAATTGATGATAATAATACACTTCGTCTCTATTTGATATGTTCAACATTTACTCCAAAATTCTAACACTGACTACATGAAATTCCGGTAACAGTACCGTCGAGTAGTCGCTTTTGTAAAATAAACATAATTATTAATATGATTCTATATGGGTTATACACAATTAGAAAATAAATAAATATACACTCTTATTATATTCATAGCTTCCTATTCCAGTAGCTTTTTTCCATGAACTGGATAGTGGAACTCCTTTCCTATTGACTGTTTTCCTCCTACCTATACCATTGCTATTTCTAAAACTAAGATAAATAAGAATAGTTTGTCTTTGCGATAATCATATTTCGTTCTTGTTAGCTCCTTACATAAAGTGGCTTGATACCTAGTCTGGAGTGATTTACCAAAACCAAAAATAATAATTAAGACTACTATTAGAAACTTTAGGCAAGATAAGATTATTTTTCGTCGCTGATTAATTTGGTAAGTGGGAGTGGTTAACAGTGGAAAGTGTAATCCCATAATTTGTAATGGCTTAACGCTGTTTAACTTAACCTTTTTATAAACCTATAATATGGGTCCTCTGAAATTGTGAGAATTCTAACAGTTCTTTGTCATACTAAAATGGTGGTATCGAATATATCGGATATATGTTGATATTTGAAACAAGAAAATGTCAATTGATATAAAATATCGAGGTTTTAAACTTTTAATATTGCGGTGTACGGCTTCATGCACAGACGTTAAATATGTATGAATGATATTTCCGAGGTGTCTATTTACTGCTTTCATATATGTGTATATATAAGTAGTAAGTGGGTATAGAAGGCGTCATTAAACCACTTGGCATGTTTCGTTGGCTGAGAGCAAAATTTGAGAAAGTTAGGATTAATATTAGAGGAAAGAATCAATATGAAATAGATATTGTAAAAGAGATAAAAGACTTCAGTAAACATAAATTTTAGAAAAAAATAAATAACGGATATTTTTAAGGTGCGTCTGTTTTATCTACGCGTTTATCGATGAAAATATTACATAAAACTTTAACGTGACAAACAAATGTACGGTGAGACACTTCTCTTGAGATGCGTTGACTATCTAAAAAACACATGTGAAGCTCAATCATGACCGAGCGACGAAAATGCTATTGCAAACTTAAAGTGACATCTTCATGAATGCAATATTTGAAATTTCAGCGTGACACACCGACGGACAGTATCGCTTATAGAGATGTTTCGACGCATCTAACAAAAATAAGCGCGTTTAGTAATGAAAATGCAATTTCAAACATAATGTGACCGAAGAAATGTTATTTATATTTAAGCGTGACAGACCGACCAATCTACAGATCGATTGGTTGGCGTATCTAATAAATACAACCCTATTTCCACTCCAATTTTATTGGTTTCATTTGATTTGCGTGTTTAGCGCTGAACATTTTATTTTTAACTCAAGTGTGACAGACCGACTGATCGATGCAATTTATTCAAATATAAAAAGAGAATCATTAAGAAAAATAAAAGTGGCAAAAAGAAAGAAAATATGTTGTTTTTTTTTTTGTTTTTGACCGGAAATTAGTAATGTCTGTTATTTTAATTTAAACTCTGCCAGAACTTTAGACGTGATTGGTGGTGATGTTGGCGTGTCTGGTTCGATACTGGCAAACAGCCAGATTTAGGATTCTGATTTATCGTTTGTTGATGAGAATAGTCATTATTACATACGCAATTAACTCGAGCCGAATATTTTTTCATATGAACGCAAAATAGTTGTACTTCAAACGAAAACTTATACCGACTGGTATTACCAGCGTTGCGGAGTCGGAAGGTATAAGATCTGACTCCGACTCCTAAGATTCAAAATTATCAGACTTTAACTCTGACTTCGACTTCTTAGTAAAAAGTCCTCAATTATTTAGACTGTATGTTGATTTTTTTAGATTAACAAATCCGTCTCCTACTCTGACTCATAGCATTCTTACAGGTCCAACTCTGATTCCTACTCCTTTCAAAAGCTCCGATTTCCTCCGACTCACAACATTGAATAGTACGACACTTCCATCATTGATGACATATCCAGACAGTAATATTGTTTTTAGGCACTCTCATATGTTTGCTTACCTACCTCCCATTACAGCACAGATAGATACGAGATCAGTTTAGAGTAAGGAATCTAGCTCCCAAAATATATGGAAAACTGAATGAATGTATAAATTGCAATGGTAGGAATTCCCCTGTGGGTGTGTCTCACACGAAGAGTAATAAACCAGTATAATGCATGATAGGATGCTGGCATGAGATAAATCAAAACAGATGCAACATGTAATCTAGTAAGGAGTCCCGAAAACCGACTGTACATAAAATCACTTCATGGTAGGTGCTCGACGTAGCTCCCCGTCATTTTTTCCCCCAGTAAAACATTCACAGCAAAAGCACGGCTATCTACAACCACGGTAAATGAGATATTATTTTTCGCTGTGTTCCTAAAACTAAACGTAACTTAAATAAGATGAGTTTTTTCCAAGAATTGTCCATCTGTGAAACGGGGTTCTTTCCCATTTTACTACAATATGGTCGTGTCCAAGTCCAATGCTAACAAATTCTTGTTGAGCCGTCCCATTAGGTAATACATTGTAGCTCATATTTAGCCATGGTCTGCAGTCCTCAAGTGGTTTGTCTCACCATCCACCTGGCACAAACCATTCATTCTTGTCCTCGAGTTGCCTTCTTGTATTGATGAGAGGTGACTCGGTAGTTACAAAGAAAACGAGTCGTCGCCAATCAGAAGTTCAGTTGATCATTTTATCACAATTACATTTGAAATCGCATTTCCGTTGGAAAATACGTTTTATATTTAAATGCGTTCATATATTTTAAGAAGTGATGCTGCCCGTCCGACCTCCTTAGGACTGTCTGAATAAGGTTCCATTGCTAAACGAGCAGAATGGGCGGACTTGGCTTCAGAATGTCAGTTAAGGTCATTTTGTTGTTGACCGTTGTAAGCAGATAAAGCAATTGGCACGGTACAAATAGTGTGTATGGTGCAGATTACATCGAAGAGGTGTTTATGTCAATTCTTTCAACATTTGATATCCTTCTCTTTACAGAATAACTTTACAAAACGATTGGATAAAATAAGACTATTGTATGAACTCACTTCGTGAATTAAAAACGGAAATAATTCTTCTGAAACTGCACAAGGTATAAACCAACCACTTAGTCAAATATCAGTTCCTGTTAACACCGTAAAACGTCGGTATAATTTGTTTCAATAATAAGATTAAGGTGTTTGTACACTTGCCACCACACAAGAGAAATATTATACACAAGGTTGGTGTGTAATAGGGAAGATATTTAACTTCCATGAAAGAGGCATTATGGAGGAGACAACATTTTTAAAAATCACCAGTTTAGAGGGATGTTGCTTTATTTGATCCAGGAAATACCCTATACTACATTTTGATCTCAAACCTTGAAAGATTGATGGAGAACGTCCATATTTAGTTGCCTTCTCATGATAGAAATACATACGAATTTTTATGATATCATATTTAAAGTTTCAATGTATATGAATAAGAAATATGCGTTTTATTGTGATTAATATCCTTATTTACTTGCCTCACATGAGGTCAAACGTTGGACACAAGGGCAGATCTTTATGTGAGGGGTAGCCACATGGCCGGAGAGAGTAACTCTGCATGATGGGGCACAAAATCACCGGAGTAGCGAAGGGGTTATTTTTCTATGACCAATCACATATTGTAATCTTATTCTAAAAAGCCGGAATTGTGTTATCTATCATCAGTTTATTTTTATTAAAACATCGTACACTGTACAGACGTGGATCCGAGAAATCACAAGTCGGCTACTACTATTACAAATGTTTTTTTTATTTGAAAAGGTATTCAACAGATGGAGGCCATATTGGCGTATGTGTTTCTATAATTTCAGATAAATCAGCGGGATTGATGTTTTCTTACGACAATTAGGAAAACATTGCACCGACATGCACTGTCTCTTTTTCGTTTCAGTTATGCTGTTACGTAATAAAAATCGACAGTCGATATCGCATACCCTATAAACTGTGGTGTATTCATTTCAACAATTCATGCTGAAATTAAAAACAAAATGTATTCTATTTGAAAATGTTTTAATATGTTTTCATTTATTGGATATATTTCATATAATGAACTCTACAATGCTCAGCATTCGTTAAGTATTCAAGACTGCGAAGAATAATATTCAATATTTACATAAATAATATATTCATAAATAGCCATTAGTCTGACGGTAATCCTAAAATACAAGTTATCATGCAACGAGAATAACGTTGTACATGTTATTCTCTCTCATAAATGACTCGAAGGGAAATGTGATACGTCTTTCGTAAATTGGTTATTTGTTCAACGTTTCCTGTCAGTGAAGACGTGCTTTGCGTTCAATAAACTTAATTCTTCCGGATCATTTCTAATAGGATGGTGGCATAAACCACCGAAGGTGCCTGGTTTTATTATGCATTTTCCCATGCATTAATTCGGCTTCTAGTTACACTTTCCATAGTTGATCGATCCAATTGAATAGACAAACACTAATTCGCGCCAAGCGAATTGGAAACGTTGCCCATGAAATTCTTATAAACTTGGCGCTTTTACTAACCGACATTTAAAGCGTGCAATAAAAGTCGAATTCCTTATAGATGACCGTAGCGTGAACTTTTACATAGATTTATCTTTCTTCTGTGTTTCTTCTTTCTTTCTTCCAGATCTCCTTTTCTTATTTCGATTCCGTGTTTTTTTTCTTCTCAATTCTACGTTATTCTTTTTCATATTCTCCATTGTTGCCTTTTTCGTCTTGTGGTTTCTATCTCCCGTCCTTTTTCTTCGTTTTCTTACCTTCCTCTTTCTTTTCTTTTTTTCATTGTCTTTTCCTTCCTGTTTGTTTCTTTGTCCACTTCCTGTTCTACTATTTCTGTTTTATTAATTCTTATTTCATGTTTGTTTTATTTTTGTTTACCTTTTAATCGCCTACTAGGTTATTTTCTTGTTTTATTTTGTGTCTTCCGTCATCGTATTTTCTTTAGTCGATTCCTTTTTCTTTATAATTCTACGATATGCCACTCCAATTTCCTCCATCGTTTCCTTCTACTTTATTTTTTTCGCCTCCTTTCAAACTCATTTGGTGTCTTAAAATCCTCTTTCAATCTTTATACATTGTATTCTTAATCTTCTTCTTATATTTTTTCTTCTTCGGATTGTTGTTTACTTTCTTATTTTGCTAATTCGTCTTTTTCGGTTTTCCTCATTACTGTTCAGTCTTAGATTGATTAATGTAGGCAAAATAGATGTTAGATATATAGATGAAAACAATATTTATTTACTTCTATAATAATAATGATAATCATAACTATATTGATACTAACTATATAAATAATAAAGTGTTTAGTTATTCAAGAATATCTTAACAGATATGTCAAATTTATGAATTTTCTAATGACATTTTAATAGTTGTAGTGGTAGTAATTCAAAGAGAACTCGAGAACGTCTCTGCAATTATTTATCGGATGCCATGCGTACGAATCTTAATGTTACGCATTTAAATCGTTTCTCATTTTTTAAAGCGTATTGGTTTTCATGATATAAGCAGGTATTTGCAGGATGAACCAAATATATGTTGCTGACATTAATAGTGAAAGTAGTAATTAGGAACCAACCGGCATTTCATAAATTCCCGTCGATATCCATTTGAGTATCGCAATCTCACGCCTTTTTAGATTAGTGTACGTTGTTTTCTTACATAAAAATAATATTCTGAAACCACTAATTATATTTTCTGAACTTTACTTACAAAACATAGTGGTTATTCATAGCAAACTCAATTCAATGTTGAATCTGACTGATTTTACATAGTGATTATTACAGCAATTATGAGAAAAACACTTTCAGAATAGATTTAGACATTGCGGATACTGTCAGTAAATGCAACATATAAGTAAAAATTTAATTAGGTTGTAATGTCATATTTCCGACATATTTTGGTGTTTGTTCATTAAATAATAAATACCTCAATGAAAATAAAATCGAACAATTATTTGTTTGATGTTTTTATTTTCACGCATGACAGACAATACCAATTGTAAACAATGCGGTCTATAAAAGTCCTTTAAACCCAGTTTTGTGTATTTACATTTTATCTATATCGGGAGGTTAATATATTTTCCAATACTATTAGTTCATGAATTACTAGATTGGATCCGATTGGTTTCACACCCAGTATCGTCGATTCCATATTTTAAGAAAATACACGTTAGATTAATACAGAGAATATTTATTATTTTGGCCTTCGTTTATTTTCGACTAGTTTCGATATTAATAGAGAAATAAGTATAACAATAGATTGGATGGGGTTTGATGTTGATGAGGACGACATAATGAGATGAGGAAATAGAAAAGCGAAATATTAGTGTACGGTTTTGGTTTGGGTGTTATATTTTCATTTATATTCTTTTGGTTTCTCGTGTTCCTTTGTATTTTATTTATTGAGTCTGTACATTTAACCTTATTATCTATCCCATATATATATATATATATATATATATATATATATATATATATATATATATATATATATATAATATAATATATATATATACATATAATATATATACAGGGTGGGCCAAAATAAGTGTCCTATTTTTAAAAATTCATAACTTTTTTATTTATTGATTTTTTATTTTTTTATTTTTTAGAATAAGTAAAGGACCCCTTCCGAAGCAAGCATGAGCCGTATTAGCCCTAAGGAACGTACCCTCATAATAGAGTGGTACTTTAAATCCAATGAGTCGATTTCGGAGACTCAACTCATCTATCGGCGTCATTACAACAGCAGAAACTCTTCTTCGGCAAAAGCAATCCGAGGAATTATTGCTCGTTTTAGGGACCAACAAGGAATATCCGACATGGCGAGAAGTGGTAGGCCTCGTACTGTACGAACAGCTCAAAATTTCGAGGAATTGGAGAGAAGTTTGGAGGAGGATGCATCCACATCCACAAGGAGGAGATCAAAAGAACTTGGCATTTCTCGAAGCTCACTTCGGAGAATGCTAAGAGAAAGAGGATATTTTCCATATAAAGTGCAGCTAGTTCAAGAACTTCAACCTCGAGATAATGAAAAAAGACTTGAGTACGCTATGCGACTCCAGGATTTTGCCAATGATGATCCCGATTTTCTCAAAAAACTAATAATGTCGGATGAAGCCCATTTTCATCTTGATGGGTTCATCAATAAACAAAATTGCCGAATATGGGGTACGGAGAACCCAAGGATAATTCAGCAGCACACATTACATCCACTCAAGTGCACGGTGTGGTGTGGCGTTACTGCTGAAGAGATAATTGGCCCCTATTTCTTTGAAGACGATGCCGGAAATCAGGTAACAGTAACGGGTGACCGCTACCGAGAAATGCTGCAAAATTTCTTGCAACCGTGGGTTGCCGCCAAACCTGACAGGATGCGGTTCCAACAGGATGGAGCCACAGCACACACTGCGAGAGATACCCTTACACTTTTACAGGGTATATTTGGAAATCAGATTATCTCTCGCAGTTGCGAAATTCAATGGCCTCCACGATCACCCGACCTTACAGCTCCTGACTTCTTCTTATGGGGTTACCTCAAAGAAAAGGTTTATGCCAATAAGCCAAACAATATTGAGGAACTGAAAGCAAATATTGAAGCAGAAATAAGAGCCATAAGTCCTCAGATGTTGCAAACTGTTATGGAAAATGTTTTAAAAAGAGCCGAAGAGTGTGAAGCCGCCAACGGCGCCCATTTAGAAAACATTATTTTTGCTTAAAAAACTCAAAACAGTGTAAAAAAAAATACTTTAGTTTTTGTAAGTTTTAAGAAGTGTTTTTCGGCTAAAATTTGTTTTGTTTATTTCAAAAAATCTCGGAAGGGTCAGTCTACACACACATAAAGTTTGGTGAGTTTAACTTTTATTTTGTGGAAGTTATTCAAATTTAAAGATAGGACCCTTATTTTGGCCCACCCTGTATATGATATATATATACATATAATATATATATATATATAATATATATATAATATATATATAGAGAGAGAGAGATAGAGAACGTATTTTATTTATTGAGTCTGTACATTTAACCTTATTATCTATCCCAACTATATATATATATATATATATATATATATATATATATATATATATATATATATATATATATATATATATATATATGGGTGTGTATATATATACATATAATATATATACATGTATAATATATATATATAATATATATAATATATATATATATATAGAGAGAGAGAGAGAGAGAGAGAGATAGAGAGAGAGAACGAAAGATAGAGAGCTATGTAAATTTACATTCAACTTAAGTTTCACAAATAAAAACAACTAACCAATCATAATATATGTTCATTTTGAGCGTAGCACCACCATTTCAACGTTCAGCTTAATAAAAAAAAGGTGAACCTCCCGATGTCAGTTGAATACATTCAAAACAACATGCTAAGCAGTAGTAAACATTAACACATCAAGTTACTGAGGAAAAGCTACGGAATCAATTTAAAAACACTAGCATATTTTCAATCTAGTATCATATGCGTAAAACTATATTTATAGAAGAATCTCTCAGTAAAACGCCTCAATAAATTTCGAAATTCCTTTAAAATCACTGTATTGGAACTATGTTGTTTATTATACAACTCTGACTGTAGGTATACAGTGTTTAAGCAAAATTAGCCATAAATGACCGGCATGGTTAAATTCTAGATGTTACTACTCTAATAGTCGTTTCAATTAACGCAAAGATGGACGCCTCAGCAACTCAAAGATAATCTTTTCGTTTTTCTGATTCTTTCATATTATAAGTTAATTTATCTGTACTTATTCTCTACTTTTGAGTTTACTATTTCTCATTTATTTTATATTAAAAAAAGTGATCGTATTTTCTTTAATTCTATTTATTTTCCTTATCGTATTTTCTTCTATTCTATGCACTTTCAGGGTCTAAACAAACTTAAATCGCCAAGTAGCCCTCCCACTTCTTTTAAATTATATTCCCGCTTTCAGCCAATTGAAGGAAACGAATCTTCGTATTTCCTAGAAAAGGTCAACAAAAACATATACTGAGTACATACTTAGTGTGTTTATGTCAACACAAAGTTGCTACATGATCCCCATAATCTCCTAATTACTGTATTCTCCTATAAAAAAACGTATTTACTATCAGGATTGCTAATGTCGAGCCCTAAATGTTTAATGTGTACTGTTCAATACTTCGCATATCACTCTGAAGATTATTTGATACATCTGAACTTTTATAAAGGTTGCACTTAAAATGCCACCCTATTTATTAGTTATTTTATTCGTACTTTGGATGATCACGAACATTGATAAAGGATACTCAATGCCTATACCAAGCGGGGCGTAGTAATACCTGACATAGAACTCAGGCGCATGATTACCCTTACAAAACCTTGGCAACAAATTGCACCCTCCTAAGACTAAGACAGGCAACCATCCTAGAGCTGGAGACTCGAACAAATTATCCGGTTTATGAACCTAAAATTGTTTAGGGAGTATGAAGATTCTGTCTATCGCCTGGCTTTTACACTCCAACTCTGTCTATTAGCAAAGCGCAGAGGTACAATCACAAGGATACTCTGTGCTCGGACTTGTTTTCCAACTAGGATAATGCACGTCGGCCCACCATCTCTCTTTCTATCTAACTAGACACGTTTGCGGTGCTTGCTTGTCACTAATTGTCATGCGGCTAGACTGGGTCGCCTCTGCCTGCAAGGTAGAGAGTACACGTTTGAGAGCTTGTCTGGCTGCTGTTTTCGACTGGTAGTGCAGAAGCCCTACCTTTTAGGCAGCGCTAAGAGCGGCTGCTCCATCAACAGTTGTATGATATTGGGATAAGTTTAAAGCCATGTCGCGCATAAAAAGGGGCTATGTTGCAATCATCTCAGATGGGTTTCCTTGGGCCACGCCTCATGATAAAGACTTCGCTAATGGTCTACTCGTGTGAACATACTGGCACCAAACAAACACCAAGTTTGCCCAGCATACCCTACGCTAAAACTAAAACAATGATATGAAATGACCTACCAAACAAAAACATTAGATCAACCCAGGCACCAATCTAAACGAAATTCCGTTCCACCCTTGAAGCTTGCGTTCATACAAGACTTTAGGACAAACCTAGACGATGTACAATAATTACTAGTAAACTCTCCGGGTATCCAAACACTAAGTGATACTAACCTACACTCTTCAATTATCTAAAATCGCATTTACAGCACTGAATACATCCTACTTTGATGTAAGGACTCAGACAGTTATATGCACGGACTTGGAGTCTATTTTCGTAACAGCCGCTTGATGAGAGGGCACAATCTAGAATCATACGATCAGCCATTTTAAGTGCTTTAGACTAACCTTGCAAAATGGCATTAGTTACTTATATTGCCTCTGCTGTTCTCCTTCCACCCATGACTGTACCCTCTTTTACAGTATTTTTTTTACAGCATAGATCCAGCACTCTCTTTAGATACTAGAACCAAATTACATATATTTGGTGACTTTAATGTCGACTACTGTAACTGACTCGGTTTCACAAGCTATACAGACGCATTTTGCACCAGCGCGCGGTGTTTCTCTATAGTGCATTCTATTTAACAGACTTTCCCGACACGCCTCCCAGTTCTTAAAGACGAGCTAGCCTCACTTTTTGATCTATTCCTGACTACACTGACTGAGGCTTGTGTGACAAGAACCCATAGCCCACTCGGTAACGCTGATCCTCTTGTAAAATTGATAGATGTCACCCTAAACTCTCGACTCTAAGCAAAACAGCCGTTGATTATAACGGTGAAATACTACAAAAAGGGTGATTGGGAATCCGTCAGAGACGACGCCAGAGATGCCCCATAGAGTGTAATATGTTCTCTCACTCCTAAACAGTGCGTAGATGAGGCAACTGAATGGGTCCACATGAGCATATAATCACATATTTCCAGTAATAAAAACTATAGCAAGCCTTACTCTCTCCTATGGTTCACTTCAATCAGTGCAGCTGCAAAAGCAGACCGCGTTCCACCGACTCAGCCCTGAAGTTGTGATTTCTGGAAAATGTATAATAATGTCGTGAATAATAGCAATAAACAGTTCTCCAACTATCCAACTACAATGATGTCGCTTGCACAGCAACGGAGACAACTGAACTTCTTGCCCGGATGTTCGCCCCTAACTCAGGTTTATACCCCACAAACCACCCCGCCGTGATGTTCCTTTGCTGACACACGAAACACTTGATGATATAATAATCACCCCTCCCCATGATAATGATATATAAAAACATTGACACCTCCAAGGTGTGTGGGCCTGATCTTATTCTTGTTAAACTAATAAATAAATAGTCTACGCAGTTAGTCTCTGTTCACTCCAAGCTCTATAACAAATAACTAGCCGAGTCTTGTTTCCCCGATTGCTTAAAAATTGCTTCTGTTGTTCGAGTATTCAATCATTGTGGTGAAAGAACTGACCCGCTCAATTATCGCCCAATAAGTCTCGTTCCTCTATTTGCTAACATATTTGAATCGTTAATAAATCTTACGCTAGTAAACCAGTCTACTACTTAGTAAATGCTAAATTTCTTTCTAACCGTCAGTACGGAATTAGGCTGCCTGTTCTACTGCATATATCCTAACGATCATCTCTGAACGTATATATCATGCACTGAACAAGGCAGGGGAATCTAGGGCGGTAGCCATCGATATATCCAAGGCCTTTGATAGAGGGTGGCATCAAGGTATTCTTATTAAAATTTAATCGTACGGTATTACTGGACGAATACTAAATATTGTCAGACACTTCTTGGACAAAAAAAAGGTTGTTTTAGATGGTTGGACATCCAAAAAACATAACATTAATTCGGATGTGATGCAGGGGTCAATCCTTATACCTTTATTATACCATATATTCATAAACCACCTTCCTGATGAAATTGTGCCCTAGATGGGTATATCTTCTGATAATAACAAGCTATATTTAAGATATGTGAGCCAACCGAATGCACACACATCTAAGTTGAAATCTGAAACCTTAAGAAATAACCACAGGTGTGTAGTGAAATCGGGACGTCAATGAATGCTAACATATAATGCTACTAAGACAAAGCTTCTTTCCTTCAACAATTACAAAAACAACTTTTAGCAACTGATATCCATGGCTAATAGCACTTTCCCTCAGAGCCCATTATTCAGACTCCTCAGTCGAACGTTCACATGAAACATAAATTGGGACAAATACATAGAATATATTGACAAAGCTGCTGCTGCAAAAAGTGGGCTCCCTCTACGGTGATAGCAACCTATTCACACCTGCTACTATCCTATATCTCCACAAAGTCACCATTTGTCTGTGCATGGAGTATTGTTACAACATATGGGTTGTTACACCAACCACTAGTCTCTCTCTTTAAGACAGGGTCCAAACAAGGGTCTGCACTCTTATAAGTATTGAACTGTCAACAAAGCTCCACCCCCGTCCCATCGCCGTAATGTTGCATCCCTGTGCTTGTTCTAAAAGTACTTTAATGAAATGTGCTCTGGCGAACTCGTAGCACTGGTGCCCCCTTGAGATGAATAGCCCGACTAACCCGACAAGCAACAACATTCCACATATTCACTGTATGGGGTCCCCAGATCTCAGAAAGCTTTCGAACTGCTAGACTTTGAATTCTCTTCCTGTTTTATGTTTCCTGGACTGATCTAACTAGCATAACTGTATATGTAATGCGAACAGACCTATCGCTGCTCAACTCCCTACTTAGAGTGATCCTGTATGCATTGCCCCTAATTCATAGTAGCCCCTTAGGTCTTAGTGTCAACTTGATTTGTTTAGGGTGAATATTAATTAAAAAATGATTTAACTCAGACACATGACAAAAGTAAAATGAAACAGGTGAAAAAAGTTATATATGCAAAAATCCAACATTTTATTTAGCCCCAGTAAGAGTTACAGTCTACATTAGTTTTCAATGTAACTGCCACCGGTGGATACGACCATTTCAGGGCGAGCGCGAAATGGATCAAACGCTTTGGCGACCATGTTTTTTTTTCTATAGCGGCGAACACCTTCACGATGGCAGTCGGCAGTCTTCAAGGAGTCGAGTATCTTGTGCACATGCTTGTTGAACTTTACCTCGATTACGCCCTAGAATAAATTGTAAAGGTATTGTAGTCGGGTTAGAAGGGCGGCCATAAATCCGGTGACTATTGCAGGGAACATTGTTGAGCACCCACGCCTGGGTCGTCTTAAACTTGTGTGCAGTAGCGTAATCCTGTTGGAAGACGTAGGGGCGTCCTGCTGTAATCTCGTCTAACATGTACCCTCTATCTATCAGAACAAGAGCGTCCCAGACTAGTCATGTGAGACTTAGTGAAAAAAAACTGCCCCAAGCTGCTTAGATAGAGCGTATATAGGAGATTTGTCACTTTTCAATAGAGAATTTGTGACGCTAAAACCAACGCTACTTATAGAAATTGGAATTGTTATTAAAGAAACTGTGACGACTTTTCTTTTATTTAGCAAAGTTCATAACATCAATTAAAAAATGTTAATGTCTTTAACATTACAAAAAATCAATAAAATTCGATGCTAGTTATAAAGTAATTGTTGTTGTTATTAAAGAAAAAGCGATGTTTTTTTTTCACTTGTCGCAACTTACAGAAATTGTTTTTTTTTCATAAAGAAAATGTTTAGACTGCGATGATAGTTGCAAAGGAATTTAATTTTTATTAAGGAAAACTTCGACGTTAATGTAACAGTTTATAACATATATAAATGCATTGTTAACGTATTCAATATTAAAAACAAAATGAACAGCAGTTGTCGCCGAACGTTTGTTACAATATCCAAAACAGCCGTAATGCAGTTCATGAATTTCGGTAGATATAATGTGGGAAGCTAAATCCAACGCAATTTAGATGTTTTTTTCATTAAAAAAAGGGGCGTGAGTAAAGAAGCAGAGTAATTTGAATTTTAATTTAAGATAATTTCGAATATTTCTTAACAATGTTGAAACATAGTTAAACAAATTTAAAGGTATTTAACATTCTAAAATAAAAAATAAATATTGCGTCGACGTATGTTATTTATATAAACAAATAAAACAGTCGGAATTATGTTATGGTATTTACGAAGTGAATTTTGAACGCTAAAACCACTGTAACTCAGAGGAATTGTTATGTTTATTAAAAAAATGCGACTAAAGCTTCATATTCAGATTTTAATTGTTATAAAAAGAAACCTGACTTTTTCTGTACCTATGTTTATTATATATTGAAATAAATATGTAGGTATTTAACGTTTAAAAACGAATTGTGAAAAAAACCCTTGACTCACGGGTTTTATGTACAAAAAAAATTAACATTTTTCTTAAGATATATACATGTATTTTTGATTTTAATATAATTATTGCCGGTTTTCAAATGGAAGACGATTTCAGTTTTTGTAAATTTGTTGATGCGGTAAAAGCGAGAGAATTAACTTATGATAACCGGAGTAGTTAGGCAAGGACGTCATTGTCATAACTGTTTGATCTTTTTGTATTTGTTATTCTTTCATCTTGGAAAATGATGATCTGTATTCTGGATAGTCACATGACACTGTTTAAATAAACGCTATCTGATATTCTGTCATTCCTCGAATACTGTAAGGATAATAGGTAGAATATAATTACGAGAATAACGTAAATGAAGAAACTTACTTTAAGTGATGTCATTTAATCTGATGTGTATTAGTAGGATTTTTTTTTATTTCGATAAAATATATAGTGGTAATATTTAATATAATTGACTAGCAGTATTTCCGGGGTGTACTTAATGGAGGAAAGGAAAACGCCATATTGTAATTGTTAAAGATTTATTTTGTAATCGTTCAGCAATTATATTCTGTTAATCATGATCAGGTGTGTAACAAGCCAATTAATACGCCTGAAAAATAAGATGATTAGCTTAAGATACTGATTTGGATTTACTTAGGCAAGTAAAACTAGACGAAAAGGAAAGCTGAAGAAATGAAACAATTACGGTCAAAGCTGGATAATGCCTCCAATGAAGATGACGATCCGGTGAATAATGAAGTTGTGTAAGTAGTTGTTTCTGTGTGAGTAAAAGTTACTCCTTCCTCCTTTAAGTATTTTTTTGAGAGAGTTAGTTATGTAGGATGTAATGTAAGAAACTATGTAATAGGAGTATACTTATTCATAGTTTTGGGACACACGCATCTGTAATTGGCATGAAGCCTTATAATGTTGTCATTATATTTAACGACTGTGTTTTGTGTTATATAATGTTTGCTTTTACATGGGATATTTGTCTTTATTTGATATATATATAGATTAATTTGTCATTTTCTCTCTCTTTCTGTTTTTATGCTCGCTCTCTCGCTCGCTCCCTATCGATCTCCTTATCGTGATCTCTATATATTTATATATTAAATTAATATACACATAATTATTTGAACTGTACCTGGCCCAGCTTCTTTTTTCGAAAATTCTAGGCATGTCTCTTCTCCTGGTTCAAGTGAAAGGCGTCCTTGTTCATCATTCAAAGGGTTGAGATCAGTCAATAGAATGATTTTCGAATGATCGACAATACGTGGGTGGAAGGGACTACCTGCAAATGTAATTCAACGTTAGATTGCAAATCTTGGTATATATTTATTAACAGTAAAACTTATAAATTTAATTGTACAATTATGTATGTATAATTGGAATTAGACAAATACACATATTTTGAATAAAAGAATAGAACAACAATATTTATACATTGAACATTTTTCAATAAATGTCAATCAACAACGTAGACTTTGCAATACTTTTTAGAAATGTGTAGTGACAAGTAAAAGTGAATTTCGTCGTACCAATGTTTTCGTTCTTCCTTAAAAAGCCTCCACTCCGAATTGTTCATAAATATGTTGACTACAGTATTGATGACCTAGTTTACATTTCGGCGTATCACGTTTACGATGCGATGTTCTATGACTAAGTGTGTTTGATGTTATTTCTATCAAATTATATATATATACAAATAAAGATTGCCTCGAAAATTATTTTCTTTACACATTGAAAACGGTTTTATTGTAGTACAATACACAAGAAAACGCATTTGTAATTATTTGTTGATGTTTTTTTTTGTTTCGTTAACTCTTTCTATATACGAACTAGACGTTTTTGCCTATGAGTGTTTGTTTTTATGTTGTTTCACAAAGATGCGATAGGGTTTGGTAATAAACATATGTACTCACCCCACACACATATATATATATATATATATATATATATATATATATATATATATATATATATATATATATATATATATATATACATATATATATATATACATATATATATATATACATATATATATATACATATATATATATACATATATTTATATATACATATATATATATATATACATATATATATATACATATATATATATATACATATATATACATATACATATATATACATATATATATATATATATATATATATATACATATATATATATATATACATATATATATATATATATATATATATATATATATATATATATATATATATATATATATATATGTATATATGTGCCATAATCACGTTTACACACCGGTTCCAGATAGATCACCGAAGTTAAACGACGTTGAATCTGGTCAGTACAAAATGTATGACCATTTGGGAATAACAAGTGTTGTATGTTCTCTCCGCTGATGTCAGAATTGTTTACAGTCGTCCTAGACTTCTTGCTACTGGAATCAAGCAATGCAGACTTAGAAAATGTGCGGTTCACAATCAGGCAACACTTTCTTAACAATTGCAGGCTCAGTCATCCTTAAAATGGTATCTATTGTCTCTTGAGACGGTCATGAATATACACACACACACATATATATATATATATATGTAAATGTATATATATATATATATATATATATAATATATATATATATATATAATGTCAGTTGTAAATTGTTTCAAGAATAAATAACAACTACTAATCAGCGTACGATTGTTTCTAATATATATTTGATTGTTAATTATTTTGGCGATACCAACACGTCACTTCGGCAGCGTGTTTTATAAACTTACTCTCTTGAAAAAAACATTAGATTTCAGTACCAACACCCAAAAAAAGTGAGAGAAGTTTTAAGGCAGAAAAAGGACAAGTAATTGAATAATCAACTAAAACATTTAGAGCATTCACCATACCGGTTAATTTAGGAGGATAATTTACATAAGAGACTAATACGTATTGGTAAATACATCAATAAAAATAATAAATAGAAACACAAACAATGGTAGCCTCTCACTCCACTCGTCTCCATAGCGATCGGTGGAAATACAAATTTGTCCAGAAGATCGACATATTCTGACTCTGCTCGATATTTACATTCTATTAAACACAATTATTTCATGTTTAAATCCACGAAAATACATTTTTATTTATTCGGAGTCAAATCAGCATTTTGAATAAATATACACAGAGATGATGTTATGTGATTTTAGTATTATTTTTCTTTATTCTGAAATTAAATTAACCAGAATTCATGTTGGGTTCATAGATCACATTTCAACTATTCTGATCTTAGTTTAATATGTGACAAAAATAATTAATTACTTCGTAACTGTTGGAAATATTAAACGAGATTTAAAGATTTTAAATTGTATATTCAACATCCTATTAACAACATTCTAGCCTCCCTGACAAAACCTCCCTGGCAAAGCCTTTCTTGCAAAGCCTCCCTTGCAAAGCTAGGTAGTGTTAGATAGAATATAGATAAATATATATTACTAACTATTATACTAATGATAATGGACAACTGCCACTAGAGATAATGCATATATTTTCATTAAAACAATACAACACTATGATGGAGTTGATATTGTTTATACAAACATTACTATTTCCCTTCGCAATGACTTATTAGGATAGCATAGCAGATAAATGATCTAATATTCCCATCAGTCGTGTCTGACTAAAAAGCGATTCAATATTTAACATGAAAATTATAGCATGCAATTCAAACCATATATTTATTACTTACTTATTTTCCCTCGACAAAACTTCATGCAGAAGTATAAGCGAAAAAACATCTTATGAAGCTATCAAAATAAATTTGCCATGGATTTATGATGTGTATGTGTAAATCTTGATCTGTTTCCTCTGTCGTTGTCTTCTTGTTGATGTGGGTGTTTACCTTTAGACGTGTTCTTTGTCCGTATGACAATGAGTGTACGTTATTTTTTGTGGTATCGCATGATGTATTTATTAATACTTTTGATTTGAACATGAGAGGATATTTTACAAAGACTAAGCAATGCGGTGTTGTTCTGTTCCAACGCGGTGTACGTATTTATAAAAGTAATGTTTGCTTTTGAAAATGATATTAAAGCCAGAATTGACATGAGTAGATATATAGGAAGAAGAGGAACCACTAAGATAATTCAATATTTAATTTCGATCACCTAATGTGTGTAGAAATTGCTGACAAAGGCGTTGAAGTAAGTGCATGCAAATGGGTTTGGAATCAAATCGGGAAGAAAATAAAACTGAGGAATAACAAAAACGAAATCGTTGTCAAAAACGGCGAAGTGGTGCGATAAATATTTGTGTTAAGAGGTAAATAGAAAAAGAAATAAAGGGTGAAAAAACGGTATAGACACTCAAAATGTAAGAAAAGGGTAAAAAGCAACGACGAACAAATGATGCGAAGAAGTCACTCAACATAAGTTAAACAAATCAAATATAAAGCAAGGGAAGAAGAATAGAAAAAAATTGAAATAAATATAAAATGATGTGTTTAAATAGGGCATGAGATAGAGAACAAAACATTTTTTTTTAAATAAACAGGAAGTTACACAGAAAAAATAGAAGAAAAGAAACGACAGAAAGTAATACAAATGAAAGAAAGATGAACAGATAACATAAGAAGAGAACGAAGAAAAGAAAAAAGATAATGGAGGGTGAATGAACATTTCGGAGAAAGTTTGTAAAATTGAAGCGTCCAATTATACATTAAAATCAAACAAGAAATGAAGAAACGATGTGGAAAAGATAAATTAAAAACATTAACAGTAATGTTGAATAGGGTAACAAAACAAATCAAAACGGAAAATTAAATAAAAGATAAAGAATATATAAGTAAAGGCAAAAGAAGAACAATATAGGAAAAAAATGAAAACAAGAAATACAAAAACGAAAGAAAGAAAGTGAAAAAGTGAATGAAGAGAAATAAAGAACATCAGAAATAGGAAAGAAAGACGTACAGATAAAACGAAGAAAACACTAACAAAAACGAGGGAAAGACGGAAAAAAATGAAATAAAAAAGAAAAGAGAAAATATAGAAAGGACAACAAAACTAAATGAAATAGCGAAAGGAAGACGTATAGAAATATATAGATGAAAACAATTAACGGTTGAATGAAGAAGACAAAAACTATACATAACGTCATAAAGAATCAAGGAGAGAAATCAAGAAAAATAAGAGATATGAAGCGAACGAAAAAACTACTTAACAATTGATCAGTGTAGACATTTCCAAAATAGGAATCATCATAGTTATATGAGGTTGGGGATAAAAAGTCGGAGGCACATAGTTCAATATTCGTCCCGGTGCAGTACCGTGTGCACCTACTAGTAGTTAATATAAACGAAATTGTTAATAACCACGAATTCTATGAGAAAGAGGATAGAACATAAAAAGAAAGAAACACTGTAAGGAAATGGATACAAAACCAAAAAGACAAATGGAGAAAATATATAACACTAGCTGTTCTTACCCAGCGTCGTCCGGGAGTGCATAAATACATATTGATAAAATAGATTAGATAATTGAAGGGCGATAGTAAAAAAGCTCTAATGAATTTATAAGTCGCCGATTCTACGGAGAAAACAATACCTAACATGATATGTATTATTATTCTTCGATATTAAATACCCTAATTGTTTAATGAGCCTTAAAACAGGTTATGAATAAGTTATTGTGTTCTGGCACAAAATAAGCTGCAAAAAGCTGATATACTATACACCCACCTAGATACTACTACTACTACTACTACTACTACTACTACTACCACAACTACTTCAACTCTACTTGTACAACAATGTAATTCGTAATTCACACTTAATCAGCTTTTTCTTCCCACTGTTTCCCCCCTCTATTTCTCTCTCTACGCACTCATATCGCTTCTTCGCCCCCTGTTTGTTAATGTTTTCGCTATTCGGATTTTATCAAACATTAAACTCGTAAAAAAAAACAAATCCACGGGTAAATTTGTAATTCTGCCGACAGTCTCCCTTCCAAGCGGAGACTTGCGAATGCGCACTTGCGCACAGGCACACACAATACAACAGACACAATTGTCCTTGGTTCAATTACAGTTTGGCGTTCTCTAATACGGCAGGGAACAGGTGAAATATAAACGTTTCTTTCGTAGGAACACTACAAAACTACACTAGTTTACTTGAAAGAAGACTTTGATTTACTAAATTAATGTAAAACATAACTTTCTTTAGCATTTCTTTTAAGTTTCTTTAAAATAAGAATTTGGAAAGCTACAACCAAATCAGATATGTTTTCTAATATAGAACATAGGTATGAAAACAGAAATATTAAAGAAGAAAAGTAAATAATTATTAAGCAATATTAATATATGCATAATATTATAAAATTTAAATACAATAATATATTAATAGTTTTATAGTACAAAAAAGAAAATATATTTTAACGTTATTATTTTACAGTGAAATATATATCTTACTAATTATTTGAACCTGAAGATTATAGTAAGACTTGTGTTTGGAAGTTGTTTCCCCGACTCTCTCTCACTCTCTCTCCCTCTCTCTCTCTCTCTTTCTCTCCCTCTCTATAATATTATCAATCAAAACAAGAAAATGTTGATTCCATTAAATATTTTAAAAAAAGATTTAGAATAATAATTTTCGCAACACAAACCTATATTTGCACAATCTTACAGACCGATTTTTTTCTGTCAATAAGTTATCTGGCCAACGGTAAATGAGGAATCTCTTACTCCTGGATATATGATAAAATAAACATTACAAAAAGGATGAAATTAATAAAAAAGGGCCAACAATCAAAGAACATAGAGAGAAAGAAATAAGAAAATAGAACAAAAACAAAGAAAGTAATATGAAAAAAGAAAAAGAAATAGAGTATGAAATGCGAGTGGTGTTTAGAGTTAGGCTTAATAAGACATGTGTGATATTTTGGATCGACATTCAATCGAAAAGTGTATTCTCATGTACAATTTATCGGGTAGGACAAGCATATTCCCCTTAAGATTTCAAATATATAATCTTTGATGATATTTAAATCAGATGTGTACAATTTTATGGATAAGACAATAGAAGTGCGTCTGAATGTCTCAGTACCACCCATATCTAAGAGGGCTATGAGGGACAGAACCTCTTTTGAGACTTCAAATATATCCTATTTTAATGAAATGTATACCATATCTATAAAATGATACGTCAAAGAAATTCAAGTAGTACCAAATCTCTACGTCACCTTCATCTACTTGCCCACGCCTATGAGTGACCCATGTGGGCAGAACTTTCTTAAACTGCAAATATGTATATTTCATTTTCATGTAATTCAAACCATATGTAGCAGACACTAATTCACATAATTTTTTCACATTTCAGTTTTTTGGATTGTATTAGGGGGCGTAACGGGCGGAGGCAAGCAGGCAGTAAACACAATCAAGTAATATGGTGATATGAGCATAGTGAAAAAATATATAGTAATGATCCTCATTCAATCCCGAGCAACGTCGGGGCTTATTGCTAGTTTACAATAAAAAGAAAATTAAGAAACTTTCGAATATATATATATATATATATATATATATATATATATATATATGTTTAGATTTATATATATATATATATATATATATATATATATATATATATACATATAAACATAAATAAAGAGGCCAAATGCCTTCAAAGAACCATGTGTTAGATGCAGATATTTCTTATTACAATTACGGGCTAACGGTGCAAATGTCTCTTTTAAATTGAACTTAAATCGCGCATGGTCGCTGGTAGGTATAAACTTGGAGAAGTTCATTTGTTAAGCATCTTTGGAATTTTAAACATATGTTATGCCCGATGTTATGTGGTACTTTCCCAAATGTATACCTGCCAGCGACCATGCGCGATTTAAGTTCAATTTAAAAGAGACATTTGCACCGTTATTCCACATAACATCGGACGTCACTTCTAGAAGACCAGGAAGGATTATTACGAAAAAAAAGGGGAATACCTTTTATTTGGGTAAAGCTCTGTCGAGGCTTGTTATATCAAGCGAAATATTAGATAAAAAAAGTCAAGATAAAGAAAAAAATGTTTTGATTTTTATTTTGATTTTAATAAAAAAATATCGGCATCTAACACATGTTTCTTTGAAATTATTTGGCCTCTTTCTTTATGTTAAAAATTCTAAAGTGGCTTAAATTTATACATATATATATATATATATATATATATATATATATATACATGAAAAAGAAAGCAAACAAACAATGACAAATACGAACGAAAGAAAAAGAAGCCGGAATAAAATACATCGAAAACTAGAATGAAGAAGAACAAAGAGAAAGAACTAAAAAAAGTGCGAATGAATAGAAAAAAGAATATAGAAGAAAAATAAAAAAATTACAAGCGACATGATGAAACACAAAAGGAAACAAAAATAAGAGAAATGAAATTAAACAAACAACTAAACAATTCTAATCCAATTTGACGAAGAAACAACACAATCATTTTTGAAACCATAGCAAAATAATTTTTAAAATGTGTTTTTCTTCTATCAGCTTTTCAATTGTGCTAATCTACGCATGCGTGAAGGCGTATGAATGGTCGTTCACTCTTCTTTCCGTTGTTAATCGGATTTTTGGATTAGATTTATACTTGTGCCAACGCTTACCAAGATAACAGCCTTTTTCTAGGCAGAAAAACATTGCATTTGCTTCACTTAATAGGGTAATTTTTTGGCACGAAAATTCTTTGGAAGAGTGCAAATAATGGGCGTCTATCTAAAGTAATAACAAAAACCATATAAACATCAACAACAACAATAATAATAATAATAATAATAAGAAGAAGAAGAATAATAATAATAAGAAGAAGAAGAAGAAGAAGAAGGAGAAGAAGAAGAAGAAGAAGAAGAAGAAGGAATAACCCCTGAGCAGCATCACTAAAAATATACTCTGGACTATTCATAGGCTGGACTAAAGAAGAACTCAAGCATCGTGACTAGAAAGATAATGCCCATGCACAACGCAGTACACCTTAAACACAATACGGGCAGACTCTACGTGAACAGAAACGAAATGGAAAGAGGACTGGTAATTATAGAAGATTGTGTGGAAGACACAAAAGAAAATATATACTAGTGTAGTGAATAATGGTCAATCAACGATTCCCTCATAATCAAACCACATTGATGTCGCTTGCACGGCCACTGATGAAGCTGAACTACTTGCCCAGCGTTTCGCTTAAAATTCCACATTGGACTTAAAAAACCACCCCTCCCAAAATTCTCATTGCGAACCGAAGCCATACTTGATAACCTGGTCATCACCGCATTCCAGGTCAGATACATCATAAAAAACCTTGACACATCCAAAGCTTGTGGGCCTGAACTTATAGTTGTAATAGTAATGAAGGAATGGTCTGCTGAACTGGCCCCTGTACTCTACAAAATCTACAATAAATGCTTAGCTGAATCTTGCTTCCGCGATAGCTAGAAAATTGCGTCTATGATACCAGTCGACTGCCGACTTTTGCTAAAATCTTTGAATTCTTAATCAATCTAATCAATCTAGCTATAGTACGGCACTTAGTTAATGCTAAAGTTCTTTCTGACTGCCAGTATGGATTTAGACAAGCACGATCTACTGCAAACATCCTAACGGTCATCTCAGAACGCATGTACCATACACTCAACAAGGCAGGTGAAGCTAGGGCAGTAGCGCTTGATATATCCAAGGCCTTTGACAAGGTATAGTATAAAGGGCTTCTCCTGAAAATACGCTCATACGGTATTACTGGGCAATTACTTAATATAATTAGGTCCTTCGTAACCAAAAGAAAAATCCAGGTTGTCCTCGATGGCCGTTCATCTAAGCAACATGAAATAAATGCTGGTGTACCCCAGGGATCTATCCTTGGACCTTTGATGTTTCTGAGATTGGTTTATTTGCTGACGATACCACGCTTTACTCTCGCCATGTTGGCAAGACAAGCGCGATCATATCCGAGGCAATGATAGAATCCTTAGAAAATGACCTCCAGGCGGTAGTGGATTGGGGTCATAAATGGTTGATAACTTTTAATGCCGCAATGACAAAGCTCCTTTCCTTCAATAGCTGCAAGAAACTTTTCCAGTCACCGATTGTCATGGCAAATAACACCCTCCCTGAGAGTTCAACATTCAAACTCCTCGGCCTAACCTTCACAGGTATCATGAATTGGAACAAATACATTGAAGACATTGCCAAGGCTGCCGCAAAGAAGGTTGGCTCCTTCTACAGTGCTAGTAAACTCCTCACATCTCACATTATCCTTTATCTCTACAAAGCCACCATCCGCCCATCATGGAGTATTGTTGCTACATCTGGGCTGGTGCATCATCTACTACTCTCTCCCTCCTTTACAAGGTCCAACAAAGAGCCGCCAACCTAATAGGTCCCTCACTGTCAACCAAGCTCCAGTCCCTGTCCCATCGCCGCAATGTAGCATCCTTGTGATTGTTTTACAAATACTTCAATAGATTATGTTCCGATGTATTGGCTAATGTGGTTCCCCGCGACGTAAATTCACTAGACCAACTTGACAATCAACTAAATCCCATCCATTCACTGTGGAGATCCCCAGATGCCGGAAAGCTTTCTACTCAAATAGCTTATTTCTTCGTGCTGCTCACCTCTGGAACTTCCTCCATGCCTCCTGTTTCCCCGAAAGTGCTGACATGCAGAAATTTAAAATTAATGTAAACATCTCGCTGCACAGATCCCAGTTTAGGTTTACCCCCCCCACACCTTGTCCCTTTGTCCTTCTACTCCGTAGCCCCTTACGTCTACAGTGGCGGCCTGACTTGGGGTGAACTACGTTAAAAAAGAGCTAGAGAAATACATAACTCAGAACACAATAAGGTTAATCACCGCAGCAACTCGGTAAGCACCGACACCAGAAATACAAAGACCAGAAAACAAAAGTGGGAAGAAAAACACCTACATGGACGTTTCGTAAGACTAGCCAGAGAAGAAGCAAACAAAAATATCTGGGCATGGCTAAGAAAATAAATGGAACAGGGAAACGAATGCTTTACTGACGGCTTCACAGAGCAATGCAATTCGGACACACTACATTAAAGCTAACATAGATAAAACACAGGAAAGCAATACATGCAGACTGTGTGGGAAAAGAGACGAAACATATAACATATGAATGCAGCAAACCAGCCACAAAAGAATACAAGAGCATACATCACACTGGATACTGTGAAAACAAGTACATATTTAAGACGCAGAAAATTCATGAAGCAGAGACAGTACGGCAAAACGAACACCACAAAATCATCTGAGATATGGATGTACAAACAAATAAACTCATACAACCAAGGAGACCGGATGTTATAATAATCAATCAGAAGGAAAAATCCTGCCAAATCTTATACTTTGCCGTTCCAGCTGGCCACAGAGTAAAGATCAAGGAGACGGAAAAACGAGGAAAATACACGGAACTTACTAGAGAACTGAAAGAAATAGGGAGATGAAGAAAGTAAAAATAATACCAAAACACAGGAGAAAAGAATGGGAGAAATTCAAATCAAAGGGATTACTGAGACCATACAAAGGCCAGCAATGATCAAAACAGCTGCAATTTTCAGGAAAACTTTCAGATGCGGTAAACAATCCGCATACGTTTAGAATGTTAACCAGCTACATGGAAGTTACAATAGGAAGAATGCAAAACAACAGGAAGAACACCCCCGCATCAACCATGGAATAGAAACTAACAAGAAATCTCATAAACTAACTCCTCGTTTAAAAATGGGATGGCACCAGCCTCAGTCTATAAAAAACAAAACAGTTGTGAATGGTAAAGGAGGATGGAAAGATCGAGGAGGGATAGCACTAACCAAACCTTCACTGGGCGTGTGTGGAGAGTATTGCAAGCCAAATCGTAAAATAAAATAAATGGTCGATGCCAGCGAGTAACTAATGGTAGGCGACTGTTACACTACCGCAATAGTCATTTTAAGAGGTATCGAAAAGAGGTAGAGAGTACTGGAAATCTGAGGATACTTGTTATCACTCAGATTCCAGGGAGCACAGCCGATTGTTGTCGGTGAGCAATCACTGCTGATAACTTTGGTGATAACTTCTAGTGAGTACAAATAATAATAATAATAATAATAATAATAATAATAATGATTTTTAAAATAAAAAAGCTAATATGTGAGTCAGATGCCACCAAATTAACTAATAGCTTCTAACCATTGTCGAGGAAAGTTTGCTTTAAACTTAACTCTAAGCACGTTTAAATGGTTCCCCCCACCACCAGTCTCGAAGGGTCTTAAAAGTTGACCGAAAATGAAGGAGATAGAAATCCTTATTTATTTTGGTTTCTTTTATGGAAGTTCAAATCATGTAAATGGGGACCAAAAAACAACGGTTTAAAATCTATTAATTCTTTTTAAAGCTAATATGAGAGGCAGGTGCAACAAAATAAAGTAATCGCTGCTAACAATTATCAAGGTAAGTTGCATGTAAACTATACTCGAAGTTATGGGAAGTGTGCATGTCTCGAATGTGACCCAATGCTTCAATTTGTTATCGAAAAATGGGGATGAGAACGACTGTCTTATTTCTCTATTTGTTTATAACTAGCCTAGAAAACATATAATAAGTCGTTAGGTAACACACACACACACACACACACACATATATATATATATATATATATATATATTTATACTATTTTTGTGTAACTGTCCTGTTTATCGTTAATTCCCTCTGTGTAGGTGTGATCGGGTAACTTACTGTCATGAAAATAAACACCATTCCTGTGACAAAATCACAGTTAAACTAAGCCGGGGCCTGGTGTTTCGACATATATTCAAAAAATATGAATAATACTACAGAATAACGTTACAAGCCGTGAAAATCAGAATAAATATATGCGTGTCATGATGAGCAGGTTCTCCCTCGATAGCCAACATGGGGGACCCGGTCCGCATCCTGTGAATGTTGGCTCCTTTAATTTCACGAACATGATCACGGACCAAAACAAGTAAGTAAACTCCTAAATCCCAGATATGACAAGGACATAGACCAAACACAAGAAAGCAGGAATTAAAAGAACAAACTAAAAAGCTATAGAAAGAAATGGACTATAAAATAGAACCGACTGGACTGGTAGTAAAATACTACTAGAGAAGCCGCCACCCCACAAGAAGAGACTACTGGAAACGAATGAAGCATCTCTGGTACATTTCAATGAACCCCATATGACGCAACCAAGCCTAGTATATAAACAAGACAAATCATCAAGATAAGGTGGTTCTCGGCGTTTTAATAAACAGAAATCAAACAAAAGATAAATGACGTAACCGATGAAAAAACACCACCTGACGAAAACCCAAAGGTAGAAGACTGGCAAAACAAAAATACTGAAACTGAAAAGGTCGAAAAAACAAAACTCACTGAGGAAGAAGCAAGAGAAGTGGAAAACAAAAAACGGCCCCTCCCGATAAAAAAAACAAAACTGCCTTATCCTAAGGAACGAAAATTAGAAGAAATTAAAATGTAATGCAGAGATAGTAAACAGACTCTCTGCGTGGATCCTAACACATACTATCACAAACCTAAACAAACTTTTTATATATATATATATATATATATATATATATATATATATATATATATATATATGGGGGCAAAATGAACAAGTGTGAGACTGAAAAAAGAAAAGAAGACTGGCCAAAAGAATAGAAGGAAAAAGTCTGGATGGGAAGTCAGGCTAGAAACAAAGATCAACAAATTTCGAAAAGAAGATTTAACCGTAAACGGTATTAAATAGAACAAAAACGATGGAAGAGCACACATCGAATTCGCAAAGAAAAGACTATATAAAACAAAAGATAGCAGTAATAGAAAGAAGACGGATACGATATAAATACAATCAGAACAGCAAATAAAAAGACATCACATTTGAAAACAATGAAAGTAAGTTTTACAAACATGTAAACGAAGAACAACAGAACAACATGAACCAATGGAGCCAAACACTTCTGGTGCAAGATATGGCAAAATCTTCAGAAACACAATAAAAATGCCAAATAGGTTAAAAAAATAAAACACATAGAATTGTAAAAAGAGATAGAAACAGATACTAATAAAAAAACAATTTAGACAACCCTAAGGAAAATAGCAAACTGGAAATCCACAGGCAACGATGGAATTAATGCCTACTGGTTTCAAAAGTTAACAACCCTACAGGAAAGGCTCGCGCTGAAACTGAGAGGATGTATCCACAAAACAGAAGCACCAGAGTAGATGACCAAAAGAAGAACAATGCTTATACAAAAAAATGTCAGAAAGAAAACGATCACAAGCACCTGCAGACCAGTAACCGTAGAAATATTCTACAGGCACAACTGAAACACAAATCTACCATTTCATGAACAATCCTACATTGCTACGCGAGAAACAAGAAAATGCCGGAAAAGTAAAAGAAAGACGCATGATCTACGGCACATAAATAAAACACATCCTGAACGAGGGAAAAGGCAACAAAAAAGAACATATCTATGGCATGGATTTACTACAAGAAGGCCTACGACAAACTCCTTCAAGATTGGATAATCGAATGATTAAAAATATACAACATACACAACAGGATTATTAATCTTATTAAACATGGAAACATGCACACTAGAACTGACAGCTAGGAGACAACATCTTAGTGAAATAAACACACAGATAGACATTTTCCAAGGAGACTCCTATCCCCAGAACTGTTTATCATTGCTATGATGCTATTTTACTTACTAATCAGAAAATGTAATGCCGAATACAAATTTACAGACACAGACTAATATACATGGACGAAGTGAAACTATTTGCAAAGATCTCCAAGCAACTGGAAAAGTTAATAAATACGACCAGAATAGTAAGCCAGGACATTCCGATGGAATTCCGAAATGAAAACAGTTCTCAAATTGAGATGAAAATGGTAAAACTCGAGAAAACAAAGGGCATGAGCCTGCCCAACCTAAAGGAGATGAGGGCGCAAGGCGAACAGGATCGTTATAAGTACTTGAGAGTTCTGGAAGCAGACATCATCAAATTTACAGAAGTTAATTGACAAGATTGGAAAAGAATATTTACGAAGAACAAGAAAACTGTTAAAAACGAAATTATATAGCATAAATCTAGTAAAAGGAATACACATCTAGGCAGTGTAACTAATAAGATACACTGGACTTTTCTTAGCCTTAACTAAAAATCTCAGGCACCTGGACCAGAAAACTAAAAAACTAATGATCATGTACAACGCACTACATCGAAGAAAACGATGAATACAGACTCTACGTGAACAGAAATGAAGGTGGAAGATGACTATTAAGTATTGGAGACTGTGCGGAAGACATAAAAGAAAGGGTGGATAAATACATAACCCACAACACAGAAAGGATAATCACCAAACAAAGACACACTGTCGCAATGAACATCTCAGGAATCACCAAAACCAGAAACAAACAGACCAGAAAAGTGTGAAGAAAAACAACTACATAGAAGTGTCAAAAGCCATCATCGATCGTGCTATCTGCCTCGCCATTTATCATAGGCACACACAATTCGTCATCGCCTGATGCTGTCCCTCCACTGTATTCGGAATGTTTCACAGTCCGAGGATACAGGCGACGATCTCTTACATGGTAGGGCATTCTATCCACGCACACTGTTTGGGAACTCACCACTTTCGTCACAGTTCCTGTCCTCTATTCACTCGGGCACTTGTTTGGCCGGGCTCCCACCAGCACCCTGTTTCCTCTGTTCATAAGTGTCATGTTTGTGTTCTGGAAAGGATTCAGCAATGCCTTTCACCCAGATGTCATACTTGTACGGAGCACTCGGACTATGAACATTGTCTTCTTGCGTTATATTGTACCAATAAACCGCCTCTTCATCCCAACCTAGCTTCCATCTGTTTTATAGATCTATAGCATTTCCCGACGGATTATATGCACAATTAAAACTCAAGCGAGACACCCAAGCTTTCAGCAAACATTTTGAACCTAATGCTACTAATAGTTGTACCAGTGTTGGTCAAACTTTTTCAGGTGGGTACCTCTCAATAGAAAACAGAGCTTAGACACTGTATCACAGCGGTAGAATACTCTCGCCGTTAGAGTCGCTATATGGCAAACTGGGTAGCCCCGCAATAACTGAGGGTTCAGGAGTGAAAACTCCCATAGTGAGTGACATACATACATAACCTTTGTCATACACTTTATGATTCAACCTTCATATGTTGGCACCGTATCGGTTCAGCATCAATAGACAGACATTCGCGACAGGATAGCCGCTGAATAAATGTATATTCGTATATAGCTTGGATCGATGCTGTTATAAGCAGCGGAACATAATTGCGACACAAGCTCTGTTTTGTTCGGTATTGCATTCAGTCACTTGTGCGACACTGTAGTGATCTTATCGGCTTTATTTTGACTTAACCTGACGAGCACAACGTCTACCACTAGCGCGTACATTTTGACAAGTTCTGAACTGTTTTGCAACCTTATTGTTGTGGTGGCAACCACTCATTTGCATATACGAATAACGTTACACTATAAATGGCAAGCCTAGGTTGGCCTTAGTGTGTGTTACCTAAATGCCACCGGAAGTGACGCCGAAGAGCGTACATGACCTCCTACTAAGACTCTCTGACTCGACACCTTCATTTGTACATACTGTAACTATACCTTTTCTTTAATACACTTATTGTTGCATTCTCCTTGTTGTTTGCGTCTTCATTGTATTCCTCACTAATTATTGTTCAACCTTGCAACCACAACAGTTGGCGACGAGATATGAAGCGTCAAATATAACAGTTTGACGAAGAACTATTAAAAAAAAAAGTACAATGCGAAGTGTTGACGAGCAAACGGATTTTACGCTAAAGAAAAGTTTCAACTTAAGTGAAATTTAAAAAAAACAAAAAAAACTCGAACGTGGCAAAAACGACAATTTACGCCGTTTTCTGGGAATCTGACTTGTAAACGAATGTAAAAGTGAATTTTTGTTTTGTCGCTAAACGACAAATCTGTTTTGTATTACTAAAGGACCAACTTGCAAACGAAAAGCGGATTTTGTTCTGTCGCAAAACGACAGGTCAGACTCATATTACGAAAAGCAAGGAAGTAACCTACGAAAAAAAAAAAGTTCACCAGTGGATTCTAATTACTGCTCCCCGTTAGCAAAACAACAACTAAAGGAATCTTTTAATTAATAATTTGTTTGGCGGCGGTACTAAAAGGAAATATCATAGCTAGAAATTAAAGCTCAAGGAAAGGATTTTTTTTTTAAGTTGTCACTGGATAACGGATAATACAGTAAAACGTCAAAAAAAAAAAAAAAAAAATGGAAGACTTATCAAAAATGTCCATGCAATTTTTACAGGCACAAGCTGACCGCGAGGAAAAGCCAAAATCAGGCACAAGCTGACCGCGAGGAAAGACAAAATGAACGTATTGCTAAAACACTGGAACTACTAAGAGTAATCGAGAAAATGTCGACAGTGTTAATTTCTCCCATACAACTATCTTTAATAGTATGGACACATTTAATTATGTGCCGGAGGAAGGAAAGACTTTTGAAGCATACTATACAAGATACGAGGATGTCTTTCAACTGGACTGCAAAAATTGGCCAAATAGCCAGAAAGTGAGCCTCTTACTCAGGAAATTGGGTACATCAGAACACAGCAAATTCATAGATTACATATTACCTAAAAAAACTGCGGAATTAGAGTTCATGGAAGCTGTGAAATTACTAAAAGAATTATTTAATCCAAATATATCTCTTTTTCATAATAGATTGCTGTGCATGAATCTAAGAAAGATGGACAACCAAGATTATTTGACATACGCATCAGTTGTCAATAAAAACTGCGATAATTTTAAGCTTGCGGAACTAACGGTAGAAGATTTTAAATGTCTAATCTTCGCACAAGGGTTAGTTTCCACGAAAAATGCAGAAATACGCAGACGAGTGTTGTCTAAGCTGGAATCTGAGCAAGATTTAACCCTCCAGAAACTAGCAGAGGACTGTGAAAGGGCCATTACACTAAAAAAGGATTCAAAAAATATAGAAGAATCCGGAGTGGCATATGTAAGAAAAGTTAGAAAACCATACACACCAACCAAGAACTTTACAAAGAAAAGCAATCGAATTGGAACGGGATATTACAATCCTAATGACCATAAATATAGGACAGAATATAACAAGCCTCTTCCTAGATATAACTGTAAGAGATGTGCAGAAAAGCATTGGGAATCAGATTGTCCTTATAAAAAGAAAAAATGCTACATTTGTAAGAAGGTGGGACACAAAAGCGATTGCTGCAGATATAAAGATTACACCAGAAAGAGAGTACAGCAAACAAAATCAAATACAAAATTAGACAAAGATCGGCGAAAATACGTAAAAGTGGAAATATTTAAAACACCAATAAAGTTACAACTCGACTCCGGCTCCGATATTTCTATTATAAACCTGAATACATGGAAAAAGTTGGGTAAAAAACCAACCATGATGAAAACGAGTAAATCAGCCCGGACGGTAACTGGTGGTGGTATAAAATTTGAAGGAGAAGTTGTTCTTCCGATAAAATTAAAAGAGATTACGAAGAAATTAAAAATATTCGTACTGAAAAATAGTGACAATCTGTTTGGAATAGATTTAATTGAGAAATTTGGACTATGGGATAAGCCAATCAATACATTCTGTAAAAAAATAGAATGTTCTTCTCCAACAACAGTAAATATAAAAGACGATTTAAAAGAATTATTTCCTGAAGCATTCACGACTAACTTAGGTCGCTGTAATAAATTCAAGGCCTCGTTTGAACTTAAAGAAAACGCCAGCCCAATTTTTAGAAAAAAGCGAAACGTTCCGTTCGCTGGGTTGGAAAAGATTAATAAAGAATTAGATAGATTGGAACAGACAGGAATTCTATCAAAAATAGAACACAGCGAGTGGGCAGCCCCCACCGTATACGTAAAGAAAAAGAATGACGAAGTTAGAGTGTGCGCATATTTTTCGACCGGGGTCAACTCCCTATTAAAAGATCACCATTACCCTCTACCAAGCCCAGAGGAAATATTCACGAAGTTAAATGGTGGTAATATCTTCTCTAGGATAGACTTGAGCGACGCATATTTGCAAATACCGGTCGAGGAAAATTGCTCAAAAATACTATGCATCAATACGCATAAGGGATTATTCAAATACAACCGATTGCCTTTTGGCATCAAAGTAGCGCCTGCCATTTTTCAGCAAGCGATGGACACCATGCTTAGTGGTATTGAGTGCGCATGTGCATACCTGGACGACATTGTTGTCAGGGGCAAATCCCTACAAGAACATAAGGAACATTTGAAACAAGTATTTACTCGAATACAAGAATTCAGCTTTAAAGTAAAAGAAGTAAATGTGACTTTTGTATGAGCGAGATTAAGTATCTTGGACACATAATAAACAAACATGGACGACGTCCAGACCCAGACAGATCTGCCGCAATAAAAAATATGCCAGCACCTGATAACGTAACAACCTTGCAGAGTTTCTTAGGACTCGCAAATTATTATCAATCTTTTATTGAAGGAATGCATAACATGCGAGCCCCCTTAAATAATCTGCTTAAAAATGATACACCTTGGAACTGGACGCAAGAATGTCAAACCGCTTTTGACAAAATAAAGAGCGCACTAACATCCGAATTATTATTAACGCATTTTGACACAAAATTAAAAATAGTCGTCGCTAGTGACGCTAGTTCCTACGGCTTAGGAGCATGCCTTCAACATATTATGCCGGATGGGTCTAGAAAACCAATAGCACACGCTTCGAGAACGCTGATACCAGCCGAGAGGGCATATTCACAAATCGAAAAAGAAGCATTGAGCATAATCTTTTCCGTGACTAAATTTCACCGATATTTATATGGTAGACAATTCTTACTTGAAACCGACCATAAACCGTTAGTCACGATCTATGGATCAAAAAAAGGATTGCCGGTATACACCGCAAATAGATTGCTGCGCTGGGGTACAATCTTACTTAATTACGATTTCCAGCTACAACATCTAGCATCAAAAAAGATTTGCCATGCGGATGGACTGTCAAGACTGATACCACAGAAACACAATCTGGAAGAATCAGTCATTGCAGCAATTCGGAAAAATGATGAAGTAAAAAATATGGTAGCAAACATCATTAAGGAACTACCTGTAACTTTGTCGGACATTAAAAGGGAAGCCGAGAAAGACGAATATATAAAGGACATAAAAGAGAAAATTATAACGGACACAAACGTGCAGGAAGTTTTCTCCATATGTAACGATGTGTTACTGTACAGTGAGAGAGTGGTAATACGCAAAACATTGCAGAATAGGATGTTAAGAGATTTCCATACGGGACATCCGGGGATAAATCGAATGAAGTCGTTAATGAGAAGCTACGTGTACTGGCGTAACATGGACACTGACATAGCAGCAACAATAAATAAATGTAAAGGATGCCAGTTAGCAGCAAAATCCCCACCTATAGTACACAAACCTTGGCCGAAAACCGACCAACCATGGTCGAGAATCCACATGGACTTCGCTGGTCCAGTAGGAGAAAACTATTATTTAATTGTAATGGATAGTTACACAAAATGGCCGGAGGTAATGCGTTGCAGGAATCCAACAACGAACAACTCAATAGGGTTCCTACACGAGTTGTTTGCAAGATTCGGTGTACCAGATACACTGGTCACTGACAACGGAACGCAGTTCACATCCGCAGAGTTTAAGGAATTTTGCGACACGTTCCGAGTGAAGCACATCACGACTCCGCCGTATCATCCAAGGTCAAACGGCCTTGCGGAAAGGTTCGTGGACACGCTAAAACGAGCGTTAAAGAAATCCATTGGAACACCAACAGAAAAAGCTTTGCAACAATTCTTGCAAGTTTATAGGATCACACCACATCCTAGTACACCATCAAACATATCACCAGCTGATCTAATGTTTGCCAGAAAGGTAAAATCAGCGTTTGATAAACTGTTGCCAAGACAGGCAATTATCCGAAACACTACACGCACGAGAAGAAAGAAATATAACTCGGGAGATCGAGTATATTTTAAGTGCTACAAGAATAACACATCTTACTGGGAATGTGGAGTAGTGGATAAACGCATTGGTGATTGTACATATATGATTAAAGGCCCACAGAGTATACATAAAAGGCACCTAAATCAAATAAAAAAACGTCATATCCAAGATGATGATTATACGACAACAGTCGAAGAGGAGGAAACCATAGATATCATATACGAATCCTTTAATTTGGAACCGCCTCAATATACACCTGAACCCCGAAAGTCAGGTAGGAAAAGAAAATTTAATGAACCATTGATGGTAAACCCAAAAAGAAAAAGATATTGAAATCTGTGTGACTTCAAATCTTGGGAGGGGGTGTTGTGGTGGCAACCACTCATTTGCATATACGAATAACGTTACACTATGAATGGCAAGCCTAGGTTGGCCTTAGTGTATGTTACCTAAATGCCACCGGAAGTGACGCCGAAGAGCGTACCTGTCCTCCCACCAAGACTCTCTGACTCGACAGCTTCATTTGTACATACTGTAACTATACCTTTTCTTTAATACACTTATTGTTGCATTCTCCTTGTTGTTTGCGTCTTCATTGTATTCCTCACTAATTATTGTTCAACCATTGCAACCACAACACTTATTTTTATAAGAATGTAACTAGCAGCCTAGTGCTCACTCTGGATTTGTTAGTCAACGTGTTAGTAAGCCATCGTAAACACATAGTTGTCGGTTTTCAGGTGTAAGGAGTTAATGTCGCAGTATAGGCAGACTTTCTACATTTACAATGGCATCCAACTTCGTGAAGTTTATGTGTTGTGTGTTCGATTCTGGCCGCATAAACACGAATCTTCCATCGCAGTCCCATTTGATCCGAGCAGGACGCATGTGGTCAAATAAGTTTCGCCAACACACAAATCAACCTCCTCGCCATTGACGCACCATTTATCTTTGAATGGGTCAGTCTGACACACTCTTTTAACAGCCTCGGTGATCGTCCCATATTTCTGTCTCCGCGCCTGACTTTAGCATCATGACAGTAGTCGTTACTCACAGCCAGCCGCACACTGGGAGATTTCCAACAAGCTTTCCGCAGAGAGAGAACACATTTTTCTCTGGTAATAGTGTATGAGAAGTCCGGCAGCTCATTGCCACGTTTACAAAACAAAGCATCGTCTACTTCTCAGATAGTCAAGCAAAGCACCTGACCCCATCCTTTGGACGATCCAAAGTTTTGCTGGTCAGTCCAAAGCGCGACGAATATTCAGCAATACTGGTTGCAGATGCTACTCTTTCAGCAACATACACATCATCGATGTAAGTCGAGGTCACCTTTTTCATTTTGTTGTATTGAGATAAAACTGCTTCACAATGGACCTCATTATTTGCGGAGCAACATTTAGACCACATCTCAACCTCGTTAAACACAACCTTCTACCTTGGATAACAACGTGCTGGTAGGGTCAAAGTGACTCAGCAATGCACACTTTAAGGCAAGCAGGTCGGAGATCCAGCAACGCTTCATGTTATCCTTATCGTCTCTATTCCCTGAGACTGATACCGCAAACATAATCATCTACAGTATATGCATTCACATGAGGGTTCAGTTCTCGGTAGTGCATTACAAGGCGCACTTTTTATTTATTCTGCTAGACAACAACCATCACCGAAACAGCTCTCCCGGGGGTCCCAGCTTTTTTACGCTGTACCTCTTCTTCAAATAGTTTCCTGACTGTTTCCGGCATTCAATACACAGTGATACAGTTGTCCGTCAATTTCCACGTCGCAGTTCATTCATTTTGTTGTTGGTCAAACTCCGCTAAGAAATCGGGTTCTTCAATAATAAGTGCTGAAAGACACTGGACATCCCTTGACTTGAATACTTCACTTAGTTCTTTTATCGCGTCTATCCTCATCAAGATGTCGAACCCAAGTAGGTCTCTTAACATTACCTTCGCGCCCACCCTAAAGTCGGAGGCTTACGGACTCAACTCAACATTTTTATGTTCTCCCTCCAATAGTAACCACGTCAATGGACTACTTTCGCCACGCTATGCATACTTTTATGCTCACTATGGTGCAGGAGCACCCATAATAAACTAGTGCAATTCTCTCTTTCTTGTTCACGGCTACTCTTACAGTTAACAAGGCTGAGTTCACACTTTGGCTGCTAAAGAAACCGGCGCATCGGTGTCATCCACTAAACTTTTTTCCGAACAATTCGGAGAGTGTGGTCTAGCCCTTCACATCCGTAACAACGTGCACCATTGGTCCGCAGTTGAAGAGATCGAGCTTTCAGTCAGTCGCGCCGAGCAAGACAATCCCTAGCTGATTCGAAACACCTTGTCCTGGTGCTCTACGTCTGACTTTCCTTTGTTAGCATTAGCCCTACAGCTGCCGTAGTTAATGCTGGTCTGGAAGCGTCATCTTTCAACATATCTCCCTCTCGAGCCAGAAGGTGTGAAATTCTCATTTCCTCCATTCGAGAAAAAGCTAGTAGGAGCTGTCGGACAGGGTAGGGAAACATCGCTTCGTCATACCATCGAATGTACATAAAACTTCCATAGATCCGCCAGATAAACATCTACTGTTTTTTCGGATGCATGCGGCGTGCCACAAACTGCGCATACGCCGTGTGGGAGTCCAGGGCTGACGTTGTGAATAAACTTACTTTATGGGGGCATAATCCCACTTTGGGCTTCACTCAGTTGTTGGTACAGTATAAATACACCACCTGTCAAACGCATAGGGATTATGATTGTTATCCTCTTTACAGAACACAGCTGACACAACCGCTCAGTCTTCTCAATCCATTCAATAATTTATTTGATAGGTCAGAACCATAAAACCCTGATATAAGCTTCAGATAAACTTCATCTGTCATCATGACGCCGAGGTAGCTTGTAAAAAAACGGCGCACAAAACAAAGCGAAACATCCTGGATGTTCGTCTAACAATCAACTGTCGTTCCCGCCGCCATTTTGTTTTCATTCTCAAATCCTTTCTTTTTATCAATTCCCTTGGACACTATGCACGGCTCAGGATATTTTTGTCATTTATGTAGGTTATTTGTGTCATTCATGTCGGCTCAGTTAATTACTGTTAATAAAACAATACAACAAACGAATGCAATCTGAATCAGTCGCTTCATTTAACGAATCTTGGTTGTTAATAATTGTCAGCGAACCTTAAATTAAAATGTGTTAATTACTAGATCATACATTTCTGTTTAATATGAATATATTATGTTATTGTATTAGAAAATAATCAGAGCTACATAGAGGTAAGTGCTAGGTGAATAAATATTAGTAAATAACCAAAGTCTAAATAGATACACGTTTAAAATAAACGAACGTGAAAAACGTGCTCGTAACATTAAATATTCAGGAAAACCCGGGAATATGTCAATATTATCCGTTTTTATGTAAAGTAAATCCAATCTATGGACAATGTACATATGGTCAATGTATAAGAATCGGGGTTGTGCATGTGTTATGTTTTGTATTTAGTTTTGTTGAGATTTGGTGTAATCATCCTTCTGGAATTACAGTAATCAGCGAACAACTACTATTTGAGATATTAAACAAAGAATGTGTCTTACCGATAACATCATCGTCAAAGCAATCTCCGCTTTGGCGGTTCGGGTTCGTATACATTTTAATAATAAAACATAACAGGTTTTCCTTTAACTTTTAATTGTATTAATTATTATTTTATTAATTATCATTTGAGACAAGGCTAAAACAGACGCAGGAACTTGCGGATTTCAAATATATTATAGGTATTCTCGGAGATGAACCGTTGACAGTTTAGGCAAGGACAAACATCTTTGTATTGAATTCTCGTGGTACACATCTGTATTAACGCAAGGAATAATGACATGTGTGACATTTTTGGAGGGTGGGATTTCAGAAATTGAAAAACGTGAAAAAATGGTATAATTCTATTAATTTTGTGAGCCGGCTTATTTTAATTCATCAGCGTCATCAAAGATCACCATCATGTCTGCCACATAATCAGCAAAATCTAAAATGGGACTCGTATCAATAACCGACAAACCTTTTATCTATCTGTCGATTATAATTTTTGCATGTTCAACGATTAATGAGATTTCGTATTATTTCTTAATGTGCTTAATCAATTACACCTAGCCTTACGCGTGAGAAGAAACATAATACATCTATTTCTTTCCTGCATGTACTAGAGCATACCTCTGATTTTTTGTTCTTATATCTGGTTATCGAAAACAAACCTTTACCATTCTGCCATTGAGACTCGTTTTACCCCGAACAAAGAAAAATAAATCGTATCAAATGGTTGGTTCATCGTTCCTTAATGATTTGCTCTGACTCCCTGATTGATTCGTAGATTTAGTTCATGAAAGCAGTTCTTATCGATAATAATTATTCTCTATATATTTTGAATTCAAATATCGCATCAGTGATCACCCATTTTCATAAAACTAAACATTGGTTAAGTAATGTCAGCATAAAATTTGCTAATAAATTACTGCAACTGTATGTTTTTTTATCAGGCTTCGAACCCTAGAATTGTGTTTTCTGCTCGAGATTTATAAAAATCAGTGCAGAAAAATGTTCATCTAGCCAACTATAGTAATATTACGTATAAATTAAAATAGTGGTGCGATGCGGAATAGGTGGGTAGGAAGGTGCAAAGGTTTTAATCAAAAATAAAACAACACATAGCCATGCAATACGGCAGGTCCGACTAAACAATGCACATCGTTCAGTTAACTCATCCGGTTCAGCTATAGCACAACACCTCATTAATAGCGTCGAAATGCGTCGGGGTACACAAGTGAACGTTTCTCTGTAATAGGTAGATGCCATTCGTTGTTCAACCTTATAATCCTGAAAACAATTAATATTAACTTATTAAAACTCTTCTTATCTAAGTGAAAAGAAGTGGCTTCTTGACCTTAATGTGATCAACTTGTGGCGACGTTTTTGTTTGTTCACAAACGTGTCACTGTTCTACATTTCACTTTTAGAATCTCAGTGCATTAACTTTCCTTCTACGATATTTACTTTGATAAGTCTGAATCAAAGCCGGCTCAGTAGATTAATTGATGCCGGTTTTAATATAAATACTATTATGGCATGTGTTCTACAAAATTATCTTATCTATTCCCTGCTTCCTTTGTTCCAGCTCGTTTGACTCGTTAGTCTAGTAATCCCATACAATTCGTTGTGTTGATACCTTATGTTAATACAGCTTTCTATTCTAGAAGCTTTTTTTCCTAAAACTGCAGTCTTGTAGAACTCCGTGCCTGCTTACTGTTGTCCTCATACCTATAGCCTGGGTAATTTCAAGACTAAAGCAAATCAGCATCTCCTGTATTTGTGATAATCATCTCTCGTTATTGTTAACTCCTTACATCAAGCGATTGTATGCCTTTCTGGAACGATTTCCATGAAATGAATGCAATTATAACATTTACCCTCGTTTTTTCCAGTTTCCAATTTACCCCCCCCCCCAAAAAAAAGGAATATCGTACATGTTCTTATTTCCTGCCTCATTACATCTTTTAACTACACCCCCCCCACACACACATACATATATATATATATATATATTTATATATATATATATATATATATATTGAGAGAGAGATGATTATACATGTGTATGTATAAATATATATATAGAGAGAGAGGCATATACATGTATATATATATATATATATATATATATAGAGAGAGAGAGAGAGAGAGAGAGATGTATCACATTGATCCATGTAACCACTATTACATGATCAAATTGCCGTCCAAGTATTCAACAAAATAACAGTTGGTGTACGATCTTTTCAGGGACCATTCCATCTGTCACTGTTGATATTAGATATCATCGTCAGCACAGCATATAACCAGCATCAATGGAATATAGATAAACGTCCTCAATTATACAGCAACAATTACCGAGAAGGTGAATTGATGCTAGTAAATCCCAAGTTAAAGTTGACCAGGTAAAAATATCATTTCGGGATGTACATAGGAGGTAAAAGTTTTAAGAAGCTAATTCAATATTACATGTAGGTTGTTGCACTTCAAAAGGAAAATCAAAAAAATATCATGTTATGCAATTGTTGAGACTCATTAGAAGGGAGTGTTAGTTAAATTTGAAAGTTACTTACAAAATTGAAGTGACCAACATTAAATGTAACGCGTAGTGGCTTATACACATTCAATGAAATACAAAAATATACGTAAGTACAAGCATACATTCATCTACATTTTTTTTAAATTCTTACGACTATTTGCTTCAAGTTTTCACTATACTTAAGGTGTGATTTTATGCGCGTTTAGTGTATGAATGTTTGCATATATATGCATATGTTTAATTGTGTCACGTATGTGTGCTTATATATATATATATATATATATATATATACATATTTATAGTCTCGGCAGTTTCTCAGCCATTAAAACTATATTAAAAAAAAAAAAAAAAAAATTATAGTCCCAAGTCTTTCAGTAAAAATAACACTCATGTAAGTCAATTTATGTTTTACAGTTATTATATTAGTTTGTTTCTAACACTAGGGTGTGATTTTATGTGCGTGTTGTGTATGTGTGTGGGCATATATATATATAGATATGTATATGTTTAAGTGTGTATATGTATTGTATATATATATATATATATATATATATATATATATATGTGTGTGTGTGTGTGTGTGTGTGTGTGTGTGTGTGTATGTAGGTATAAAATGTTGGAACACTAATTCCCTCACTCTACATCTTGTTCTCGCACTCTCCCCCTCTCTCGTTTTATCCTTCCTACACAGTCCTGTTACGCAACCCTGATTGTTAACCCTTCTTCTTTTTGGCCTTAACGCTTAACGTATAAAAGTCCAATAGTTACCTAAAAATATTTTCCAAAATGCATAATGATCCGTTAAGAAAATATTTTTGAAAAACCTTATATATGTTAACTTATGGTAAATGTACACTTTTTCCAAAATATATATATATATTCCAAAATCAATACTAATCCGTTCATTTGTTTAAAAAACTACCTTGTATATAACTATATACATATATACATATATATATATATATATATATGTAGAATGTTGTTGAAGCATTATGCATAGTGGATAAGAAGTTGTGTACCCACGTAGTCTGTTGAAACAGACATCCCCATCCTATAAATACCGGATTTCTTGTAAAACCACTCCAACCGAGGCAGTATACATATTTTTCTTATTTTCCTTCTGAAGATAAGGTTAACCTCGAAAATTCAAAGAACATGGCGTCACCGATTCCATCTTGGTTCGACATATTACGTTGGTAAATTAGTGGTTAATCGATAATCATTGAAATCTTGCAATACTGTCATTTATTCTCTTTAGCTTAGCTCGTATACGCCATTTTTTTTTACCAAACTGCATTGTCATATCGATCAAACAGAAGACATAAATATATAAATATAAATAAATAAATATAAATATATAAATAATATATATATATATATATATATATATATATATATATATATATATATAATCGTCTCTAAATATTGCCAAGTATTTTTCGAAAAAACTAATAGTTCGGTATCCGACTTTTGTACCAGATAAAAGGTCTCACATTTCTTAGATTTATTCGGCTGCCGTGCCAGTTTCTAATATAGAGGATGCAATTTGACACATTGAAATACATATTTATGTATTGTCCATTTATCATTCATTTTAAACATCGAGGACCGAAACAACTGCTTCCAGCACAACCGGTTATAATGACATTATATGATAAAAATGTTATTCTTATGTAAGAGGTCTCAAAGTTGGTGATATTGTTTCAAATAATTACGTGCACAAGAAATATGACATTGACTTTATACTGAAAGGTTTCTTTAAAATTCAGTGAATAAAAACACTGATTCACTTGCTAAATGGTGATTATTTTCGGGCGTGAAAAACAGAACATCATTTTATTGGAACTATTCGGTCTACGCTTTTTAGTTGCTTGTTGTTTTCACACTCGTTTCGCTAGAGAAATCTCTGATGTTGTCAAAATAAAGACTAAGATGAGAAGAGTAGTCTGAATGATAGAAATCATACATTTTATCAATCTTCATAGGCAGAAAAATAAAAAACCATGATAAACAAATGTTTAAATCGCATATATTTTCTTTGCACCAGCCAGATCGTTCAACTGAGTCCATACTCTCCGAGTGCCGTACGGAAACAGACCAACGAATATAGACTTAAAAACGTGACGAAAATAGTTGATTTTTCTGAAAAAATGTTTAGCAGTATGTGTACCAGTAATGTGTTCTATCCGACAGCGATCCGACATTAAACCCTATAGGAGTTTACTCGTCTGTCAAATACACGGAATATAAGTTCGCGATTTTCGAAATCTTCGCGTCTTGTTCTACGTGTGTATGTATGTGTGTATTTCTTTTTTGAATGAATAATATTGAATGAAAACTGAAATAGAAAATGTCTATAATTTGTTCAGAAAATCCAATAGGTTTACACTACAGAATTTAAGAGATGTTCCAGTCCTATTCAGTGAGTGGGAATATCCACTACGTTGTAGTCTGCTTTCCCAGGGGAAAATGCTTAAAGGTAATGAAGTTAATTTGTAAAGAAAACTTGATGATAGAAATAGGTCACAAAATGTTATGAAATATATAGTAAATCACATGTCGTCCACTAGCTTGATATATATATATATATATATATATATATATATATATATATATATAGAGAGAGAGAGAGAGAGAGAGAGAGAGAGAGAGAGAGAGAGTGAGAAAGAGAAAGAGAGAGAGGGGGACTAGTGTATATCCCCTTCATCAAATAACGAAAAAAGTATGCTTCTAAAATATTCGAACTAATATTCCTATACAAGCATAACATTACGTCAGAAATTTTATTTTTCATATATAAATTCATATTATCATTTCTGATGACCTAAAAAAAGTATCTAGATGATTTTATTTTTATTTAAAGAAAATAATTTTTTTATCGAATTCATTTTAAGCGAATAGGGTTGTCGGAATGCTATTGACAGTTTCGATTGTTTACTATTTTAAATGGTTACACCCGACAAACTAAACAAATGCACGTCTTTTGTTCTCTAATTTCTGACGGGACATATTTATATATATCTATATACAAAAATACACATTGATTCTTATTATAAAGTGGTTGATATATATATATATATATATATATATATATATATATAAATATATATTTATTTATACATAATAATAATAATGACAATTATAATAATAATCAAAGCAATGTAAACCTCCACAGGAATCCAATGAACTTTAACCAGGCTTATAAAAAGTGCTCGATATCAAATATTGCTTATATATATATATATATATATATATATATATATATATATATATATATATATATATATTTAGAGAAAGAGAGAGAGAGATAAAGAGAGAGAGAGATAAAGAGAGAGAGAGAGAGATACATATATAAACAAGTAAAAGATGATAATAAAGATTGTAAAAATACAATATTTATTAAGTCCTCAGTTGCTCAAGACAAAGCGTCTCAAAGAAAACATTTGTTTTTAATTTGAAACACCTTGTTATGAACAACTGATTACTTAATAGATGCTGTATATTTACAATTGTATGCTCATCGTTTACTTGTTTAAATAATTGCTCTAATTCGTATATCGATACCAATTGTTTCATGATAGATTCTACTTTAAAGGTATACATTATATCTTTATTTTTATGGTTCTGTATATATATATATATATATATATATATATATATATATATATATATATATATATATATATGAATGAGATATGTCTAAAAAGTATCCGACCTTTATTTTTCCGTGCGAAATTAGGACGATAAGATGACGCCACTCTACACAGTGAAGACATACACGTTCATGCGCATGTGTACATTTTATCACCGCCTTTTTGCCTGTTAGTCGCTGCTTCTCGGTCGCTAAGTGAGGTGCTACACAACGTGCTCGTCGGATAACCAATTCTCTCTAGATAAGTAATCGGGTTAAGCAAAGGTACTGCATCAAATTTTGTCAAATGCTTGGTGCTTCACAAAGCAAAACAATTCGTAAGATTCAGCAGATGTTTGGAAAAGTTGTGATGGGAGTAACACAAATTAAGGAGCGGTAAAACCGATTCAAAAGTGGCCGCACATCAGCGGAGAGCGACCAGCGTTCTAGCAGGCCCCAAACTGCTCGGAGTGCAGATGTTGTGTAGAGGGTGCGAAATTTGGTGATGGATGATTGTCGTTCAACCGTGCGGGAGTCGCCCAAAAGGTCGGGGTAGGTAAAGATTCTGCACCTGCAATTTTGCGTGATGATTGGCTGCGACATGTGTACCCAAGTAGTTGTCGCAGGAACAAAAGCACCTCAGTTTTCAAGTTGCACAGGACCTTCTGGAAACCGCCAACACTGATGCTGGGTTTCTGAACACAGTGATAACTGGAAATGAGTCATAGATTTACGAGTACGACTCAGAAACAAAATAGCAGTCGTCGGAATGGAAGCATCCTGACTCTCCAAGACCAATAAAAAGCGCTACAGGTGCGAAGCAAATTCAAAGTGATGTTGCCTGCTTCTTACATATCCGTGGAATTGTGCATCACAAATACGCACCGGAAGGACAACCAGTGACAAAGCAGTACTATCAAGATTGTCTCCGGCGTCTCTGTGACGCAGTTTGGGGAAAAAGACCAGACATGTAGACGGCAAAAACTTACAACTGTATCATAATGCCCCTGCACATTCATCTCAATTGACTCAACATTTATTGGCCAAACATTGACACTAGTCGTTTGACAACTTCCCTACTCTCCAGATATGGCTACTTGCCACTTGTGGTAGTTTCCAAAATTGAAGATGCCACTGAAAGGTTCCGGTGTTGAAACAGGAGAAAAGTTAACGCGGAACACGACGGCGGAGATGAACACCATTTCAGCAGAACACTTCCAGAGGTGTTTCAGGCAGTGGATGGATCGGTGGGCTAAGTGTGTGCAAGCACAATTGGCCTATTTTGAAGGGGGGTCGGGTCCAACCCGTTACGTATTTGAAATAAATATATATATATATATATATATATATATATATATATATATATATATATATATATATATATATATATATATATATATTAATATTAAAACAAAAAGTTACAACAATATCCGGACGAAGGTTTCAGATCCGAGAAAATCGGACCTTCATCGGCGGAGTCGTATAGCTTAATGAGTGAGAAAAACCGCCAGGAATTTCGAAATATTGTCCGTTGGAAAGATGGAACCCTTTCAGATTTAAAATTGTCACGTGCGTGGAAAATACGTAGTCGGTTATGAAAAGGTTTCAGATCAAAATAACAGCGACGCTGTACATAGAAAAAGCAAGAAATTAAATGGGAACAACGTTAACAGTTATACAGATAGAAAACTAGCAAGTTTAAATTGTCACGTGCGTGGAATTACGTAGCCCGTTATGGAAAGGATTCAAATTTAACTAATTTTGATATTACCTATATCTTATCTTTTTCTTCAATGTAATATATATATATATATATATATATATATATATATATATATATATATATATATATATATATTATGGCTATATAAAGGTGCGTTTTTAAACATGATGAATCAGAAAATAAAAAGTTGAAAAGTAAAGCTGTTCGGTTACGTATCTCGCTCAACAGACCTAAATCGAGGTTCGGATGGAGAGGAAAAAATGCTATGTAGATTTTAGCGAGTGAAAGGCAACAGAATTTAATCAAATAGAAACTACATTGAGTGTGAGAAGATTTTGTGTTTTCATGTCAACAGAAAGTCGCAAAGATTTAATGTAAATGGGTTCTAAAATCATCAAATAAAAAAAGGGTGTAACTTACTGCGAATGGAGAATAAGTAAACACAGACACGTTTATTTATAAGATGATCGGCGATGGAAGACATGTATGTATTATTAAAAACATGAGTTGGTAAATTATTTTGCTGCCAACATTTGTGAGTACGTGTTGATTGACGCGCATGTCTAATCTTTGCGACCTCCTCCCAACGTAGTGCAAACTGCAACTACATTCAAATAAATAAATAATAGAATTATCATGGCTGGGGTGGGGAGAACACTCTTTTTTTAATCGACGTCCAGACAGGTCTGGTGGAAAAAGAACTTGTGTATTTGAGGACAATAAATCTGTTTGTACAGACAAAGATATTCATTTGGCGAATCTATCACTTATGTAACCTTGTGAATGTAGACGACGTTAAATATGGCATCTTCTAACAGAAGATTATTTATTTTTATAGAAATTCGAAATTTTATTTGTATAGTAGATTCAACAATGTCTAATGGATAGCCATGTTTGCAGAGGCCTTAGTAATGAATGTAATTTCATCATCCAGCTTGGTCAGAGAAGAAATAATTCGATGTCTATAAGTAAAGGTCTTATTAAAATTGAACGTTTGATTTGTGCGTCAAAATGAGTCCCAACAAAGGTAGAGACCAGTACATGTTTGTTTCCCGGGTATTGTTGTGAGAAATCCGTCAATAATTGGGTTCCTTACCGAAAGTAAACTTAATAGCTGGATTCATATAGTTGAGGGGGTTGAAAGCAATGTCGGCTTCCGTCTCATTGTTGAACAAAAGGTGTCGTCAATAGAACGAAAGTAAACGTATGGTCTTTTAACACCAGATACCATACCTTCTTCATGAAAAACTCTTAATATGTTAATCAATGCTGGCCTAATAAAGACCTCTTCAATCTGTCTGTACATGATGTCGTTAAAGATGAATTCAACCGAAATAGTGGCAAATTTAATTAATGCAATCAAAATACTTTCAGAAATAGAAAGAATAGGTAGTTGACTACGATAAAAGGCATCTACACTTATAGTTACCGTGTCTATAAGGGGAACACATGGTAAAATACTTAATATATCAAAGGGGCACATAAATCTGTCAGTATGAGAATAATTATGTATAAAATCCGAAAATGAAAATGAATCTTTAATTCAAAATGAACTATAGCGTTCCAGATCTGGCTTCAAAATAGTGCCTAGGCATTTGCCTATCTTATGTTGTGAAGACCCTATGATAACATATATTCTCGTAGCAGTACCTCATCTTAATAGCTTTTAAGTAGGACATAGAGGCGGGGACAGATAGATCCATAACGTCTGCTAGTAAGAAGAGTTCCACGCTTTACCCATTTAACCAGACGTGTTTTCAACTTAGCCCGATAGATGGTGTGAAATCAAACTTAGAGGTGTGTATCTGATCTTAAAATATTTAAACATATTTTTATAGTACAACATTATCATGATAACAAAATTTTATAATAACTATATAGATACTATATACATCTTTAAACATGATAAATTAACCACAATTAAAAGACTAGAAAACGGAAATAGCTAAATCAAGGTTAGGATTAAGAGTACAAAAGACTATGAAGAGTATAGCGAAGTAAAGGGGGCACATCTTATTAAATAGAAACTACAATACGTCTGAAAAGATGTTCGTTTTGCTTATATAGAAGTGGTCGCTAAGCTTAATGTCGATAGTTTCTTGATCTTTAGATGAAATAGAGTCTGACTTACTGAGAATGGAGAATAAGTCAACACTAATATTAGAGGCATAAAAACGGTTATTTACAAGATGTTCAGCGAGTGAAGACACATATTCAAAACATAAGTTGGCAAATAAAAGTTAGTAAAAGAAGGTGGTGGAAATGTTTAAATTGGCAGATAAAACAACTTACAATGAATTTAAGTAATGTGCAAGCTGTCTGAAATGGCAAACTCAAAAGTCAGACTGCTTGTAAATGATTGAGCCGTAAGTTTGACATACACTGAACAGGTTTCAAATGTTTAATTAAAGAAGTTAAAAAACTTGTCGTAAGTAAAACTGCAAATGTTAAATGTTGCAGTGACAGAATTGAGTAGTATCGGCAAAAAAGACTGTTTGAGAACGATCAGAAACTTTTTTGAACGACTAAGAGGGATTGAAAAAAATTACGTGAAAGCTGGTGCTGACTAAACTCGTGCATTCTGGACAGGTATTTGGAAAAAGGAAGCAAACCTTCAACCTGATGCAGAATCTATAGAAGATATAAGAAAAAGGAGGTGTTCTCTAGAGTAGAACGAAAAACTAACATAACAGTAACCGTTGAGATCCTGAAGGAAAGGGTGAAAACACTTTCAAATTGGAAACCACCCAGATATTCCGGCTCTTCATCAACTTCTTTTAGCAATGATATATGGTTGTTCGATGACAGGTAGCTTTCCTGAGTTACTGGCTAAGTGAACAACAGTCTTGATCATTAAATATGAGACAGAAAAGGATAAAGTGACAAACTTTAGACCAATCACTTGCGTCTCAGTTATGTGGAATATTTTCACTAGCATATTGTCTGAAAGTATTTATTGTCATTTGGAGTAAAAGAATTTGCTGCCTGAGGAACAGAAAGCTGCCGAAAAACATGTTACACCAAAGATACACGATCTGATCGATGAAATGATATTGAGTAACTGCAAACGAACATTGGGTGGAGGGGGGGATAGATTATAAAAAGGTATTTGACATGGCGCAGTATTTTTGGATACAGAAATGCTTGGATATTTTCAGAATAGCTTCCAACATTCAAACATATTTAAATAATAGCATGGAGAATTGGGAAACCAATTAAACTCAGAATGTGTTGCATTAGGTAAAGTGAAAATCAGGAGAAATATGTTCCAGGGCGATAGCCTGTCCCTTTTGCCTTTTGTCACTAGTTTTATCCTGATGAGACCTCTTTTACAATATATGGAGGCAGGAATATGTCATCACGAAATCTGTTATTCTTGTTATAAAAGGAGGTAACCGCATCTATACAGATAGCCTTGAAATCCCATAAACAGATCCGATAAAAAAAACTGTTGACAGTCAGAGGGTCTCCAAATACTTATGAATATTAGAAACAGATAAGATTAACAAAAGGAATTGAAAAATCGGGAAACAGCTGAGTACAACAGAAGAGTAAGGGATATTCTTAAATCGCATCTCTACAGTCAACATACACTCTATGCTATCAATGTCAGAGCAGTAGTAATCTTCTGATATTCTGTGTGTATACTTCACTGGAATGTAGATGAATTAAGATTTTTGGACACCAAAACACTTAAATTTCTAAAATTCTACAAAAAAGGAGATGCAGATCAATTGTATCTAGGAAGGAAGTCGAAGTTTAGTTAGTTTGTTTAAGATCGGTAATATAGAAGAAGGTGGTTTATCTAAATGTGAAAAAGAATTAAACATTGCAAAAGAAACTATTTGGGAAGAAACGAGACTAGGTGTCCTTTAAGAGTACTACATTTTCAGCTAATGCCAGCTTCAATTATTTGGTCAGGCGTGGCCTCTAAAGATCTACTGGAGGCATCAGAAACAAGCCAGTCAAACTAAGTCAGTGAAACACCCATTGGCAAAACTACAGAATAACTGATGTGCACATTGTGTAATGAAAGTGAAGAAACCTTAGCGCATATTTTATATGACTGCTTTATGCTAGCAACACCATAAATATACAAATTAGATACACGAGAAGGCCGCTCAGGTACTACAGTGGAATATATACAAACTCAGTGGATTTAGCTACAATGAGAAATGGTATAAGCATTACACAGAAGTTGTACGGGAGAACAATAATGTCAAACCTCTTTGGGTCATGCGCATACAAAATGTTAAGGTTCTTTAACATTTCTAAACAAAAAATAAGAGACCTCGATTCATTTTTATATACACTGCAACTTCGATATTAGAGTGCAGGAGTAAGACATGAAAAAATAAATATCAAGATCTAAAATGGGAATTAGTTAGACTATATTAATGTAACGAAGTCAAGGTGATTACCGTTGTAATTGGAGCGCTTAGGGCCATAACGAAAAGCCACTATAAAGGGATTGAACAGATTGAAGAGAAGATGTGTTTTTCAATTCTGTAAACGGCTTTCTTGTTAGGAACGGCGAAAGTTTTAGGGTACAACTTGAACGTCTAAAATCTAAGGAGGTGACTGATGTTCAGAAAAAATACAACTATAAAAATCCAAAAGTTGAGACTACTATGAAATAATAATAGTAATAATAATCATGGAATCTTAACTGATTCAATAATTTGTTAGATACGTATGTTGATACAAAATATGAGCATAAAAACAAAGCATAACACATATGCGAACACATTCCTAAATTTAAATATGTATTAAAGGAAGCATTTACCTTTGAGTGAAAGCGATCACAAATAATATATTACTGTTAGCCGCATCGTCGTATGGTGATCTGCCGACTTAGAGAATATACGAGATGAGTTAATTTATAGATTTCATAATATCTGCAATTACAAAATGTTATTTATATTGTCATAATATATTTTATTTCGGCATTCTTAAGTGTTGTGTCAATATAAAATGGTCTATACCGTTTTTATCTTACCACTGCAATATTAGATTGAAATTAATTATTCATTACTTGACATTCGTTAAAATATTACTTTTGTGGTATAATTGCATATTAACGTCAATGTGTGTTTCAGAGAACGCAAGCATCATATTTCGTGGAGGGTTCTCTATGAATTGGGTCTATTGTGAAAAAATGTGTCAACTCAACCGTTTGACAGAATCACATACATCTATAAACATGTTGACACACCGGTTCCCGTGAGATCGCCAAACATTAGCGACTTTGAAGGTTGACCTTTTTGGAGCTCAGATGCTATATATAAAAAACAGCTTTAAAACGATAAATACACATATCAATCGATATACCAAATATTTAGGATGTCGGCATAAAATCACTCAGGTGAGCATGTGTCTAACTCTGTAATCGTGGGGAGGTAAGTAATTAGGGGGCCAACAATGGTTGATATCCCGTAAAACCCAACTATTAATAAATCAATCAGAAAACTAGAGATAGATTTCATGTTAATCTCCATCAGCCACAAGATAGATAGTCTAACTAATATGTGTTGTTGTCTCAGATTACGTTTGCCATACAATGTGTGTCATTCTAAAAGATAATACAAACGAATTGAAATCTCAAAGCATTGAACAGAACGGTAAGTGATCGATTGCTTTGACATATGTTGTGAATTCGAATCTAATCTACTTATTAAAGTAATTAAAGTTACCAGTCTTCGTTCGACTAGTGTAGCAGTTTTTTTTAATATTTGAAAAATATATGAGGCCAACATTAAATCTGCATCATTGTGTGGATTATTTATGCCGATATCAAATCCTATCGCTTCTATTTTGATCAGATACACACTAGTAGATTTATAAAAGTTATAAATTTAAAATTATACATTTATTAAGGCTGAACAAAATTAAGAACTTGTTCTAATAACGTAAAAATGCACATTTAAAAAAAAATAGCCGAACTATCGTATTTTGATATAATTTACAGTATTAGAAGCGTTACAAGATAACCATTCTTTTAAAGAAATTGGTAACTCAAAATTTTGGAGGCAACACATTTCTGTGGGGAATTATATTTTGCATGTTTCTCTTCGAACTGATGGATGATGTTCAGTTTGTTTTTTAAACCAAATAAATGTTTCAATTAAGGTGTTGAACCGAGCAGTGTGCTTCTGTACTTAAAATATAGCTTTCATAAAATAGGCAGACGCTTTGCTCTCCCCATAAACGAAACGCATTTTGTATCCTTGGAATTAGGTGTAGGTATGTGTACATTTATCCAAATTACGCTATGAAGTTTCATACGCAAAGTAAAAACAGAGTAGATAAATAAATAAAAATGTTTTATTCATTTCGGAAATACTCGAAGCAAAGATGTATCTCAATATGTAGTATTTTTAACAAATTATTATATTGAAAAAAAATTACATTTAGAAACTGTTTTTTAGTCTCGATTATTACACATGTGTGCTTTTGTATTTTGTAAAGAAAAGCGGGTAGCCTCGTCGCACTTGTAAAATTCAAAAGTTTTCTGTGCAAACGAATTGTTCGTCATAACTGACATTTATTTATACAATAGAAACTTGTGTTCATCTAATCGCAAAACATATATTGTTTAGTATAGAATTGCGTTTCGGCATTATATAACTCTAAAACGTGTTATATGCAGTTAGACAAACAATCCAACTCCGTGAAGTCAATACTGAGTGAATCGTTTCCCTCTTGGATAAGATAAACGAACACACGCAAGCTCGTACGGAAACAAATATGCAAATGTTTCGAACGGACCTAGTGTTCGGTTTTACATGTTTGTTCATATTATTAATTGTGTGTTTGCGAATTTTTGTTTGGAACTATGCTTCTTGTGTTTTTATTGCGATGATAATCTATACTCTTAATTCACCAGCGACTGCTAAGACATCAAAGTAAATAACTGTAATTAAATTACTGCCGTTTACTTATCTTATAATTCCACCCGTTTTCAATAACGGCTTCCGCTTTTGGCAGGAAAAACTTCGACTTATTGCTTCAAGTTAAAACTCGTAATTAGATTATATGCGCTATCAAATTACAAAAGTGCATATATATGTGCTCATTTCTTTATCAATATTGCCCAGCCTCTCTGTAACTTTTTTCTTTTTCTCTGTCATCATCTTTCTCTCTCTCTCTCTCTATCATATATATATATATATATATATATATATATATATATATAAGAAACAGAGAAGATGTGCGTTGAAGAGGGTTGAATAAAAATTACGCGTCCTCACTCAAGCATTTTCCAGAAAAAAACAACATAGATGATCTCTTATTTAACCACTATTTATACGTTTGTTGGTTCCAACAATTTATGTTTTATTTTCTCAGGATGTTCAGATGAGAGACCTGCTATATTTCTCGATAGTAGACAACATTCCGTATCGTGCACACCAATCTGATGTCTATGGCAAAAATCCAAGATGGTCACTACCAATCATTTCCCTATTTACCCCATCCGTGAGATTGAGTACCGTCTAACCGTAATCTATTGCAAAATACCTCAATGAATGGTGCTTTACAATAAATTACGTAGTTCCAGAGGCTATAGACACCTACACACAAGCGAAAGATTTCACAGTAAGCTGAAAAAGCTTTTGAGCACCGATATATATATATATATATATATATATATATATATATATATATATATATATATATATATATATATATATATATATATATTACATTGTTTTAAGAGTTTTATTTATACAAACATTATTTGTCTAGACATTTGAAAAATATGTTTCAGTAACAACAATGAAAAGGCGACCTTATCAAGCCGAGACTTTTTCTTTACACTCATATTTTTTAGAAATGTGGCAACTGTACTTTGTAAAAGAACACGTGATTAATTAAATTTGTAAGTAATGTAACTAGCTTTTAAGAGTTACATTTATTTATTAATTTAATTTAATTAATTGTCTTTTGTATCGTTAACTTAAATAATGTTTCCAAAGAAGTCAATGCATCAGATGTTGTATGGGTCAATTTATTGACACTCGCACATACACACACACACACACATATATATATATATATATATATATATATATATATATATATATATATATATATATATATATACTTTATAAGATAACAGGAACATAAGAAGGACTAGGCAAAGCTCTCTTGGACGAAATACGTTAAACCGAGACCCGAATTTAAACACACATATATGGCAATCTATTTAGACGCACGCACATAGAATTTGCATAAATAAACGTAATATCCAAGTTGAATCAAAGACGATAGAGGTTGAGATATATAAAAAAATAAAATCACATATAATTGTGCGACCTTTTGAAGATTAAATTCTCTAGAAAACGTTCAGGATTTAACAAATGTACACAAATATACATATTTAAATAGATTTAATCTAGGTAGAATATGTTAATATACAATCGAACAATATTGGACGCACTGCCAATACTATCGATGATGAGGGTATTGTTACTTTTTACTTCATATTTTTATTAGACAGTAATAGAAGATTACAAGAAGGCGTGGGAGAAAAGACAAACCCCTTCAGAATTGTTCCCCCTATAAAGATGTTTAAACAAATAATTACTAAAAAGAAAAGAGGGAACAATTCCGAAGTGTCTTTCGGTCTACCCGTCTCAAAGAAGACTTCGACAACGAGAGGTGGATTACGATTACAAATGTGGTACAAGAAAACATAAATAGGTATCGATGGTGAAAGAAATAATATTTAAAACGTGGGGATAAGGAAGGGGAGCTCTTAACGTACATACATGAGTTCAAAACCATGGGTCTTTTTGTTTGCACAGAGACGGTTGTCGTAAGTTAATCGCAACTGCTTCAATAACTTTTAAATGTTCTTTCGAACTTGGTCTGTAATATATATATGTATATAGGACCACACATAAATATACACCCAACACACGCACCGATAGACACACACACACACACACACATATATATATATATATATATATATATATATATATACAACACGCGTATACACATACACACAACATGTGAATATATATATATACATACACACATACACACATATACATATATACATATATATGCATACACACACATGAAAACATCAATACTTTACAACACATTAACAAAATAATAATAATAATAATAATAATAATAATAATAATAATAATAATAATAATAATAATAATAATAATAATAATAATAAAAAATAGATAAAAAATATGTTACAATTTTATTTTATCTTTTTTCACTTCTATTATCTAAATAGAAGTGAAAAAAGATAAAATAAAATTGTAACAGATAAAAGATAAAAATGATAATGCATAATAAGAGTAACAGGTAAAACATCATAAATAAAAAGAAGACAAAGGTAGAAGTAATAAGATAAATAAAAGGAAGTGAGTATCATTTATGAAAACGTAAAAACAAAAGATTGCTGTTAAAATTATAACATGTCTCAATTACATTATAGATGTGATAATTGAAAACAAACAAATACTCGCATACACATGTAAATATAGACATATGCATACATATATACATATAAATATATATATGCATACACATACATACACATATACATATAACTATTTAAACTATTCGAACCCAAATACAATTAAAATTATGTACTAATTAAAACCTAAATGAAAATAGATGTTTCACTTAAACGCCAACAAGTATGCACAAACGTGTAACATGCGCAGAATATGCGGACATATAAGTCGAAATGTGTGTGTATATAAACAGACATACACAACTAACTATCTGCACATCAATACATGTGTATATGTACATGTAGGTAGGACTAATCTGATGGAAAAAATAGCGAGCTTTATTTGAGCTAAACAAAAGCAAAATTCTTCCGTAAAACATTGAATACCTTTGAATACATCAAATATCCGTTTCAAACTTATCTATCTATGTAATGTTCTTGGATGATCAGAAACCATTCTTTGAAAAGCTTGATTTAAGGATAGAAAAAATAAACATGCTTTTATTGAATACACCTTGCATTGAACAACTAAAGATGAAATAGATTTGTCAATCTTACTGTTTTCATTGTTATTCTTTAATTGATCTACATAATTGCTCTATCCCATATATTGAGCTTAAAAAACTTCACAATAAGTTCAAATTTCTAAAAGTATACATTCTACTTTACACTTCATATCTTATTCTAAACTTTTATAAAGTTGAGCTTTTTCACCTATTTGTGTCTGTTCAGCAAGGAATTCCTCCCGTTCTCGGAGAAAAAAAAACATTCCTATCCCTTCAAAGGAAGCTTGCATCTACAAGATTATCCAGTTCCTAAAAGGTTCATCACCAACGTAAGATGGCAAATAAGCCACCATGATTTAAACCTCAAATAAAATAACTACCAAACTGACACAAATAACCTCTCAATGTTAAAAGATCCTGGATCTACGCTTAATTAAACAGATTGGAACATATAACTGCATTCAGATACGGTCTTTAAACATATCCTTTCCCTAAACAAAATGAACACCTCAATAATTCCAAAAACGATCTATTTGACTTCATAAAACATATCAAATTAAAAGACACAATGTCCACTCATACCCTATTATGAAAAAAGTTTATTGATTTAACCAACAATATTAATAAGCACCTCAATATAATTATCCTAACAGATAGAACTACACCTTCTACAAACTCAAATACATCGGTTACGAAATCTTAATCTACAAAGAGCTAATACATATTTTAAAACCACCTCTAAGAACAAGCTCAATAGCATAAATAATGAAGCAAACTCCCTACTGACTTTTTGAACATCCTCAATTACAAGGAAATCGTAACCTCAGACACCCCGAGATCCACGTTAAAGGAGCACAAAAGAAGTTTTCAGGATAACCCATCCATTAGATTACCCTGCCCATCTTAATCTGGCATAGGCATTATTATTTTTAAAAATCATAGATAGAATCATCCCAAACGTTAAAAAAATACATTCATTAACCATTTAGTAATCCTCTGATGAGATAACCAATTGGTTTCTAAACCTTAGAGACAAGCATACTTTAAATATAGATTTCATCACCTTTGACATAAATAATTATTACCAACTCATTTCCAGAATCCTACTTAATAAATCACTAATCTTCGCAAAGAACAATTCAGATTTCACAGATCTGGAGATTAGACTAATAAGACTAGCCAGAAAATCCCTAGTGGAATTTCACAATAAATTTTGGGCTAAAAAAGATACACCTGACAACTTTGATATCTGAATATTCAGACTCTTCCCAGGTTACAGACCTATTAAGATAACTGAAGTTCGAATTCGGGAATCTGCAGGGTGGATTATACAGACATGATGCAATTCTTGTATCCAGGGAAAGACCGAGCCAATACAATAGCACAGTTAAGAATCTACACAACTTCTTTAAAAGACTAATTTTGGACCTGGTCTCTGAAACATTTAACCCTGTACCATGAACGAAACTTTACTCTTGTCTACGTGCATAATAAGACACTCCTAAATTTGGGCTACAATGATGAAATTAAATGCAAAAATAACAACTCGGGAACATTAACTGTTTAGTATGATCACACATAAAATTGCAATGACGGATAGAACACAACAGAATTCAACAACATCCAAGAAAACAAACATATATAACAATGGGCCCATAATGACTTATAACAATGGCAAACCAGCTACTCTCGATGAACATAGACCAATTAAAAGACTAAGGAGAAGGAATAACATTTGGTTAAATCCACCCTATAATTGTAATGTCAAAACTAATATCCCAAAGAATTTTTTAAATCATAGATAAATCTTTTAAAACATCTACATAGATACTATAAATACTCCAAATACTGCAATAACAACCCCATATGAAATACACACCTACATTGGAGTCAGTGCTTCCCCATTAACGCCTGCTTATCAAACCATATCT
>OY744515.1:27456053-27538553 GCA_963556195.1 Sepiola atlantica | reverse complement strand
AAAATCAAAATAACTGTTTCCATTCACGTGATACAGAGAAAATATTCGAGAAACTTTGGGTGTACCGATACCTCAGGTAGTGCTTCTTCATAATCACGAACAATTGTTGGTCGCCTTTTTTCAATTGAGACAATGTATACCCTGTGAAACAGTGTCTCCACAGTCAGTAGTTTATATCGAAAAGGATTATTAAAAAGCAGAAGAAAACCGGTATTGTTAATAAATGTTCATTATGATACGATATTAAAATTCTCTTTTTAGTATCGAAAGATAATGTATATCCCTTTAAGAACACCTTTGATGTGCAACGCAAAACTGGACTTCTACTGAACCGGCATTAGTTGTTTAATGTGGCAAAATAAGTCTAAAACGACTCGAAACAATGCACGAATAAGCATAGAAAAACTAGTGTTATTTAAGTGGGTTTCCTTCTCCAAGGCGAGTTGCACAACCGATGATTTAGAGTACAGTCTACATTACTATTTATGTCATAGCTTGAAAGATACAGAATTCATACTTTGTCTATGGTTATTAGTGAAAATAATGCTGGTAGCCGGTATATAATTCGAACCCAACACGTCAGGTCCACGATCCACGTCTACAAACACAATGGCATATCAACATTAATATATATGTTAATACTACACACTCACAGATAGAGAGACTGTGAGAAAGAAGAAAAGAGTATAATATATGTTCAGAAGAGATGGTGTATATGCAGGTGTCTTTTTACGGAAACACTCACCTGGGGATAGTTCATCGTATAAAATCACGTTAATCATGGTATTTCGAGGAGGTCCGAGATCGTCCTTTATAGCAAGGAGAGCCGAGGAAAAATGATTGAGACAACAGGAAAATAAAAAAGTAAACTACGAGAAAGAACCAGACTTATTTTCCCACCATGTCCATTACTTACAATGTATCATGTTTACTTTTCTGGCTAGCCTCCTCTCCCCTCCCCTCTCCAGATCACCCTCTGTCTATCTCTGTAACTCCCCTATCCCAACAATAAATTCGCTTACAATTTGTATTCTTTTAAATGTTCTATAATCTTCATCTCATTCTTTCGCTTCTCTCTTATACATCTTTCTATGTATCTCTTTGTAAACAATACTCATTTCCCACTATCCATCTCTTACCTTTTACGCGTGCTGTCTTTCTGAAACTTCATCCGTTTTAATTTTTTCTATTACTAATTGTTTTGTTTATGTTTTCTCCTACTCCCTTCGCGAATTACAATGAGCAATAGCGATGTTTCTTGATAATAGTATTTGACACACGCATTATATTTCGGTTGGGGATTCGAATTCACATAATCTTTACATAAAACAACAATAGAACGGTGGAATATATCTGTCAACACTTACGCTCATGTAATAATAATAATAATAATAATAATAATAATAATAATAATAATAATAATAATAATAATAATAATAATAATAATAAAAATAATAATAATAATAATAATAATAATAATAATAATAAAAATAATAATAAAAATAATAATAATAATAATAATAATAATAATAATAATAATAATAATAATAAAAATAATAATAAGCAATAGAACTTAAACAAAGCCATAGACATAAAACAAAAACGAAGCAGAAATAACACGACACATTAAACCAAAAGCACCGAAACCGCAATCCATTTAATAGTTACTGCCCCCCCCCCCCAAAAAAAATAGCTTTCAGCCTTGACTGACACCGCACAAAATAGTCGTGAAAAGTCAAAAAGGATTAAAAGGCCGGGGACGAAGTGAAGAAACCAAACCTCCACTGGAAGAATGCGGAGAACACTGGGACCTTGGGAGTGCTTCTTACCACCAGGGAATACTACTGGCAATTGCTAGCGAGAAGTAAATGGTAAGCGGATGTTGCGATAACGTAAAGTCATTTTGGGTTGTTATCAGAAAAGGTGGAGAGCACTGGAATTATTTGGAGGAGCCTTGTTGTCACTCCGAAAACACCGGTTATTGTCAATGAACGATCGCTGGTAATGACCTGTGTACGTAAATAATAGCACGTGGTTGCATCAGCATCAGGTAATGCCAGAGAAAATTATCATGAAGCATGTATCGGTCGACGTCGTACTCTATTTTTTTTCTTCTATCTCTCTATCTCACTCTATACCTTTATCTCGCCGTCTCGTTCTCGCCTCACCCTCTCTCTCTCTCTCTCTCTCTCTCTCTATATATATATATATATATATATATATATATATATATATATATATGTATATATATATATATATATATATGTATATATATATATATATATATATATATATATGTATATATATATATATATATATATATGTATATATATATATATATATATATATATATATATATATATATATATATATATATATATATATTTCACCGGACCTTGTAGCAGGCAATGTAGTATTAATAAAAATAGATGTTTTCCGAGCAGGCTTTGCGTATCAGTTGCCGTAGTACTCTCTCTCTCTCTCGCTCTCGCTCTCTCTCTCCTTCTCTCTCTCATATCTATACTTATCTCTATCTCTCTTCTGACCGTAACTTGTAAAATTCTAACAATGAATAATTCCATGTTACTTGTAAAAATACATAATTGTTTATGTTAAAGCTGTTATAGATAAAGTAATGTAAAACAATGTCATTAAGAACGCAAGCCGCTTAAGCCGTGGATGTGATAATTGAAATATATTTCTATATAAACAATGTTTCGAGTCGGAATAAGTATTAGTTAAAATAAACGGAAGCAAACTAAATTTCCCAGTGTAAAAACCAGGCTCCACGTAAGAAAAAAGAATTCGCTAATAAGAATCACCTAGTTATTTATTAGATTCATTTCTATAGAAAAAAAAACTCCGAGAAACAGACATACATTTTTAATACAGCATCTAATAATAATAATAATAATAATAATAATAATAATAATAATAATAATAATAATGATAATAATAATAAAAATAAAAATAATAATGATAATAATAATGAATTAAAAGACACACACCCGTGGTTGCGCCGAAATGTATTGGTGCCGCTAAAATATTCATGAAAGATAATGAAGCAGATCGGGAAGGGATAGAATGCGCGGTCTTCCGCTGTAAAGACACGGAGAATGCTTGAGGAACAGATGGGCTTGTTGCCATTCATGTTCCAGCGAAAAACACCATCCAATAAATCAATCATATACGACCCATGCGAGAACAGAAAATGATGTTCAACTGTTGCAAGCAGAGGTTCTGGTGATCTGATCAGACATTGTTGCACACAGCCTACGGAAAACACTATCCTCTGTTGCCAGTGAGCAATCACTTATAAAAGGAGTGTTCGAAAAGACTTACTTGGTACAAGTAATAACCCTGGACAACCCCCAGAAAAAAAGAATCAGGAATTTTCAGTTTAGATATATAAAAAACTCCCAAAATCTCCCACCGTCTTACATTAAGTGTTAAGGAAGTATCTGAATGAAAAGACTGACGATGGAATTTAACTCGCATACCTCTCAGCTGGAAAGTTAATTGAATAACTGGAATCTTGTGGATGACTATTGCTCCAGTTTTAGACTGATGATTCAGCATTTATCAATACTTAAATCTACTCCAGGATAAGCATTAATAAGATGCATAGATTATAAATAGAATGATGAAAATAGTATGAGAAGATTGGAAATGAGGAATCTAATAGACACAATTTGATTTTTGATTAGAACGGTGCATCACAAGTATGTCTTGACATAGGATTTGAAGACAACAAATTTGTAATCAACAGAAAGCAACCTCATGGGAATATGTTCCACAGATGGGTACTTCTTGTAAATACATTTTGTTCGTAGTAATTCTGTTCGCAAACACAAATTTATTTTCAGTTGTGACAGAAGTTATTGCTGTAAATGCCCTATGAGAAATGAAAAGAGTAGAAATACTATCTGTGTGAGAAAAGGGTTTTAGAGAACAGATGAATATATATCTCACTCGATTTCAAAATCGGTTCTCTACTAGTGCTGATACAAAACCTATGTTTTGCGCAATGCCCAATCTTAGTACTGATCGGACTCTTAAACAGGTAGAGGATTAGACGAAGAGTCAGGTACTCGCTGGGGCGATCGAATGATCAAACTATTTTCCAACGGCTTTCTCAACAGATTGGGTATAACTCTTCAATTTTAGATATGGAATGAAAATCAGTCCTAGGAGCTTATCAAAGAAACGGCTTCATTAAGGAGAGAGCCATTGATGTCAAATGTAGCAAACCAAGTATTATGACATTTGTAATGAAATGAGAGAAGATTGGTGTCATAAGTAAATGTAAATGAAAGAGATTTTAATCCAGAAAACATATTAAATAGTGTTACTGTTTGTCCTTAGTGATATCGATTGTCTCGAAAAGATTTGGTAGAATTATGTCCCTGTCATATGCCAGACAGAATACATGGTGGATTAAGACGTATCAAACAGCTCTCTCCGGATACGTCGACACAAAGAAGTTATATTTTTACAGTTTTAAATGGAGAATATATATTACTTGTTGATTTATGCCACAGAGTTATAATCAATTATTTCTTTATATTCGTAAAATATCTCACATTAACCACCACTACACATCAACAGACGACGGAAATATTAGATTTCTTTTAAAAAGACAACAACTTTTTCACCGGAGGAAAAAGAACAAGATATTTTTAAAAGTGTTTTTCTTTAAAAGAAAAACATACAAAAATAAATGGCTATTTCTAAATACATATATAAAATAATTTCAACAAAATAAAAAAACGTATTTGAGGAATCACAATTAAAGATGTTAACAGCTTTCATCTAACAATTTACACAGACAGTGGAATAGTTTACAGACATTTTTAGCGTTCAGCAATGGCTTTTTCACGTTCGTTATAATTGTCTAAAACTGACAAAACGATTCTGACGACTATATTACCTTTGCAGGTGATATAAATTGTGAATGCAAACAATTTCAAATGAATCGGTTTAAATGTCTGACAATCATTGCAGTTCTACAATCGCCACAAAATTCGGGCATTCCTACCCGTTTACTTTCCAGACAGGACTAGGATAAAAATGTTCCAGTCAAAGCAATAACTACGGAATACCAAAATATATTAGACCATAAACCCGAAACTATAGTGGTACATAAGTCCAGTAATCCATCTACTAAATACAATGTCTAAGCAAAGACTAATAAACCTCATACAATGAAAACACCTCCAACTACTTACTGGTCGGTGGCATGTATTCTTCGCACTTTAGTGTATAGATGTATTACTGATTTGTAAGTAGCTATCGAGGTCGGTTTAAGCTTGACAGAGCTTCGAATATCATCCTTATCTCACGTTATATGTGAGTACATATTGGGAAGCCAGCGTTAACATAATCTATTTGATAATTCTGATTTAAAGTTGCTGGTTTAAAGATTATATAGAGGCGTTGAATGTTTTCGATATTCTTCTAAAGCGTGTTTTAATACTCAAAATTTGTTTTTTTCTATTTTTGTAAAGAAAACACAAGACAGTGTTGTACTTCTACTGTACAAAATGACCCGTAGTAATGCACAAACACACATCTGCAATCGTTTTTTTCAGCGCCAATCTTCATTCTCTGAGGTTGATGGGATTCACTTCGTAGAACGTGTGATTGTTTCATTTGGATTGCAAAGTTTTTGGTTGATACAATTTTACTTTGGGCATCTATGTATTAGCTGGATGATAGCTTACGAACGTAGCTACGTATATTGTCCAAAGAATGGATGAACAATTATGAGAACTGAGACATAACTGTTCAAAATATATGTTAGCTGCAAACCCCCGAAAAAAGCAAAACGTTTTTCTTTGGCTTATTCAGTATTCATCTTGGTTACGTCTTCACATTGACTTCACATGACTCACTGATAGTAAATGTGTTATTCTATTAGTAGATACTTACAGTAAATGGATTGATATTTTTTTCAATAAGTCGCAATAACTCGGAGGGAGCTATTTTAAAATTACAACACATTTTCAGCCTATTTGAAGTTCTAGGGACCATAGTCTCTAACGAAGGTACTGCTTCTACTTCAATGACATTTTCAAGTTTCTGCAATAAGAAGAATGTTAACCATATACGCACGGCACCATTTCATCCTCAATCCAATGGGCAGGTCGAGCGATTTGTGGATACATTTAAGAGAGCACTTTTAAAACTCAAATGGATGGATCTACTCCAGAAATCCTGAGATATTCCTTGTAAGTTATAGAGCTACATTAAACTTTATTGTTCCTTACGATAGTTGACAACGGTTGCAGCTGGAGAAAATTGTTTACGAATGGATGTCATTCGTTTAGCTGCACACACTTTTTCACTGGATATATTGTGTGAAGTATGTGAGTATTCTCAACAACGCACTCCAGTAAATCAATAGGACCAACCTAAGACTCAAATAAAGATGTTACCAAGGAGGACGGCCTGCATCTCAAATCGTGCAAATCTTGAAAATCCAATGCAGGTGAACCACAACTACTATAAACCTATCAGATCAGCAGAGGGCGAATAGCTAGTAAGTGGCTGAAGCAACCTCTTGTGCTAAACCCTATTAATGGCTTTGATGAGGCTAGAACTGTTGCGTTATAAACACAGCCTCCATAGAGAGATTAACTGATACTAACTTGTTAAATACTATAACAGACATCGGTTTTGATTAGCAATAATTCAATGGTAAACTGCTGCTGCTAGAATGCTAACTTAGTTGAAATAGTTGAAATAGTGACATTGACTACTTGATGGGGTCGGTGTATTTGGAATCGATAATGGCAATTTAATATCTTTTCGGATCTATCTTAACCTTCAACAACCTCTAATTTATAATATATAGAATCTTATGTTCAAATAATTAAATACATTGAGTGTTTTCCCTTTGATATTTTGTTGTGGCATTGAATACTCCCAAATACTTAATTTGCAGTTAATCTTTAAGGAAAGCATATCAAAAACAAGCGCATAAATTGGTAATATGCAGATGCGTCAATAAAATTTAACATTTGTAGATAATACTAATAATAATACTAATAATAATACTAATAATAATAATAATAATAATAATAATAATAATAATAATAATAATAATAATAATAATAAAAAATAAGTATACCTATAACCTACGGAATTTATAATCATGCTATAGTTTTAGATATTGGCTGACTGTTTGGAAATAGATGAACAGGAAAAGACAATCAATCATGCCATGGTCTAAAAGGCCAAGCTAGGTAAAGGGAGATGAATAACATTCAAAGAAAAAGACAAAGAAAACAACAAAAAAACAAAATGATCCGGGAAAAGTTAAATATATTTTGAATGAAATAAGAAACACATCATAAAGAGCAAAGTAAAACGAGAATGGGAAGAGAATTTGTGAGAAAAATATTGATAAAGGTCGCGTAAAATAATACGTAAAAGTTGAGAAAGAAAAGATATACTAATTTAATGATTTCATCGAGCGATAATATTTCCCAACAGACGAACGTTTCCCGAGAAAAAAACAAAAATAAAATACTAAGACACATTAATAATAAATACAAGAAATGCTTACTCATAGAAATGACCATGGAATCTGACCCTCTTTATCATTCACGTACACACTAATATATATATATATATATATATATATATATATATATATATATATATATACATACATACATACATACATAAATATATATATATATATATATATATATATATATATATATATATATATATATAGAGAGAGAGAGAGACATATGTGTGTGTAAAATAATATATAAAACTAAAATAAAATGGGTAAAATTATCAGACAAATTGCAATACAAGTGGAGCACAATGATGTATCCTTGTACCATGTAACTTCGAAACACCTGAACGTTTTCAGGCGTAATATCGACCCACACATGATCTATCTTGACTTCATTTTATTCCACTTAAGTTGCCATTTGCTTTAGCCTTTATTTTTTATCTATAAATGTTGTCGAATTTTCAACTAATAAATATATATAACACACACAATATATATATATATATATATATATATATATATATATATATATATATATACATATATAAACATATATATATGTATATCTTTACATATATATATATATATATATATATATATATATATATATATAATAAGATAAGTGTTACTACAGTTTTGAAACGCCGTTGAAATAATTGTCGATCTTCGGCTACGCCGTAAAATTCTGACCATGTAAAAAAGAAAAAGAAAAAGGGTCTGATTCTATATATATATATATATATATATATATATATATATATATATATATATATATATATATATATATTATCATTAATATTATTTCCTAACTAGGAGTGTTTACACAAGTCAGTATCAGTTATTACTCACTGATAATAACCAGTCGTGTTCTCTGATGTCTGAGCGACAACAAGTCTCCCCAGATGTCCAGTACTCTCCCACTTTTCTTTAGATAACCAAGGCAAATCACGTTGCGCTTTTGCAACATCTGTTTACCATTGATTTTTCGATAACAACGCTATTTGGTACACTCTAGAATGTGAGTGGCACTAAGCCTCCCTAATGTTCAAATACTTTCCACACCATTCTAGTGGAGGCCTGATTAGTGCTCTCATCTCGGTTTTTTTTATCTTGCTTGATCCTTCACACCATCTGATGTCTTCATCTGCACGTTTGTATGAGTGAAACGTTTGTATGAGTGAAATCAAATGGTGTCGAGCAGTTTTTAATTCCCTTTAGGCTGGTGTGATGTTATTTTTATATTTTTGTTCGTTTTTTACTTTAATTTTTTTTATTATTATTATGATTATGATTATTATTATTATTATTATTATTATTATTATTATTATTATTAGTAGTAGTAGTAGTAGTAGTAGTAGTAGTAGTAGTAGTAGTAGTAGTAGTATTTTTATGTAAGTAGTAGTATTGGGGCAATTAATCGGAATCGGAATTAAGAATTAGTCAAATCAGACCTTTGTGTTAGATGGCATTTGGTATCGGAATCGGGAACATTTTAGCTTAATTTTCAATTTTACAACGATTCGTTTCATTATTTGGGGGAGGGGGGCTTAAAACTTAATTGTTCATTGCTGGTTCTAATGAAAAAATAATATATGATTATTGACCTACCAGTAAAACGTAAATCTATATATCAACGACTGTAGGTACAAATGGGATAGGAATAAATGACACCAGAAAAAATGACGCAGTAAAGATGGCACAGGTAAAAATTGCAAGAGTGGATACATAATGAATAAGTGTAAAGTATAGATGAAAATCTCTCAATAAGTATATGAAAATCGTGGATAGATTAAAAATGTAGTTAAATTAAAATGAAAGCTATATATATACATTTAAATGTAGATTAGGGCCATCAGCTAAATCGCCCACTTTATGAGATTCAACTTATTTTTAGTGACTACGTGCGAGCACTCTGTTAAACCTTGGAAAAACAATTATTTTAGAATTAAGAATGGGGGATTAGTTTTGAATATAAATTTAACGTAAAACGATTAACCATTTTTGGCACAGTGTCTAACAAAATACCGGTTTAAGGGCATATACATCAATTTTATTTTTGTTTAAAGGCGATAAATATCGTGTGTTATTTCTATGGGAGAGTATTTAAAAAAAACACCTCTCCCTTAACCGAACCACTAACTTTCAATCCAGATTGCAACAGTCCCTCTCCAAAAAAAGAACAACAACAACCCTCTTTTAACCTGACCACAAAAACTAAGACCATGTGGCACCCCAAAAAACTCTTCCGTAACCATAACTTTAACACTGAGCTCAGATGACAACAGAATATCACCCCCCCCCCAAACAAAATGAACAGAAACATGATTACATCTAAGAAAAATGAACCAATATTTTGGTTACAATATTATTTAAAACTCTATTGGAGTAAACGTCGCTTCCCAGAACGTAGACACATCGATGTTATTTGCTTAGAAACAACAGAGTAAATACTTATTTAAAAATATTTATTTTTAAAATATGGGGGTAGTCTTAGCCCCCATTAACAACTAGAAGGAAGGTAACCTAGACTCTACCTTCACTAACAACTCGACTTTATTTATTTCTAAAATTGGAATACATTTTAAAATATTAATTTAAAAATATTGAGGTGTTTTTGCCTCTATTTAAAACTATAGCTTCCTAAAACTTAGATACATTCATTTTATTTGCTTGAAAGCAACAGGCAAAAATCATTGTATTATTTGGATATTTGGAGTTTTGCTCTTATTCTGGATGTTATTTTTACATGGTGTTGGCAGTTATAACCCCCGACATTCTTGAAGTGCATCTTGTTTAACTCGGAGGTTTTATGTCGAACTTGTAAATCTGTACGGAATTTTGCACGAAACCCTTTATTAAATCCACGGGGGTAACTTGTTCTTGTTTGGTCAACCATGATAGAATAGAAATTTTTAAAAATATTCGACTATGGTCTATTGTTTGCACGCGAAGTTCAGGATGCCATCCATAGGATCAAATCCTAATAAATATAATTACTCCATTCACGACTCAATCTCCATCGTATGTCAAAAATTCTGCTCACTTCGTAGAAAAACATCAATAATTCTCTCATTTACTATAACTAGGTATTGAGTCTGGACGAAGTCAGTCTGTTCACGTAAATTCCTCAGACTTTAAGAACATCTACTTCAATTACAGAAGACAGAAAAGATAAAGTGTAGTATCAGAAAAAGTGAAGATTAGTAGGCTATATTCAATGTTTATAAAATAGAATAAAAAATAATTTGTCGACTTACGACGAACTGCTGCAACTCAGGTTTGTTTTAAAAGAAAAATACATCTTTAGTTGGCCTACTATTTTCAATTAATTACTAGGCAAAACGTTGAAAGAAAAACGTTAGAAAGATCTACTCGTGCAATGTGCGTACCCCCAACATGGGTATTGTTACTTTTGCCAAAGATATGCACACATTACACTGGTTTTACTGTAATTTTTAAATTGAAATAAATAACAACTCTTTCACAAAATACTAAGAAATTTAAAGAAAACTTGGAATCGGTAATTGTATCAGAATCGAGAATTTTGAACAGAATTGGTAATTGTATTAGAATTGAAAAAAATATTGGAATCCTTCCATCATTAGTAAAGAGATGTATTATATGTTTAGTTACGCAAGAATATACTCCTAACGAATATGTTTATGAACTTTCGAATTATATTAAAATTAAACTTGTAGATTAGAATCTCATTCAATACTATAGAGACAATAACGATCAGCCAATTGCAGCTTAGTGTTACGATAAGCGAAAATTACGATTTCCAATTTTTCTATGAAAATATCTTTTAAATTACGTTTGTGCAACCAATGAAATTATTTATTTAACCGTAATTTCATAGAATGCAAGATAAACAGAATTTGTCCAATTCTTACATATTGCGACTACCTTATGCTGTAGACTTACATATCTTTATTTACTTTCCTCCCCACGAGGTCAGAGTTAGACAAAAGGTTGTTTTTTAATGTTAAGAAAAACCCAGCTCACCAAAAAGTGGCACTCTAGATTATAACAAAATTGAATATTGATTCACCAGCCTAGAAGTATTTCTCCTTCACAGACAGAAAGATGAAAAGTGTGTAACAGTTCAAATAATTATCTCCCTTGTATGAGCTTCTAGTATTACAAAAGTGACATATTCTGCTTACACAATGCTTTAGTAGCATAGGTTGAACACTTGGAAATAATTACCGCCAGGAAGTGATGCAAAGTTTGCTCTGTGTATTTTCTATTTATTTATGGGTTTGTATGTATTTTGTTCTATTAATCATGTCGTCTTTATCATGTGTATTTTAGTGTACGATGACTTATGATCTATGTATCAGAGAAAATGGAAAGCAGATACAAGCAAAACATAACCATTTGTTAAATCCATAGAGCACTATTTTGTTCTTCACTGGCTGGTACAAATAGTATAAGAGCAGATACTATATTTTACTCCTAGTCAAAAGGCTAAGCATGAATTAATGTGTCATCTATGAGACTATATTTCTACACATCAGCATATTAGTAATTCACATGAGATGTGCAATATTATCAGACAGCTTCTAATATCAATACTGAACATTTTAGCACATGCTAATTATCAATTGATTGAAAAATAATTCACATCGATTATAGCTTCCTACATGTTTGTACTGAATATACAATTTTGAAACACGTGATCACGTGATGACTTATATGTTTAGCATGAAGTGCATTTATTTACAATATGTTCAGGTTCAATTTGAATTTCCCTTCAATGTTAAAAAGATTTCGTCACATTCGTGTCTTCCGTATTCTATGTGCCTGTGTGCATATATTTGGCAATACCCGCAGAAAATAACTGTAAAGTAAAGCGAATAGTGAAGAAATCTTAACTTGCACTTCATATCATATTCCACGAAATATTATTGTAGGTCGAATGTCATACAAAATATTAGTAAGCTGCCTTTCAGTGTCGCGAACACATAGCTACCTCTTATAAGCTTGCCTGCGCGGGGAATCTATATTGAAAGACGGGTAGCGCAATTACTATCCGCACCTCTCCTGAAGTAGTATTGTTTGTCTATTGGAAAAGAATAAGTTCAGGGCGTCTGGAAACAATGCAGGAAGAAGCAGAAAAAAGGTATTATATCCGACGTTTCTGATTGCTACACTAGCTGCACAATTAAGGCTTGACGTTATTGTTCATTGTATCATTTTATTTACTTCTAGAGGGAAGATATACTAATTTCCCAAAGTAATTATACGAAGTAGTTCAGTACCTTCGACAGAAATTGAGCATGTCGGGCCCATCCCCTGTGACTGTAATCTCTACATCAAACCGCTGTTATACACACACAAATAATATGTCTTTGATCATCTTTAGTCCGCTATAAAAACGCAATTATCCGAGATGTGTAGCATTTGACTCATATAAAAAATTGATACGTTAAACGATTTATTATATCCATCACAAACTGCCAGACGGACAGACACGTTTCCAAATGTATTTCATTACAATTAATACAGAAGAGTACATTACCCTTATTTAACCATCCTTGCATCCCTGGTATATATTTATGAATTGCTTTAAGAATATATCGTCCAACTAAATCAGAAGCCACTCGTATATATGGGGCGTCCATAGTTATATCAAAATTAAGTTAGCACTTTTCTTGGTTCATAATTTGCTGTCATATTAGATTATTGTTCTTCTAGCCGGCTTATATATATATATATATATATATATATATATATATATATATATATATTTCTAATTTCGTCAATTTTCTTTATTTATAAAGCTTTATTTAACAATGATAGAGGAAATTTAGAAAATAGTATTTGTCTCTATCGACTGCTATAAGTATTGTTTTACTTTGGGTAATATATATATATATATATATATATATATATATATATATATATATATATATATATATATTGTCTCGGAAGTTTCTCAACCATTAAAACTATATTAAAAAAAAACTAATAGTCCCAAGTCTTTCAGTGGAAAATCATTCATGTAAGTCAATTTATTTTTTACAGTTATTATATTAGTTTGTTTCTAACACTATTTTAAGGGATCATTAGTTGTTTACAATGAAAAACTGTTTCGGGAATGTAATATATATATATATATATATATATATATATATATATATATATATATATATATATATATATATATATATATTAAACGACATCTATAGTCATTTAAATCAAATTTCGGGATGACAAATGATAAAAAAAAAAACATATGCTATTTACGTCCATAGCGGGTTTTAATAACTTTATCAAATGAGTAATCAAGTAATCCCTCCATGATGAATTCACGCGTAAAATTCAATATGTTCGTCATAGAAATATCAGCATAAATCCCCCATTGTATAAAAAGCAATATTATCATCATGCTAATATAGTATGAAAAGTCCACGGTTATCCCTATCTGCACAATAACTTGAAAAAACTTCAATAAACATCATCATTGACGTGATATATAATTTGAACCATCCATCATTAACTATATCGATTTAAGTTGAACAGATATTAACCATATTGAATTCAATTAGTGCAAGTGATACAAAACGTGCTGCTCTCTTCATTACATATGACCACGTGTTTAATAGCGTGAAGTATTCTTGTTTTAATATGAGTATAAAGGTGGTACAATATTTTAACAAAATTCCATTAAATAAAATATTCAAGTAGCGCAGAATTTGAACCACCCTTACATTAAATATGCCGATAAAAAAATACATAATTGACCTACTCTTCATTAGACATAAATATTAAATGATATAAAAGGTGAACTACGCTGCATTATCTTATATATAAAGTAAAGACGTTTTTTCCCCTGTACCTTCGCGTTGAATAGGAAAATAAACTCGATGTGAATAGGTTACTACAATCACTACAACATCAAGTTTATTCGCTCGAGCGTGTTCTTAGCAAACTCTAGACTCTTACATCCACCTCGGGCAAATTATTACTTTCGTTCCTCAATCAGTAACTCTCCCCAAACGAGACACCATACAGGTAGTAGCAAGAACATTTCTCTCTAACATTTTACTCCTCCCACGCTACCAGTCACCACCGGGAACAACTACACAACGGATACTTTCACACAATTTACACCTTATTATTTACGTTAAACATGCCTTCACCTCACCACACAGTAGCATACGTTGCACAGAAAATATAACAGACGCTCCCTTCAATACATCTGACTACGTCACTTCCGCCAATTAAGATAAAGGCTTCTACTCTCAGCCTCAACCAGCAACTACAGATCAGGAAACGCCTGCCAGATTCACTACCTTTAAACAATTATACCGATTCCCCTTACCGATCTAACTTTTCTTCAGGTAATACACCGTTCCTGTTCTGCTATTTCCGTTATACATTCATCTACTTCACTTCTTAAAACTGATGCTACAATACTAACGTAATATGTCCAGGAAAAAAAACGGTTACAGATTAAGCGATTGACATTCCATTATTCTTCCTACGTAGCATTTTCACGTTAGCGAATAACCGATTACATTAAACTGAACACAATGACAATCGCAAACACGACGTTTTATTCACCTTCATTGTACTAATAAATACATTAGTACACTTCTGACACAAATTACAACATTTCTTCCTTCTACATAATTTGCACCGAACACTCCCCTTCCTTATTCGATTTAATATGTAATACTTACTTTTTCATTAGTTTACTTTTCGCAAGCCTCAATCAGATCAGTTTACGTTAGTAACAAGTTGAGAAATACTGGTGGTGGCACATTACGAACTACAACCACTTACATATATAACTACAGTTTACTTTATTTAGCACAAAGAATACACATCAAACATATTATATTACATACTAAACAATATTCCATATAACTTATGTTTCTGCCGGGGGAGAGGTAAGCTTCAGTTTACACGTATTATTCACTTTTTTCCTTATTTCACGTATCGAACACCGATTACATATTACAAAAATTAAAAAATTTCAACTCTAAAATATAAGATAAAAAATTTAAGTTTTCTTTATGTTACGAAATATACACCTCAAGAATCAATATATACCAATAATTATACCTATCACTTACTTTAAAAACAAACATGTGACTTCTACACTATTTGAACCGAACTGAGTTGTTTTTCAATTCGTTAATAAAATAAGCAAATACTTTTTACAAATGGGATTTCAGTTACCGACTATGAGAAGAAAAAAAATTCAAAAGAACAGATCCTTGAATTTTCTTGTAATAAATAAGGATACTTCTGTATTTCAAACATCACTTGGAAGACTTCCATTCATTCCACCGAGTGCCAGACTGAATGTTTAATTTTAAATTATAAACTTTCGTTTTAAACGATCACTATTGACTCTTCTGATAGAATTTTAATTCATACAATAAAAAAAATCACTGTTGACTATTTTGAGAAACTTTTCAATCATACAATAAATAAATCAATGACTATTCATGAAAATTATACATTTTCGTTTTAAAAATCACTGTTGCCTACTTTGCGAAAGTTTTACTTCATACAATAACAAAAAAAACATTTACATTGTTTTTATAAGTTACTAAATAAAAAAAAAACATTGTTGAAATCGATTAACTTCTTTGGGAAGAATTCCCTCACCGTTAACTACTTTGAGACTAGTAACAAAAGAAACAAACCGATTAGATACATCTTTTTTAAAGAAAAATAACAAAACACCGCGCTTACAGATTAGACAAATATCATTCCCTTATTCTTCTTTCGTAACAATTCACAGTAATCGAATAACGGATTACATTAATCCGACCACCTTCACAATCGAAAACATGCTACGATACGAACACAACCAGTGCCCAGTTATTCACCTTAATTGTAAAAAAAATAGAATAATTCTGATATTTCATATTATAATATTTTTTTTTTAATTCAACTCTAACAATTAATAAAAACATTTACGTTTTCCTTATTTACATGAAGTTAAAACAACTTAATTCCACCGAGTCAACCTGAAATGCCAGACTGCATTTTTCATTTTACATGATAAATTTTAGTTTTAAACCATCACTATTGACTATTCTGATAGAAGTTTAAATCCCCCGTGCTACCGTGTTGACAAATGTTTAACATTAAATAAAAAATTCGTTTTACTAGAATGGGATCGAACGCCAAAAACTGTAACGTCGTAACCACTAATCCACCGATGGGGAATATAATATTAATATGAAAATTAATATAGTTAAACGAAGCTCGTTCGATATATATTGAAAGCAATTTACTTTGATTTCACCAGTATTTTTATTTTTATTCTTTTATAAACACCGGCTTTGTCTGTGATAAGGGCCATTGGAAAATTAAAGAGGCCTACATAGCCCCATTAAAATCCCCCCCCCCCAATTACCTTGGCATATAAATTCCATTTTCTTTGGCTGAAAAGAAAAATGGAAAATGAGCACCACTGAAACACACAAATATAATTAATGTAGGCTGCAGAGAATTACAAATTGTATTCGGATGTGGGGGAGGGACACTAAAATTACGATTATATGCTTATTTTTAATAATGAAGACTATTTTCTATTTTTTTTATGACTGCGATTAAGTCACGGGAGCCAAATGCCGATGGCGATCGGGAAAAGTGCTGCCCGTTTTATGTTACGATTCACCTTCTGGCGAGCAAATGTACGGTCCACCATGTGTAAGGGGGGGGGGGCATAACAATAAGTAAAAAAAATGTTCTTATAACATTACATGCAGACAATCCTCTTTACTTTTAATTGCTTGCTATTGTTTAATTTGAGTCGCGTAAACCAAATACTTGATTGTGCTTGGTGGCAGTAAGTGGCGGCGACAAAAACTGCTGTCCTTATATGTCATAGCATACATGTACACTGTTGAGTGGCAGAAAAGAGGATACAAATTGAGATCCTCTGACATACATTCAGTTCTCAGTGCGGAAATTCCAGATCCAGTGGCAGATCCGGTTTTACATGATTTCATTAGGCACCATACGATTCATGGACCATGTGGAAACATAAACAGATGTTCACTCTATCTCTGCAGTAAGAGATATCCAAGACACTTCTTGAGTGAAACTCAATCGGATACAAATAACTACCCACAATATCGACGACTATCTCCTTTAGCTGGAGGTTTTGAGACGACAGTTACCCTACCTGGCAACATAACAGTTCCACATAATAAACTGCTTTGTAAGATTTTTGATGCACATATCAATGTTGAATATTGCAACAGCATGAAATCACTAAAATACATTTGTAAATATGAAAATAAGGGTAGTGATCAAGCTATCTTCACAATTAAAATTAATCAGTTCATCTAGAAAATGGACAGCGTATATACTTTACTGAAAGTACTGCAGCAGATAGAGTTGCAAAATCCACCTTCAACCACTCTAACAACTTTCTTCAAATTGTGTCAAACAGATTTTTTTGCACGTACACTTTTGTACTCAGAAGTTCCACTTTATTATACCTGTGACACTAAAACTAAGGTCTTCAAGCGACGGTTACAGGGTAAGCCAGTTCCAGGCTATCTGTGCGTTAAAAGAACAGAAGTTTTGGGCAGGGTATACACCGTGCATCCAAATCAATGTGATTGTTTATGTTTGAGACTGCTTCTACACAATGTTAGAGGTTTACAGAGCTTTAATGACCTAAAAACAATCAATGGTCAAGTTAGGACTACATTCAGGGATCCATGTAGTGCACATGAGCTACTTGAGGATGATAACCACTAATATGCTACATTACAGGAAGCATCTATATCTGAATCTGCAGACAATTTGAGACATTTGTTTGCCATCATGTTGACATCATGTGCAGTGTCTCATCCAAAACGACTTTGGGATGCACAGAAAGAAGCTTTTAGTGAAGATTTCCTTCTTAGGAAACACAATCCACAGCCTTAAATTGATATAACATTTTTAGACAACATCTTCAATATGGCTTCAGTTCATATCGAAGATATGACTTATAAGATGAATGGTAAAACACTGACAAAATTGGGTCTTACCTCACCTAATCGATCTAATACACATCCGGTCATTACTGCATGGGCGCGTGAAATTAGTTATCAACCTCATGAGCAAGCATCAATTGTTCGAGATGGTATCGCACAAATAAATAATGAGCAAGTCCATACTTTTCGTACTGTAGTTAATACTGTAGAAGAGCAGCAAGGTAGCCTTAAATTATTTGATGCACCCGGAAGTACAGGAAAGGCATTTGTTACCAAATTAATTCTTGCTAAAGTTTGGTCAGAAGGCAAAATAGCTGTGGCAGTCACATTATCTGGCATTGCAGCCACTCTTCTTCCTGGTGGAAGGACAGCTCACTCCACATTTAAGTTGCCATTATCTAATACAATATGCTGATCCAATTTGTCAAATAGAAAGGGGATCAGATTCAGCCAAAGTTTTACAGAAGTGTTCCTTGATCGTATGGGATGAATGTACAATGTCACATAAACAAGCGTTCGAGGCTCTAGATAAAACATTGCGTAATCTCAAGAGACGTGATGTTGTTATGGGTGGCATAACACTTTTATTATCAGGTGACTTCCGACAAACGCTTCCTATTGTTCCACGTGGAAGTCTCGCTGATGAGCTGAATGCTTGCATTAAATTGTCATATTTATGGAAGTACATTAAGACTGTAACGTTATTTACAAACATACGTGTACATCTCAATAGTGACCCAATAGCTGGTGAGTTTGCCTCCCTCCTCCTAAAAATAGGTGATGGCAAGCTTGCAAAAACCAACAATGGCAAGATTGTTATTACTCCAGGTATTGGCTCAATTGTTTCATCACTCACATAACTTCGAAGCAAGGTTTATCCAAATATAGCCGAAAACTATGTGCATCCTGAATGGCTAACGGAGAGAGCAATTCTAGCTCCTAAAAATGACATGGTGCATGTCATCAATCAACAACTGTTTGATGAAATTCCAGGTGATGAACAAACTTTCACTTCTGTGGATTCTACTCTCGATGACGACCAGACTGTACAATACCCTACATAATTTTAAATTCATTAGAATTGCCTGGTATGCCAACACACAGCTGAAAGCTGGATGCCCAATTATGTTACTCCGGAATCTTGATGCTCCTAGGCTATGTAATGGAACGACTCTGTGTGTTAAACGCATGCAACCTCATGTGATAGAAGCTGTAATACTAACTGGTGTGGCAAGGGGCAAACTGACATTCCTTCCGAGAATATCCATTATTCCGTCGGATTCTGCAATACAATTTAAAAGGCTTCAGTTCCCAGTGAAATTGTGTTTTGCCATGACAATTAACAATCATTGGCAGTGGTGGGTCTAAACTTGACTTCACCTTGCTTTAGCCATGGGCAGTTTTATGTAGGATGTTCAATAGCTTTGGACGAATAACTTTTACCATTATAAAGAAGACATCTGTTGGAACAAATACAAGAACACTAGGATACAGCTCCGTGTTAAATCCTATTTTAATTACCTAAATTACTTCCAGTGAAATGATTTATTTTCGGAATCTATTTAGTTAACTTAAAAATTAAAATCAGGCTGTTATATTTCCCCGGGCAACGCCGGGACACAGGTCCTGCTAGATAAGAATAAATTGTGAATATTCAGTTTGAATATGTATACGTTATGTATTACCAAATAACGAGTAAATATCTCATTAATAGTCCGTAATATGTTTACGTGACGTACTTCCAAGTTCTCTCTCTCGCTCTCTTCATATACACACATGTATATATATATATATATATATATATATATATATATATATATATATGTGTGTGTGTGTGTGTGTGTGTGTGTGTGTGTGTGTATTATGTACTTTTAAGCTATATAAATGAAAGGACGAATGAAAAGCATTTGGATTACCTATGTAACTTTTTTCTTATAAGTTTACATATATATATATATATATATATATATATATATATATATATATATATATATATATATATGCGTAATGTACTTCCGGATTATTAGTGAGCAGCTTTATACCTGTCTTTAATATGTATGCGTCATGTATGCAGAAGTTTATTTCATTCATCACACCTAAATTACCATCAAAACAGGTTACTGTTATTTAGATCAATAATAGAAATCATATATTGGAATACGATATATAAAGTACAACGAAAAAACCTATCGACATTCATTTATCAGTCAAATTAGAATAACAACTTTTTTTAACAGTCTATGGAAAAATAATATTTGGTGTTATTTATTCGTAATTTATTGTTCCATTTACTCCATGTATATGCAATGTTGTGTCGCTATTGACAGCAACTAATTCAAGTAGTTTAATAAAAAGGATATATCATATGACATTTCTTTAAATGTTTGCTAATTAATTTTCAGGAGAGGTTATTTAAATTAAACTTACTAAAAATAAATATATACTAGGAAAGCCGTGACAAATAGGATAAAGTGATTGACTAACTGCCCTAGGTCTTTCTTATTCTCTTTCACTTTTCTCTCTCTGTCGCTTTCCTTCCCATCATTCCATCCCGTTCGCGACGTCACATGGAGCAAGACAGTGCGTGATACTGCTCCCAACCCGTTAGCGACCAACATTCATTTTTGATTTTTTAATGAAATAGTTTTAATTTAAACAACATCACACACACAAACAATCGCACAGGCGAATTGATTTTATCCTTCTTTTAAGTTCTTGACCGTATCTCATTTAAGATTAATAAATTCGTATCAAAATTACAAAAATGTGAATATCTATTCATATGGATAAATATACATGTTTATCTAATTATATTAATACATTCTAAAGATGTTGTCTTATGTTTACAACAAACTGATAAATGAAATCTGGGTTATTTAACATTTTAGTTTTTCAAGTATTTCATGTAGTTTAACTTAGCAAACGATAGCATACTGGTTAACCGAGCTAATATATATAAATATATATATATATATATATATATATATATATATATATATATATATATATATATATATATACTTATGTACTTATATATTATATGTGAAAGATGGTAGACTTGTCCGTAATATGTACATAAGACACACACACACACACACACATATATATATATATATATATATATATATATATATATATATATATATATATATATATATATATATATATATTATGTACTTAAATATTATATGTGAAAGATGGTAGACTTGTCCGTAATATGTATACGTTATGTACTTCCAGATTATCAGTGGCCATAGTATACATGTCGGTAATATGTATACATTATGAACCTCTAGATTATTAATGAATATCTTAATACCTGTCCGTTATATATGTATATATATATATATATATATATATATATATATATATATATATATATATATGTGTGTGTGTGGGGGGTGGGTGGGTGTGTGTGTGTGTGTGTGTTATACAGATTATCAGTGAAAAATGTTATAGTTGTCCATAATATGCATACGCTATTGACTTCCAAATTATAAGTGAACATCTTAATACCTAGTACCTGATTTGCAATATCCATTCTCATTTCATGATCCGGCGTTGATTAAATTAAATGGAAGAGAGCACAGAAGTCATGGAAATGTTTTATAAAGGAGAATTTCACGAACCTGAGATAAGTCTTGCTCATTAAAGGATTTCTATCAAAATTTAATCACTCGATAACGTAACTGTAATGTAAAAATTATGCAAATATAATGCCAAAATCGAAAGACGCCTGTGAATTCTGTGTATGAATTAAATATTCCCTGTGTGAATATTTTTGGTAGAGATTCCTGACCTTTCACAAGATTACAAAACCAGGCTCATGGGAATATTCGTTATGGATGAACAATTATTGTAATTTTCTTCATGGTGGGTTATTGTATGCATACGTGTCACAAGCAGAACACCCAAGGTTATCTGTTGTGTGAACAATAAAATCACCTGTCCGTAGATTTAGCTAGAAATATGAGTAAAGGTTAACTTATGGCAGCATTCCTCGTGGCGATAATCTTGTAAGTCTTTAATATTTATTATTAGCTGTGTGTGTATCGTCTGTGCATCGAGTGTGTAGCGCATCTGTATCGTACATACGTTTATACAGGATTCCCATATGGATATTTTCTCCTTGGTTTACAGTATATCGAAATGTCTATCTAGTCTATACTTGTGCACAATACAATGGTTGATTCATGTCATCCAATTGGATCAAAAACAAGTTTATAGTTTACAAACCGTCGGAAGAAAATGCAGGTTATCAACTTTCTCTACGACATGAATTGACACAATAGAGACAGTAAATGTTGACGTCGGTAGAGCAAGCATCCCAGTCCACACTCCCAAACTGTATCGAATAAACCAATCATAGAACCTTCCCACGTTGACACCTTGAATATATATATATATATATATATATATATATATATATATATATATATATATAGAGAGAGAGAGAGAGAGAGAGAGAGAGAGAGAGAGGGAGGGAGAGAGAGAGAGAGAAAGACAGAGTGTTCCATCGAGATGTATTTGATATTTGGGTAGGAAAAATAATTAATAATTAATGTATTCTCAAAATTAAATATGTATCTTTTAAAAGAGATTTTGCTGAATACATCAGAAAGAAGCAGCTCTGTACACCATTTTGATCATTGATGTTGCAAGCCGTTGGTGTCTTTAACAACTGCATCTCAAACAAAATAATGCATGGATTTGCAATTGGGAATGTTGTGGACAGAACTTTGACTGGCAAAATACTGACGTTCACAGACAGTAACTTTACGGTGTTCCCGGAGGTGTGAGGCGGGGACAATTTCTGTTCCCAAACGTATAGCTATCTCGTCGTTACCCTCACTACTTGGTGCTAACAATAATAGACAGCAAGTTACTATAGTAATCGTAATTGAGTCTGTGTAGCTTTTCGTAAATGAGGAGCGGCATGATGTTACATTCGATGGAAACACACTCAGATACTATAATAGTACTTAGAAACAACTATACATTGTACTTTATAGTTATTAAATGTTTGACATTTGTCTGGAATCAAAGAATATTAATGGCCCACACATTAATGTTAAAAACCATACATCCTTACTAATGACAACACAACACTGCGACAATACAACAACAGGGGGACTGTACATATAATGAAATCGGATGTTTATTTTCTTAACATTAATTGATTGATACCCTTTGATAGTTCAAGATACACGCATCCAATTAAATATATAATATCTGTTTATAATATATGTTTATGGGATAACCGCAATGCCATATATAACAGCTGCTGCACAAAATATTTAAAAAGTGAGTACATAGGCGAGACAGAATTACCGTGTAGATACAGATTTAATAACTACACATTGTCTATAAGTAAAGACATACCTTACTTCTAAATAGCCACATCGTCAGACAAATTGGGTCATACACTACATAACAACAAATGTATTCTAATGGAAATGTAGTTCCCATCTCTATATTCACGTGAACAAAAAAAAACAATATAAATGTAAGAAAAAGACAGACCCGAATCAGATCGGAACTGCGACGTTGAAATCTGTAATATATATAATGATTTTGCAGACTGAGCACTTCGTTTTGGAATGAAATATTGTAGGCCTTAAGAAATATTTGCAGTATTTTAACGATAATTCATGACGACAATTTGTTTTACTGACGAGTAAGATTAGAAAACATGATTGGACACATCTAAAATAGCCAGCGTCCATTCAGTCTACACGTTTCGAAATCGAAATATTTTATGAACCCAAAAGACGGACAGAGTCCCTCATAGTTACGGAGTACGGATGTAAAAAGGCCTTGGAGAAAAAGCAAGAATGCATTACCTTTGACATGATGTCCACTCCATTGGACGTTGACAGTGAACGTTCCGGTCAGTTTTGGCACGTAAGAGAAAGTAAAATCCGTTTCGTTGGCTTGACGCCATATTGGATCAATGGGTGAATCATCAGATTCTGAAAGAAAAGGCGAAAATAAGACAGAACACAATATATTATATATTAAAAGGGCGAAAAGTAGATGGCTGTCTGCCGGTGTCTTACGCTTTTCCTACGCAATGTCGACCTAAACGCCACACTAATAATAAATTATAAGCCATCAAACTCTTAGGGGTGTTATAGCATGTATACCTTGGACAAGGATCGAACCTACGATTACATTGTCTGTAGTCTGGAGATTTACCACCGACTTATGAAGCCTTGTCTGGAAATATGTACGATTTTCTATCGCCTAAATATTTACTTTACGTATTCTTTTTTTCAAGTTAGCCATGCTAATGACGGCTGATAGTCAGAAACCCATGCCCATTGAATACTTTTATGCATGTAAAAATGAAAACAAACACATACATATAAATAAACATACGTCCTATTAAGTTAAAAGTAACTAAAAATGCAATATTCTGCGTAACTTTTAGCGCTGAGTAAGTGGGAAAATACAAACGCAGTTACTATCGTCAGTAAAAACAATTACAAATATGTAACTTAAAAATTTAGGCGATACAAAATCGTACATATTTGTAGAAAAGGTGTCATATTCCGGTCGTAAAACTGCAGACAACAGACAATGTAACCATAAGTTCGATACTTGTTCAAGTTTACCATGCTGATGACAGCTGATAGCCAAAAACACGTGTCAATGGATTACTTTAATGTACGTAAAAATAATTAAAAAGAATAAATATATACATATATATGTATATATATATATATATATATATATAGAGAGAGAGAGATACAGAGAGAGAGAGAGAAACAGAGAGAGAAATAAAGAGAGAAACAGAGTGATCTGAGGATGTTTAAGACATGAAATCAATTTCAGACGGAATGGAGTAGTCTATATATATATAAGATTAGTTGACATGCATGTATGAAAACTAGTTAAAATAATCAAAACAAGTCACATCTCTAAAGCCCAACTATATTTCGGCCGTGAATCCCCACTTAATCTATGGTGAAAGGAGTTGTTAAAAAATAATGTTTTTTACTAAAAAACGCGGAAGAACATCCGCCTTTACGGTAGAAAGTTAAGCGTTACGATCAGAGAAATGGTAAAAATGGAAGGAGTAGCTATGAATGGAATGAGGACGAAGAAAATGTGGGAAAAGGTAAAGTAGTTATTTGATTGCGTGTATAGGGGCATGGCCGAGATAGATAGTTGGTTGCGATGGTAGATAGCGGTGTTGGTAGGAGCGGTGCAAGTATCACCCAGAAATGGTAGATAAGAGAAATATAAGGTTAGGTATGATATGAGAGGAGGGGTCAATGAAAGGGGCCGGTATAGAGAAAAATACTACTTGGGTGCAGTATGAACTCATCCTGTGTCATATAACATCGACTTCGACGAAATTTTACTGTGCTGTGAAAAAAAACGTACATTGCATGATTTTGTTTTTAATTCGTGAAAAAAAGAATAGATTCTATAAGAGATATGTGCTTAGCGTTATGTACGAATTTAAGGGTTTCAGTTGTTATGGTATTATTCAATAACAGCAAATTCTTCCACGACCATCACATTGCGTCACTACTTCTTCGGACACAAGTTCTGATATATGTAACGACTAGTCAGCGGTAGGTTTGGTGAAAATTATGACAGCATTTAGTATGACGCAATATAAAAATATTATAGAATAAAACAGCAAAATAAAATAAGTATATCGGCTATTTTTAACACTAGTCAAAAATCATACGGCAATATATATCAGTAACTAATTGTGAAGCTATGTAGTAAGTTTTATTAATATTGAGTAAAGTATTTTATTTACATTCTGCCCAGGAGGTCATACACAAGGTATGTTGTGGGTTTTGCTGAAAGCGTTTCTGTGGAACCAACTGGATTCGATCCCGGCACACTTAGGTCCTCATTCCGCGTTGTTACCAATTTATAATACAGAATAATGTTCGCAGAAGGATTTGGATAACATCTATGGGTGAATAGTTGTTCAGAATAGAATCAGATGAATACAATTGTTCCACGAAACATAATGCAGCCGTATCCTCAATTTAAACAAAACAAGATATAGGTGCTTTGAACTAAGATTTATAAAATGCTTTGATGTGAGCGCATATTAGCAGACATATTTTATTTTATTTTTGCTTTTCATTTTTTTCTATCAGTGAAAAGATAAAGGCGTATCCGGAAGTGATGGTAAATTTAAATGCACTTCTCTTGACAATAAGACAATGATCTAGGGCTTCCATATGTGACCGTTTATTGTGTGTAAGAGTTTTTGATTTTCAAAACCAGCTATACTTCACTCGCAGCATGTAATTTTCATCACAGTTCACGCATGTCCGACTGCGATGCTGGACGAAATCTAACTCTTTCGTATGTTCTGTTCTAGTGGCAAATAAGGCTTAACTCATTTAATTATTCCACCCTATAAGCTGGCTTGGAGCATTTTTCTTCGTGTCATAAATCCTCATTAGCGCTGTCTTCGCTGTCTGTTTATCCTGCTTCGCAGTGCCTCATTGCCCACTCTTATCTTGTAGCCTATTTCCCTCACCCGCCGAGTTTTGGTGGCCTCTCTCTTAAAACTGTTTTTATCTTAAGTGCTTCGTCGACGAAATTCTATTCCGGTTATCAAATAAGATTTAGACTTTAAAAAGCTTTCATCATTTTTAATTTTCTTTTTCTTTTCTCACCACTATCTCTTTCCTTATCTATCTCATCCCCCCTCTCTCTATATATATATATCTCTATCCATCTGATTTCTCTTTATATAGAGGCATGCCACAATATATATATATATATATATATATATATATATATATATATATATATATATATATATATATATATAGTCTAAATAAGCTTTGAGTCATTTAAAAAAAAAAAAAAAAGTAAAATGCAGTTTAAATTCCCAGACAAACTAACTAAATCCAAGGTATTGCAGACTAAACATTCGTTAGAGAATTAATAAATGAAAAAATATAAGTAAAATAAAAATAAAATAAAAAATGAAAATAAAAATAAAAAATAAAAAAAGGGGGGAGTTAATTATCTAAGAGTGAAACAAAAACAGGAGACCTTAAGCGTCTAATATTAATACGGGGATCATCAGCTGTTTACCATGTAACTGTTTCGGAGATTTAAAAACAGGACAGTTATAATATTCATGGCTCTCCAATGGTACTGATTACACGACCATTTCCCCAATAATCAAGTGTCGAAATAATTCAGCTTAAAAGATCACTAATATATACATAAAAAAATAATAATAATAGAATTATTATAATAATAATATATTACCCTTAAGACTACCGTATGATATAGTAATTTGCATATCAAATAACATTAATTATAACAATAATAAAAAAAATATAAAAAATATAAAAATAATAATAATACTATCTAAACACTATATCCATGAACCATTCTGCAATACAAATTATATAGGAATCAAAGTTGCATTAAAAAATAAAAAATAAAGCTTAAGTACCTTTGGTTCCAGAAAAGTAATTGGATAAGAGGAAGGAAACCTAGCCATGCATATCTAAATACCTAATATATAGTATAAAGAAGCTTTGAGTAATTTAAAAAAAAAAAAAGAAAAAAGAAGTAAAATGCAGTTTAAATATATATATATATATATATGTGTGTATATATAAATATATATATATATATATATATATATATATATAAAATTACATAAACAATATTATAGCCTTACGTCAATCAACCAACGTGCCAATGCGTGCTACCGCATCTTTTCAAAAGAAGAACGAACATAAATTCAAAATCAAAATCAAAAGTAAGAAATTCGGAGCCTCACATTGGAAAACGCCAAACCGAAGCCATATTTTAAGATGAAAAGAGAAGGTATATCAAATGTTCTGGGATTGGAGGGTCGATCAGATTTCATTTTACTGAGTTATAGGTCAGCTCGCCATTAAGTTTGCACTTGGTCACTGGTTCCACGCCTGACAGGCCGAACAGGCATGTGGATTGAGGGGAGGGGGGCGAAATCAGCAGGTCAATAAGTAGCCAAAGCGAGAGATGATATATATATTTTTATTAAAGAACACGAGCCAAATTGTAACAACATAATATTAAATATTATTGTCCTCGCCTTTTGGATAAGTTTGGGTTATATAGATAAATAACGGTATTTTTATTATCATTGTTTTAAAATATTTACATGTAGCTTGCTATTTCCTCCACCCGTCACCGCTGTTATTGTTACAATTATTATTATGATTATTCATTCTTATTGCTATTATCATAATAAACATTGCAGCTATTATCCCTACTATTACTGTTAGGAGTGCTATAAGTACTATTGTTATTAACACTATTATTATTACAATAGCTATTTCAGCTATTATTATTTTTATCATTATTATAGTTATTATTATTGTTACTATTGTTATTTTTACCATTTTTATCTCTGTTAATTCCTTTTTTGATTCTTACTACATTTAATTATACCTATTATTTGTGTTATTAATTTGGTAGTTATAATAATTATTACAATCACTATTGTAATTATTGTTATTATCGTCACTACTACTGTAATTATTATTCTAACTATTAACACTATCATTATTTTTGTTATTATAATCATTTTATCATGATTATTATTACTATCGTCATCAGTACTTTTTATTATTATCATAAATATTATTACTATTATTTTTACTATCTCACCTATTTGCATTATTAAATCTATTGTAATATTTATCCTATCTGCTTTTAGATATGGACATTTACGTTATTTTTTTTAATTCTCTTATTATTGTTTTCACTACAGCCGTTATCATTTTCTCCCCATTGTCAGTACCATTATTAGTGTATTAGCGACAAGGGTAGTACATCTACGTGATAATTTATATCTGCAATCTTATAATCTATTTTCTTGGGATGTACTTCTAATTAAAATGTTATTGATTATACATGATTCAAGTTAAATAGGATTATTAATTTCTATTTTGGGGGGTATGGCGAGATCCCTAACTTTTATTAATTAACTCGTTTTCGACCCCTTATAGTAGACTCTGACTATCGTGGATTGGATTAATTTTGCGCAATGCAGTTAAGTTATTTATGTTACATTTTCTAGATTATTCACGAACTCCTCCAGAGTTAGTCGTTTAAAGTGCCTACAGTTGAAACCTATTTCATCACGTTAATTTAGTAATCTACTTTAATCAAGAAACCATGACAATAGCTCATTTTGCGCTAACACATAGAAAGGACGTGGGGTTGTGTCCTGTAGGTTTTGGTGGACATTTTTAAATACTCCATTTTACCACATAAACGATATTTTCATATTTTAGGCATTTAATGAAGTATGATAGTGAGGTTCTTATTCTCCTGTTATTTGAGTTGTTAAATGATAATATATGGTTCGTGTATTACATTATGAGGGTCCCTGTATACATAAAACCGTGTAGGCCCACTAGTTTTGATTGTCAGAGGGGTGAACTTTGTTCGAGTTAAGTGCAGGTCGGAATGACATCCATTTTGGGACAAATAGATTTGTCTCAGAATTAGTAATCCCAAGAAGTCATAACAACTGGTGAAACCTTGCCGACTTCAAAACTCGAGGTTAAATCAGTTCTGGTTATGATTTGTATGACAGGATAAATGACTATGACGTCACTCCTTCTTTGTGAGGAACTAAGGTTTTTAAGATAGTGACAGTTTGGAAAGCGAGCCGGACGGTCGACTTCTCTGTGTGTCCTCAAATGAAACAGAAGGGCTTTGGAAATGAGAGCGTCGAGTCGACGATGTAGTCGCCCGTTGTATGGTCTGGATCTCTTCGAGATCCAACAGAAATTCCCGTGCATAGTCGCATCCCTCAGCGAGAAGGATGAATGAGAATCGAGCGAACGAATGGACAAAGCCCTTTCACAACGAAGTCCAGAATAAAAGACTTGAATCTCTCTCTCAGGAAAAATTGTCTCCGCGTTTGTCTTCTGCCTGTATATGAAGTTGCATCCACAGATCACGGCCAGAGATACGCAATGGAAACCGGCGGCACCAACAGCGATCACAACCAGACGACGAAAGAAAATGTACGGTAACTTTTTGTGTCGCACATTTTTTGGGTCCTAATCTGTTTAGCTGAAAGAACTAAAACCGAAAGAAAAAGTGAACAATACTAAATGTAAAGTGTTAAAAAGAATAAAAGAATTTAAATAATGTGCTTAAAATACAATGTATAAAAAGAACAACATTTTTTAATAAGTAAAATGTTTTAAAAGTAATGTGTTTAAGGACTGGCAGTTTAAAGGCTTAAAAGTACCTTAAAATGAGTGTTAAGAAAGTGCCTTAAAAACGTGTTTTAAAAAAATTTGAAAACGCTTTATAATCTTTCATATGATTTCTACACTTTTTGTATGACTTCGTATTGTTTTGTACTTTAATAGTTCATGCGCGTAATGCAACACGTGTACCTCCCCTAAAAAAACAGTGTGTGTACCTCCTATTTCAAATGTATTTATATTATGGCTGTTTTCTGGGAATACATTTGCTAAGTAAACTATATATTTAGTACGACATTTTATTTGCAACCGGCACTTATTCTTATCTGTGCAGCTCCATTCATTGTTGTTATTAATATTTTGTAATTTGTTATCCTCTCTTTCTAATATATGTTTAGTATGACTATTAATTTTTGTTAGCAAGTAATTTGTACAACTAAAGCTATGTTTGATGGTGTTTTTGTTGAATACTTTATGCAGTGAGTTACTTATTGTGGAGTGTCGATTTAACAGGTTAAGGAATCCATGCCCAATTTTAGAGTTTACTAGTAGATTAAACGGGGCGTATACAAGATTATTTTCCGGGTTCTATTTCCTCTTGAGCTCCTATTCTGTCTATCTTGGTATTCAATGTTGGTATTGGTATACCCGCTATTTCTTAATGCGTTGTTGTATGTATTCCTATTATTGTTAAAACTGTCTTTATTATATGAGTTGTTACTAATTCTGTGGCTAATCGATATTGGTGTGTGTTTATTACGCTAGGGGGGGTGATTCGATTTGAGGTTAAAATATGATGGGTCATGATTATCTTTCATATAAAGTTAATGATTCCCCTCGCTGATTTTAAAATGTTACATCTAGGAAGTTTGTGATCTTTATCCCCGTCGTTATTTCTACCTTAAGTCCCTAGTTTCTAATAACCTCGTGTATAAATGTTTTCATTCTTCCAGCATTGGGGCTATTCATATTTATAAATATAGCTAGCCGGTCGTCCATAAATAGTTCTATACTGTGAATGTAAATCGTACTAGTTTCTGTGAGTTCATGTAAAATCAGCAAACCTATCAGCACGCATTGAAACGTTGGTTGACTATAAATGTATGTATTTTTATAAATGCTTTTCTTTGTATTGGCCACTCTTAAAAAAGGTGGTTTTATGTTCATTTGAATTTGATCAATTTATATATATATATATATATATATATATATATATATATATATATATATATATATATATATATATATATATATATGTATAGTGGTACAACATTTTATTAAGGCAAGGAATATTACCGTTTGTTACATTTTTTCTTGTTGGAATGAAATAGAAAAGTGTAAAAAGAGTGGCTTCTAGGACTTAATGTGATTCACTTGCGCCCCCTCCCATATTCCCCTAAACTCGTGTTCATTTCACTATTTTAAGTTTCTAATCGTAGTGCAAACATTATTCTCACGTATTTACTCTGATGAGTGTGAACGAATACCGGCTAAGTAGATTTATGTATCGATTTTTTCCTCTTGTTTTTACACTTCAAGTTCATTCCAACCAAAAAATGTTACAAACGTCTATATTCCTTCTCTCTCTCTCTCTCTCTCTCTCTCTCTCTCTCTCTCTAATATATATATATATATATATATATATATATATATGTATATCGTCTGTGTATTTGGGCGGATAATTTCATTAAAGCCAACACTGTTAAAAATAACAAGATTTTTCGGTTTATTATACAACATTTTTCAATTTTTCTAATAATTTATTTGTGTCAAAATCAAAAAAAAAGGTAATGCATGCTCCATATGTATCACAGATTTTTTCGATTATTCGTTAAATCATAAAAAGGTGAAAAAAGCAAATAAACAAAAATGCTTGAGAAAGAGAATATCAAAGTATTGCCGAGAAAAGGGCACGTGATATCAGTTAGACGCACATAGAATGTTCTAACACTATATATTAACTATGATAGTTGTATCATATTAGTATCTCATATTCGGTCTGATATTGGATGATGTCATAGATTATAGGGTTTCGTGATCTTTTACAAAAAGTATGAACTCTTGATATCTTTTCACCTGTAAAAAACGCAACGTGGGTTCAATTAATCGCATACAATTAAACATTACAGTTTGTGTCGACATAAAATTATTACAAAGGTCGGTAGCTCTTAAACGAACTAAACATTCTAAACGAAACGAAACGAAATCCTCATAAGAATGTGTTAAATGATTCTTTAGCTTATGTCAAGTTCATGTGGAATTAACTTGAAGGGGCCTTTTTTAAATGTTTTCTTCTTTAAAAATATCGTTTTGCAAGCGCAGCCAAAACTATGCAGATGCATGATAACTATTTTAAATACCCTTTAAAAAGATTGTTTACTTACGGAATATATCCACTGATAATTCGCCAACACTGCGAACTGCTTTGACATCAAAACTTGCTGCTCTGCATGTTGTTCCGCGGCTGAGTCCTTCGCCACTCACGTAAATCTCACTGACATCTAACACTTTTATACAACTCGGACAGGCTGTAAAAACAATGTAACATGATGGTTATTAGATGTTTATACATTGGTATAGATATAGTAATATAGTAAATAAACAGGATGGATTGTTCCGGATGAGTGGCTTTGCGCTAGACTAAAAGGAGTTCGCAAGCCCGGTACTCTAGGAGTAGTGTGTGCATTTTTTTGCGCGATAACAACTAAGGAGTATGACCGTTGTAAGGAACACTTAAATTACTGTGAATCATAAGGAGTCTAAATAGGGACATGAACGAAACTAGTAGGTGCAGTAACCACATGAATAAAGAAGGAACAAGGATCGTATGTGTTTATACACCTGTTCGTTGCTGGCAAAAGTATATGGTTCAGAGGAATGAGAACTATATGTGACATGCCCTCAGCTCCGAACCTCATGTCATTATGTGTATCTATCGTTTTCTTAATCTAAATATACTTAAGATACATTCTTTGTTTTTATGGATGTCCGGCGCGAATTCAAATCTCATAATATTATTATATAATCCTAATACAAAAGTAATACCACACATTTCAATTTACTCTTAACTTAGTTATAATTGGAATCGAAAGTTTAACTCTAGAAACCCTACATGGAACCAGTTGTATGAAGTAATTGTCTGAAACATATATTCTTATTGAAACTAATTAGAATGATCTAACTGCAAAGATATCGATTTATTTAACAAGCAAATAAACATAAAGGCATATAATCAAACACACTTTCGCTATCGATTTATGCTAGCGTATGTACCTAAAATAATTTAATATTATTCATTTAAAATTCATATTGTTACTAGCCCCTTTAATAATATAAAAGTTGAGCCCTGTTCGGGGAAGTTAAAAATAGACTGACACGTAGCTATGAGGCATATTCCGACAACGTTCGTAGAATCTTTAGTCAGTTTTTCTTGATATGCGCCCTTTGCATAAATAGAACTAAAATTCCCTTCTTGAATGTGGTAATGGTCCGTGGCCTAATGGTTACATAGCTTACGTACGGAGTTTAGTTTCATTCTTTTGCTAGGGGTTCGAACCGTCCGTGATTATCATCCCTGCAGGTAAAAAGTAATTAAATATTATTTATCCACATTTATTTTGGTGTCTTTATGTATATATATATATATATATATATATATATATATATATATATATATATATATATATATATATATATATATATGTGTGTGTGTGTGTGTGGGTGTGTGTGTGTGTGTCGCTCCCAGAAGTGAAAATTATTCCCAACTAGCATTTAGGTATAAATACTTGAATTCGTTCAAAAGTATCGCAAACAAAATAAGAAAATGAATGGCATCTCTCTCCCTCTCTCCCTCTCTCTCTCTCTATACACCCGCACACACACACATATATATATATATATATATATATATATATATATATACATTTATGTGATATATCTAAATAAAGATGAAGGGTGTATATCTAAATTATATCCGATCATGAATAGTCACAGTTTGATATGAGTGGTAGTTCAATAGTATAAGTATGTAAGTGATGACAATAAACATTGGATGGAAGGTAATGTTTATTAAATCAACAAACAAGGGTAATATATAAGATCTTTTTCCTTGGATGCTCTTATCATCCGAAGAAAATTGAGTCAGTAAAATGTACTGTAATCCAGACATTTGAAAATAAAGAAATATAAAATAAATAATGCAAATAAAATCAGTACAATCGAAGACGTATAGTTCGATTAATAAAATCCGAGTATTCACAGCATGAAGCAAGTGTAGAGTAGGTTGGCGGTAAACCAAGCATCCAAATTTTTGAAATGTTAAATTTCTTTCCTTCTTCTTCTCTTTCTCTATCCCTCCACTTCATTCTCTCCAAATATGATCTGAGGTTAAGATAGGATTCTAACTCTGCCTGATGAGATCTCAGTTTATAGTAACTGTTGATCGATAACATCGAAATGCCAGTGTCGCAGATTTTGTACATGTCTGTGTAAATAAAATTATCATATATATATATATATATCACTTATTTTAAAATACATGTATTCCTAAAATATAGTACCTGCCTTTCTGTATTTATGTATAAACATATTATTTACAAATCGCTTATTGTGACGTAATCCACTGTGCAGAGCACCTTTTATTATATTACCATTGCACAAATACAAATAACCAACTAAAAATACAAGGCAACAAAATTACAATATGTACATATATATATATATATATATATATATATATATATATATATATATATATATGTATATATATATATATACATATATATATACATATATATATACATATATATATACATATATATATATACATATATATATATATACATATATATATATATATATATATATATATATATATATATATATATATATATAAGTATACTAGACAACCTGTACATGTTGGATTGTTATTCAAATAGTACACGTATTTTTCGCTAATTTCACGTATTCTCCCCCTTTCTTTTTCTCTCTATCCTTCTCAATATGGCTGTATGTCTCTCTCTCTTTTATGAGTATAATAGTTATATATATATATATATATATATATATATATATATATATATATATATATGAACATATATATAGAGAGAGAGATTTGTGTCTGTACTAGTAAAACTAGCATCCTTTGGTCGCATACTTCGGCTAGTATATATAACGACCAAACTTATACTACACTACCTGTAATGTTTACGAGAACGGTCTCTTGTAAATTACACACCCTCTCGACAACAGAAAGACACAATGCCTGAGAAAGTAGTATCAAAAAAACAGAATATATATTACACTACGCTCCCAAAATAGTTGGTGTAATGCCTGTGGCCATGGTATCATTACAGCAAGACATATGATACACTGCCTCCAAAGAGTGAAGTTATATTTGTGAGGATAGCCTCATGCGAACAGAACAGATACTGCAGTAGCATTACGTCCCAAAAGTAAGAACTTAAATCTGGTGGAGTATATCGTTACAACAGAACAGATACTACACTACGCTCTTAGTAAGATTTGAAATATAGTACATTAGTCTAAAATAATATAATACATTTTAATGCGCATTAGATGATAGTAATAGCATTGTTTTGGATTCGACCAGACAAATAACACATTAATATAATGAATGGAAGTAATGATATATTTTAACTTCAGTCAAACACAAACAAATCTTTATTAGTATGTATATATATATATATATATATATATATATATATATATATATATATATATATATATATATATATATAACTAAGTAAAATAATGTAATATTTACTTTACTAAATATTGTGACATATATATATATATATATATATATATATATATATCAAGGGAGGTTCGAGAACGCTCTATCCCTTAATAGTCACACCAATGGGCTATGCTTGAAATCTCATTTCTTTGATCAATCATAACTCAAAAACCAATGAACCAAATTAGCTAAAACTTGGCACAAAATTTGTATTTGATAGGTTCTATAATTGTATAGAATTTTAGCATCATTAGTCAAGGCAAACCAGAGATTCAGAAAGTTCAATCATGAAATCATGTTATCTGTATGTACGTACGTACGTACGTATGTGTCACCCTGTATCTCATCAACTATTTTCCGGATTCAGCTGATTTCTGGCAGAGATAGAGGTTCTAGTGTCTAGTTGATACCATTTTAATTTCAGTTCACCATATACGTTAGTTTTCCAGAAAATTCTAAAAAACCTTTAAAATGACCAGTATTCATACACTTTATTCTATATCATATCGACCATTTTATGTATTTAGCTGATTTTTGGCAAAGATAGAGGTTCTCATGGATTGTTGATGGCATTTTAATTTCAGTTTACCAAATACCTTAGTTTTCCAGAATTTTTTTTTTTTAAACTAAAAAGAATGACTAGCCTACATACAGTTTATTATTTATCTCATCAACTTTTTATGGATCCAGCTGATTGTTGACAGAGATAGAGGCTCTTGGCTCTGGTTGATGGCTTTCTAATTTCAGTTTACCAATATACCGTAGTTTCTCAGAAATTCTAAACAAAACTTAAAAAATGACTAGTCCACATAACTTTCTTTTATATCTCATCAGCTATTTGATTAATTCAGCTGTGTTATGGCGCAGATAGAGGTTGTATTTTGTTTTTCTTTGTACACTGGATATTTTATTGTTTACTATTTTGAATAACTTTATTATATTTCTCCCTGCTCCAAAAATGTTTGATTGATTTATTTATTTCATTCAAATTAAATATTTTTGCATTGTGTCCTTGTCAATTTTGAAACACACTGACTGTAAAATGATTGAATCACCATTTATTGTTTGCAATTAATACATGGTGAAATATTTGTTTTAATTGTTCTAGTTTGAATTGTATCATGAGTAAATATACACTCATCATAATTTTTAAAAAATTTCACCTGTGAATATTGAAAGAAACATTTATTTCAAACTACCAACTATATCAGTTATTAGAAGGCATTGTATTGAGACATAGCCTTTACAAAAGTAGTGACATTCCATGATAAATGCCAGTATACTGAAATTATATGCCCTTAATAGGATTAAGATGAACATGCATATACACTAAATGTACAAAAGCAAGGAAACTCCCAAATATTTACTCTTTTACTGTCATTAAGGGTATGCGAGCACAACAAGGCTATATATTTTGCTGGTAGGAATTTTTCTTCAGCGCACCTTACACACTTCATCCATTCATGCATAGAGAGTTATACTGTGGTGATGTGATAATGAAATGGTTTGGTTGATATGTAGTCATACCCTTTATTAATGGCAATAAAAGTGTACAAATTTGGGAATTTCCTTGCTTTTGTACATTTAGTGTATATGAATGTTCATCTTAACCCTATTAAGGGCATATGATTTCAGTATACTGGCATTTTTCATGGAATATATATATATATATATATATATATATATATATATATATATATATATATATATATATGGATATGTATATATAAGTAGATCAAATAGATATGTAAGTAAAAATAATTTAATATGTACTTCAATAAATAAATATATACATATGCATATATATATATATATATATATATATATATATAGAGAGAGAGAGAGAGAGAGAGAGAGATAGAGAGAGAAAGACAGACAGAAGGAGAGTAAACGTAAAATAAATAGCGCAAAGTTAGGACTTGACAATCATCGTGTTTCTATTTTACTTTATCAACTATATTCAAACTTAAACTCGCATATATCCTAACACTAATAGATTTTGAGAATTTTACCCCATAAATTAAATAAATATCACATCTAAAATGAAAAATCACATCCTAAAAAAATCAACTTCTCAAAAGTATGAGTGACAAAAACATAGACTGCAAACCTTTTATTTATAAATGACTAAATATTTTTTCAGATATAGTTTGACAATATAAAATATATATACATATATATATAGTGTTTATTGGGTAGTTAGGTCATAGGTGCTGATCCCATGAATCTATGGTGTTTATTATATAGTGCTAAATAAGAAGTGTAGCTGTATGTGAGTATACATTTTTCGTCATACAGACATTTTGGTTATATATGGGCATACATGTTTCAGTTACGTCATTATTAAAAGTCAAGCATCCTCTCTGCCAGTGGACTAAAGAACCTACGCTAAGGTCGTAACTGAAATATGTATGAATATGTGTAGCTTAAAATGTTGTATAAATGATAAATTATACTATATATATATATATATATATATATATATATATATATATATATATGCGTGAGTATACTATATAAACTTTTTCCAAATCGTTATCAATTATTACCTACCTGGAATTCGGTAGCCTCCAAAATATATGTTCAGTATTATTTCATGTGTGGACATTGGCGTGAAGTTGACCTTGTGATGTCCGGGTGTTTCGCCAGGGTGGACGTCACACGAGACTTGTTTTCCATTATGCTCGACCTCGGCCGTTAATGCGGCTTCTCCAGCTGAACTGCAATCCACTGGAATAAATAAGGAAGACAACAAAAGTCACATTAATATGTAATAGCTTGTAAATGTTAAAGAAATTGTAGCGATAATATTGTCAATTATATCACTTTATTTCTTTATATAATTTTGCCTTACACTGATGAAACTTTCGGAAGTATTACTTAGAGGCATGTTTGTTGTTTGCGGCATTAAGTGCATTCTTTTCTGTTAAAAAGTCCCTTTTAATCACACGCATTCAAGGGAACACACCTGCTTTTAAACAAAAGACGATACTGAACAACGCTTTGTGTTATTTTAAAATAGAGAATTAAACCGTATGTAGCGCCGAAGTTTATCTTTGGTGTCACAAAATGGAAATGCTTAAAATCATTTATGCGCATATAGTTCGACACATACACTCGCCTGAATTAATAAAAGCAAATAAAAACATTTCGAGAAAATAACATATATTTCTCTGAACTTGTCAAAAGTTACCTTTTTGATTCACCTTTAGTTCACAACGCATACACTCTTTTACACTGTCGTCTGTTCATCGAGAACATATGTTTGAACTTATTATTTTGAATACTCCTAACAGTTTTCACTGAACTTTTTACAATGAAAGTGTTACACCGGCCGTTCTTACACAGGAGAAACAACACCGGTTGTCACTATAAATAGTGCGAGTCCCCAGAGTCACCAGAGACACACAAAAGACAAAGCACAGTCTTGTAACTGTCTAGCCAAGAGCTAGTCACTGTCTTACTTTGTTAATACACTTGTTAAACCAACCCACGACTTGACTTCCTTTATTTATTATTTACTGTGGAACAACTTCACAACAGAAAGCAAATAAACATTGACTTTTATTAATAAGTTTAAATCAAATGCGATTTTTTTAACTGAGTGGATACATGTTGATTATGATTTTTCAGACTCATGGATAATTCACAGCTCTTAAATTTTCGACTCTGACTTCCTCGATACCTCAGCAAATGCCCCCCTCTGATTCAAGAACTCTAAACATATTAACTAACATTTTATGTTTTCCTATCTATGTATACTCTACCTTTAAATGAATATAAAACATTATTTTGTTAACTTATGCTCTTGAATTATTTTGTGTGTGTTTATCATATACCATTTCTCGCACTCTCTCACATTTGAGTATTACTGTAAACTGTTTTCTTTAAAAATGTTTTCCTAAAACGCCTTTCCCCAAGATGTTCACCCCCAAAATTGAACATTAAAAAAGGGTTCTCCAAAACCGGTGACCCCGACGTGATTTTAACACTTTTGCTCAGAAGACGTGGTAATATAATCGACAGATTATATTACAACTCACAAAGTCTGTACTGTGGAATATGATATTAACCAAAATATTTTTAAAAGTAGGGTAATTCTTTTGAAAATGTAAAAACAAGCTTATTAGGTGTGACCGCTCTGGCCTATCTCAATTCAAAAGCTAATACCTATAAGCTTGTATCGGGTAGTTCTAATTATGTTGTTGGGCCAGCAATGCATTAAATTATCGACAATCAGCAGATCCCTTTTGATTTTTTCAAAAAATATTATAACAAACTAAAGTAAAATATCCTTCATTTGACAGAGTTACGAGCTGCTTATTTAGCAGTCTTACATTTCAGCCATCAAGGGAAAGGCAAGCATTAAGGTAATTACTGACTCATCAAAAACAATTCTGCAGTCAATTCAAAAGTCTGTACTCCTTAAATCTAACAGACAACAGTGTCACCTCTGTTTTATAAGTGAATGCGTGAGCTATACTTAACATATAAAAGGTTCCCAGAACATTGTAGCTGGCTGTTTTTTACAACCAGCACATGTGATTATAATTGGTATATACAATTTGCAGGAGATTGTGAGACACCAAACCACTGACTAAAAAACAAAGAACCTCCGTAATCAACTAAAGCCGTATCCAATACGCTTTCCACAGCTTTTCTTTCACACAAACGCGCAGAAAATCTGTGTTTGACAGTTTGCATAACTTGTCACACCACGAAATCACAGCTCGATTAAAAGTAATTATATTGAGGTGGCCAAGACAATAAAAATATGGTGCAACGAATGTCAGCATAACAAAACACACAAAGAATGAATGCATCTACTTTAATTGCTATCCAGTCGTTTTAAAAATGTACACGTACATAGTGTTGACCCTTTACTCCTAGTAAAGAACACTATGGGATCGTACGTTTAACTTTATCGTTATCTATTGACATGCATTGATAGAAATACGAGATCAATTAAATATTGCTTATTAACTGACATAACTTTAAAGTCAGTATCCACTGCTTTTGTTAATACGTTGATATCAATATTTGATGTGTCATCTTTTGTCGTTACAGATAAAGGTAGCCTCGAAGATTATGTTTCCATAGGTTAATAACAACTTCGTATTATTTTCAAGCGAATCGAATGATGGAGCGGACTCACTGAACCTTCAAGGCGGCAGTCATGGCTAGAAACAAATCGTGGTTATCTGCTCTTCCCTCTTCCCATAGATCTCCTTGGTATCACGATGGCACCAATGAGTCGAGTCACTCACAATTTACTGCAGTAAAAGGTTCTAATGCACAAGTATATCGATTATTAATTGATGCGTACAAAGACAAGGACATTAAAATAACAGATGATCACGTAAAAACCTTAGCTAGAAGATATGAGGAAATTTGACACGGACAGATTATCCATTGAACACCTCAATTTTTTACATAATGTGTACATTTCTAAGGATCTGCAAAAGTGTGAAAGCGTTTGTTTGAGAACGGAGAGAATTCGAAAATTGACAGATCTCCCTATACAGGCCCATTCAAAGTGTTACATCACCATAGCAAATAGTTGACTGTAAAAATGTCTGCTGACGTACACAGTGATGTTTCAATTGATACTAGCATGTACTTCAGAAACTTCTAAATCAAAATATTTTGTTCGATCTATCCCGAAGATGTACGGCTCTTCACGTTTTTCAAACAGACGAGTTGAGAAACAAACAAGTAAATCAAAATCTAAAAGTTCCATGAAGTGGACAAAATAGAACACATAGTTTTATTATTGAAAATAAATGGATAAATAAATAAAATAATGAAATAAAATGTTTTGCAAAAAAAATGAATCATAATTCACCAAAATTATCATTATTCGAAGCACTACAACATCAAAATCTGTTTCTCGAAACCCCGCCAAAAATACAAAATAGAAGTATAGGGGGATGAGGAGGGGCGGGGGACAGTATGAACAGGGGTGCAGACGGAGAAAAGAAACTGAGGCCTTTTTCCTGTAGTAGGTGGTCGTTTATGTAAAATATTGTGAGAAGAATAGGGAGAGAAAGAGTGCGAGAGAGCCAGATATAGAGGGGAAGAGAAAGAAAGGGGTAGATGGTTGCTATTACTTTGTGACGCATTTAAAAAAAATACTTTCACTGTCAACATTTGTAAAATGGGGAAAAGAAAGTGAAGGAAGGAGAGACAGAGAGAGTGAAAAATACAATTTTATTTTACGATGATTACTGCCAATGCCATCAGGGTAAAATAGATGTGAACAGGAAATGTTGAATAATCGGGCTTTCTGGGTGGTTGGAAAAGGTATATAAAATAGTGATGATGAGTTAAAATGTTTTGCTTCATAAGGTAAAAAGAACAGCATGATGTTTGAATGAATTGGACATTTTAAAGGTTGTTTTTTCTTTGTCATTAACTTTTTTCTGCAATTTTGTGAAACATTGAAAGTGTTATATTTTATTTGGTTTGAATAAAAATGTTGTTATCCGTTGATGTATTTTTAAGTATTATATATATATATATATATATATATATATATATATATATATATATATAGAGAGAGAGAGAGAGAGAGAGAGAGAGAGAGAGAGATAGAGAGAGAGAGAGAGAGAGAGAGGCTTTAGTTTTTTTCTGGTCTTAGCCATAAAATATATTCGGTTTTTCTCGCTGTTGAATAATTAGTTAGAGTTTTGAGACGCAATTACATGATCGATCTGATATGAGTGGTTTTAAATTTCAGTCGTAAAATGTGTACGCATTTTTGGATTTTGTAATGTTTATTCTTTGTTTCGAGTTAGTGGAAGATGTTAATTCAAAAATTTCGGGGAATCATTAATTATGTTTCTCTAAAATAGATTTTTTCTATTTGTGAAATTATATGAAATCATGATATTAAATTACATATATCATATCAGACAAATCGCATTTCCAATAGTGGTTATAAAAATCAACTGTTACTTATTATTATGATATACAAATAATGTTTAGAAAATTGATATAAAAATGTTTATTGAAAAAAAATGTTTTTATTGATAGCTCACAACGATGGAGAAACGATGAAGAATTGCTTTTATCAAACACGTTAGCATGTTTAGATGTGACGATAATTAGCAGAAATGACTCTATGTTAATACATTTCTTAACTATACCAAGTGGTATGTAAAAGAACGTAAGCGAAACACAGCTTTGCATAAAAACATCGTCCAAGAAATAATTTCTAGTCAGTTAGTTCAAAGAGTATTATGATACACAAAAACATATAAAAGGTTACCTGTTTTAATACACAAGAGTTGTGGAAGACTAGTCACAACGAACCCGTTAGTAATCCTGTTTCCCATGGGCATTTTACCGCTTTAGATTAATCTATATAATCAATTACCAGTGGTTAGCCTGATTATTAATTCATTAGCCTAATGCAGTTTCAGTAAGATATACCCATAGAAAAACATTTCATAAAACATATTAAGTCATTTTTTACGACACAAGATAGAACAAAGAAGGGTTCGTACACATAGACACCAACAAATTAGACTCAATCGCGAATTCGTTTGATAATCGGACAGTTATCTGAGAATATTTGTTTTTAGTGTTTTACAGTTATTACTTCAGAAACGGGGTAGGTTATGATACAAGCTAATTGCAACTGGCTTTGTTCTTTATTTATTTAATTGTTTCACCGTCGTCACAGGATATGTTTATGTTGAATGGGTCGCCTAAATATATCATGGGGTTCGTTGCTTAATCAATATCTTTGAAATTTCATAGGGTATAATGAAGCGATTTACTCACTGTTTAACGTAACGGAAGTCCTGGCCATATTTCCTTGATGATTTAACGAAGGTATAGGATGTTAAAAACCAAAGTAGTACTACTTCTTGTATTTGATGACGTTATGATGTGGTTATACGGAAAGGTAGGACGAAACAACAATAAGGATGCGAAATTTGAGACGTATGCATGAGAGCCATGCCAGAATTTGTGATACCTTAGCTTACCAACGAGGTATTGTGATTCATATATTTTCTGATTTTGTTGTACCGTCTCCATGTGTTTTAGTTATTGTCTGGCTGTGACTTACGTGTCGAGAGAGGACGAGTTGCTGTTCCACTTTTCGCATCTGAATTCGAACGAATTAAATCTTTTTCTGAGTTTTATAATATTACACTTTCATTAGCGTTTTAAACAAGTGTCTATGGAATATGTATCCAATCGGAGGAATAATAACAGTATTAAACCATGAAATTGTGTTCATCTGTGCCTCAACAATCGATCATCGAGGAAAGACAGTTGACAGTCACGGGATAGAAGTATTTTACGATGGTTACGACCAGCGACAATATTACAATATTATTAAAAAGTCGTATAAGGGGTGTCTGTTACGGCCACTCAAACTTCCAAACTGACCGCACCTGCTGCCGTGAAATGGTCACCCATCTAAGTACTAACACAGCCCAACGTTGCTTAAGTAGGTTCTTCCGACGTGACTCGTTGTTTGAACGTGATATTTACCGCACGTGTATCTTTACAGAAGACACACTTTATTAAATCTTAGACCAGATTTTGTTATAGCAAGATGGTATCCAGAATAATTACACAGAGTTCTCTGACAAATCAATGATACGAAGACCAATCACCTCATGGACATGATAGGAATTATATATATATATATATATATATATATATATATATATATATATATATACATATATATATATATATACATATATATATATATATATATATATATATACATATATATATATATATATATATTACTCTACATCTCTCCCTCTCTCTATATATAAATATTTATATATATATATATATATATATATATATATATATATATATATATATATATGTGTGTGGGGGGGTGAGTGTGTGAATAGGTACATATGGATTGCTACAGCCTATAGGCCTGATTAAATTATCAGTCCGACCGGATAATGTCAAGACGAAATATATGCCACCTGATTTTTTCTTTCTTATTATTTACTGCTAATGTGATTATATTCAATCTCACTATTGATATAATTATTTGATATGTGATCATACTATTCTTCGGGATTGTTCTGATTTGAATGAAGCGTGGGAATTCCCGGCCGGTTAGAACGTGACACGGTTCAACCCTTTCCAATGTGTCCAATTCAAACAGCGTGATGATTTATGATTCGACCGAACCGGAAGATCAGTGAACCCTTCGCTCTTTCTGTGCTTTAGATGTTATCACGTTATCTTGTGTCTGTTTTCCTGCAGCGATTTGCTATTTAAAACATATACCAGACATGGGAAATTAGGTTTGACAAAAGTATGAAAAGTATTCAATAAAGAAGGTGATAAAAAAATATACAATTATTTTTTTCCAGATTTTTTGCCATTAATCTTAACCTTACATTGTAATTGTCTTTTTATTTTTGCAAAATATATTTTAATCTCACAGACGTATTTTGTAGCTATTCAAAATGGCGGGTAATCAAACAGCGGCCTTTAGGAGCGAATAAGGGTATGTCCTAAAATATCTGTAAACTGACAAGTCCAAAATATGTAAAATCTACAGATACATTTTTTATATGTACGGATATATAGTATTATTTTTATTATTCGGACTACTGTCCTCATCTTGAATGTTATAATCACAACGTGTTGGCCGCCGTAAACTCCGACCTTCTTTAGCTGTATCTTTTCGAACTCGGTAATATTTCTGTCGAACTCGGGAATCTAGACAAATTTAAACAATACAGAAACATGTACGGAGATGTGTTTTAGTCAAAACGATTTACTAATAGACCAATAGCTCCAAGAAGAAGATGTAAATAGTGTTAGTTTATACTCGCTACTGGAATGGTTTTGGTACAGTACTTGGATATGTGTAGTTACAAAGAAAAAGTACTGCTGATGATACTAAGAGCGAACGTCTAGTCTGCGGTAGGTGACAAAGAAGAAAATAATACGGCACGAGTGTGTTTTGTTTAAACTCAAAATAGTTTACGTCACTGGGATAGGAATAAATTAACCAAATATATTTTTAAGTATGTTAATTTCTATCTTAGCTTAGCTTCTACCGTATTATAGCTAGTACGAAGAGATATATTTGTGAAATTTCGTAGAAAAACGCGCTACTTTCTATTTGAATAAGAGTGTTATAACTATGTATTTACATATTGTCTTTATGTGCAGACCATATTAGAAATCATGGCAAACAATAATTCGTTTTAAACTAATCCCGAACATCCTTTATATCTACTGTTATGCGAATTATCAAGACAGGATCACTTAGTTTAAGACAACTATTTATGTAATGTTTAGTTGATTTTTTTTTAATTTATAAAACACGTATCCAGTTAAATGATCTTTTGGACTTACGTGATATTTGGACGAGTGTACTTACATTGTGAAAACTACTGCCTAAGAAAAGTGTACTCTGCCTATTCCTTTTTGTCAATTAATCACATGTTTCTATTTTCATACGAACACCATGGCTTTTTGTAAAAGTATATGGAATCAACATCACAACGAGGCATGCATGCCCACAATGATCAGTACACTAGATATACTGAAGCTACGGCGCTGATTTCGGCTGACAATATATTTAAAGCAGAGGGCATTTCTGGAACATTTAGGATTCTTGTGGGTACGACACACACTGTTGCATACAAATGATTTGTTAAGGTTGATTGCGATGATGAAGCGAAGAACAGCGTGAACAATTAGTTAAAAACTAAGTAAAAATATGCCTAAAGAAGAAAAACAAAATTGCTGCTCGACTGACAAGATCTGGCTTAAGAATGGAGAATATATTAGAAACAAAGCAAACATGGCATTTAATAAGAAATTAAAGTCGTGCTATTGCGAAATGTATTTTTCTCATTAAATAAACTGTGTATTCATTAAATATTGTCGCAAGATAAGATAAAATATTAGGTGTAAAGAAGAAGGCAATATAGAAATATGTTCGCATGTTAAATTGCTGAATGGGGTAAAGAATGCAAAGAATGTAGACAATTCCAGTTCCGTTAAATAAAATTACATTTTAAATAATAATTTAAATAAACAAATTTATGAATCAAAATTGTATCGAAAAGTCTTTAGGAAAGTAAAGATTAAGAAAACATAATATTAAATTTGCTAAACTTACAGGGAAAAACAAAAAGGATATGTTTCCGACGTGTATATTAGTCAGAATACTTATTAAATAAGAGGGTGACATGTTCGAGATATATTTATATTTAAGAGTCAGTCAAACGTGTTTAGCAATCAACAAATACTAGTGGCTCTTTGTTATGTTTCCTAACAAAGCCATGCATGTGCGCTGCAAATTATACAAACGATGTCCGTGTATTTTTATTAATATTTCGGTATTTTGCAAGAGTTTTTCTGCTTGCCACAATACATCCACTTTACAAGTCTAAGTAACCAATAAGAGAAGCACACTCGGATCTATAATATACACCGGTGCTTTCAGCTTATCCTTGAGACAGAAAGTGTGCATGATAGACGGAACTGTATAGCCGTATGAGGGCAGGTCGGTAGCGAATATGTTACTATCATCGCCTAACACAAGAGTTAACAATCTACTACTAAATTCTCTCGACTATTGTGTGAGTGTAAATGACAATTGTGTCTGTATAATCTAAATTAAGAAATTGTGTGTATCGTGTTATTCATGTTTGCTTACCTCTAGCTACGTGTGGACATTTTTGTTAAACGTATATTCATCCCAAACTAGGCACATCGCAACTGAGATTTAATGGACTACTGAGAGTGATGGGCCATATTAACAGAGGCATCATAATTGGGGAATTGAGCCGGGAGATGTTTGTTTATATTACATTTTAATTACTACATGTTGTTACAGTTGGAGAAAACAGAGAGCAGGGAGATTTCCTAATGCATGCAGATCGAGGAAAATAGCTATTAAAGTAGAACGCTTTCCGGAACTGCGGACCTCTACGGTAAAGGTGTTGGATTTTGCTGATGATCATATTTTGTAGAAGTATTTATGTTTAGAAGGAGCAGGTGCAGGGAGTTCGTCAGAGCACATTTCATTGCAGTACTGGTACAACAAGCACAGCGGTACAACATTACGGCGATGGAAAAAAGGGCAGAAACTTGGTAGAAAGTTTGGAATCTATTAGATTCAAAGCTCTTTATGGACCGTATCTGTGTGAAAAAGACTAATGGGTTGTGCACCAGCCCAGATGTGGCAACAATACTCTGTATATGGGCAAATTGTGGCTTTGTAGAGTTATAGGATACTGGCCAGTGAGGGAAGTTTTCTCGCCCGGTAAAGAGAGCCCACATTTTTGAAGCAGATTTGGCTGTATCTTATATGTATGTGTTCAAATTTATGTTACGTGTGAATGTTATGTCGAGGAGTGTGAATGGTGTACTCTCCGCTAGGGTACTATTAGCTATCCCAATCAGTGGTCGGTAAAGGTTTCTCATAATGGTTAAAAGAAAGTTGTGTCTCTATGAAGCATTAAATGTAACCATCCATGTTTGACACAACTCCACTACGGACTGAAGATCATTTGCTAAGTATTCAGTCGTTGCCTTGAATATGTGTGCAATCGTTTTTCGCACATGTCGAAAACAGAACAGAGTGTCGTTCAGCAAATATACCCATCTCGGACGCAATTACATCAAGAGGTCGTTTATAAAATTCAAGATTAAATAAGGACTAAAAGATGGACTCCTGGGGCACATTCGTATTTACGTTATGTTGTTTAGATATACTGCTATCGATCATTTGGAGTAGAACGATCTGAATATATTAGATATTCGTCCAGTAATTCCGTACAACTTCATTTCCCTAAGACCTTTATGCCAGACCTTGTCATAGGCATTTGATATATCAAGTGCTACAACTCTGTTTGTTTCATTCATTGGTGCTAATATCTGCTTTTAATCGATTTCATAACCCTATTCATAACTTTATTAGTGGCTTTGCATTTCTCTAAGTGTTTCGTGTATATATGTTCTTTAATGCGGGTTTGATACGGTCTGATTTAGCTACGGATATATATCTTTTGCATTGGTGTATTTTATGTAATATATTACAGGCATTTGATGAGGTATACTTTTTGCTCTAAAGGGGCAGTTTATTACTTTTAGATTGACTTTCCTTAGTAATTGCCTGTCAATACCGGATTTGGTGATTGCTCTGCGGGTTCAGATTGTTATTTGATAGCTCAAGTATGGTAACTTCAAGAAATTAGTGTTAGAGAAAGTTGGCTTCCACATTTTGTCTGATAGCCTCGTAGGATGCTTCGTGGGGACGCTAACATTTCCGTCTTCTACAACAAAAACAAGCTGATTATCAGGACGAACTAATGTCCAAACGTCTCCCGAAGGACACCGTGATGACAGTGTCGTCCAGGTTCATGTCAATTTCTTAGGCAACAGTTTTGTTCTGAAGCGCCTGTTCTCAGTACGCACTATTATGCAAAAGATCCTCTAAGAGATGCAGTTTATGTTTTCTAAAATATATTATTAATTAAGATATGACGTGTTTATATCCTTTCTAAAACGTATCAAATTTAACTCGAACATCCTGTATATGTGTCTGGCTGGAACTTAAATTATATTTTAACCATGAAAACTAGAATAACAGGAGATAATATTAATTTTAATTTTTCTCACGTCTTACGAAATGTTGAATGTTTAATCTCATGGCGTCGGCAGATGCCAATATTCTCACAAACTACGTAGCATATATAATAAGAAAACGGAAATCAAATTGTAAAAATCGCTTTATATTGTTCTGTGAAATGAATAACATCTGATTTCGGAAAAGTAAGCGAGAAAATAAACCAGATATTACCGAGGATCGAAATCACAACCTTCGTAAGATGTTATGTGGTTATCATTAATTCAGAAGCGCTATTTTTTAAATTTCAAAAATAAAACTTGATTAATTAATTGAGTAATCATTTATGTGAGCTCGCTCATATATAAGAGAAATGTAAATTATTAAATCTGATTGAAAAACAAGAATATAAACTATGGGCTCGTCGCTTCTCATCCCTTTTTTCTGTAGTGATTTTAAACAAAACAGGACACATTGTCACTAAAACGTGAATTAGAGGCCAGCATTATAGGGATGTTTTAAGTGTAGAGTCGGGCAGCGAAGTGTTAGTTAACATTACATTTAAATTTCTGCGTGCTACTGTCGGAGAGAAAAGGAGGTAACCGCGGAATCTAAAAAGTTAGGGTTGAGGGATTTAGATACGAATAATCGTAGTTAGTAAATAAAAAAAATAAAAACGATTAATTAAATAAATGTATTATAACATTAAATTAAACACAACAAAACGGCATAGTTACAATGTAATAGAAACAAACAAGAAGTAAAATAACCCTGGCTATTCCGGATAGTAATGCTAAGGTCGAAGTAGCAATACTCACTGAATATGATGAGGTTTAATGAGTATATTGTGAATAGTTCATTATTAATGGTAAATAACTATTAATATGAAAATAGGGAATATGGTACACTAGGTTGTATATAATAGCCGGGTAACGCCAGGTAACCCTGCTCGTGATAAATAAAACATTTACCGTTAAATGTGGTTAAGGCTTCAAACTTGGCCACTTTAGGTCCAATTAATCGAACACGGTCGGGTTCACAGACGGGAAACTTTAAAGGACTGCCAGAAATCTCAATATTATCAAACCAGATAGACACTTCCCATAAACCTGAAAATAGAAAAGTTTACATGTGTATTGCAATAACTATCTGATAATCGGGCTTGCTTGCATATTGTATATTAGATAAAAAGATGGTCGTAGGACTGGTGATTTGAAGAGAGATAATAGGGGAAGGGAAATAAAATGTAGTAGTAGTATTAGTAGTAGTAGGTGTAGTAGTAGTAGTGGTGGTAGTAGTTGCAGTAGTAGCTGCAAGGTTATAAGAAAAACAATAAGCTTACGTAAATAAATAAATGACGTAAATAAAGTAGAAACAGAAAGCTTAAGAATTATAAAACCTAAAAACGTGTACATAAGGGCAAGGTAGAGAATATCTAAGAGTTTCCATTGATCAGATGGGTATCCTAATATATATATATATATATATATATATATATATATATATATATATATATATATATTCAATCCTGGCTTGGGGCACTAACTGGTCTAGCCGCACTGATGAGCGGTGAAACAGCGAAACAGTCTGTATGTTGATGACTATATATATATATATATATATATATATATATATATATATATATATATGCGTGTAGGGGGTGCAGCAGTGTGAAAATATATGTTTTTGCATACACCTTCTATTCATTATGTATATCAACCTCTTCCAATTGAAGGTTCGATCATTGTTAACTTGTAACAACAGAGCATATATAAATAGAGTTTCTTTTGAGAAAATGTTTCGCAAATAAAATTGGTGTCTTTAGTATGTAAACCATTTTGTGTATTTCATATATATATATATATATATATATATACATATATATATATATATACATATATCAAATCAATGGAACACGCGCCAGTGTGTGAGCTACACAAAATCGGATTTAAAAACTTACTCTATCAAGACCGGAAATGTCGTTTTTTTCCTGGGAACTCAACAATAAAAAGAGAAATAAAATGAATGAAATGTATGTCATCGCTGACGACGGCATCTTATGTCGAAATATATTTGATTATTTATAAAAAAGAATTAAATGTTCTATTTATTGAAAATATTTTACATATTTTAAACTGGTCTTTAATATTTGCATATATATATATATATATATATATATATATATATATATATATATATATATATATCTTTTTATATATATATATCTTTATATATATATATATATATATATATATCTTTTTACATATATATATCTTTATATATATATATATATATATATATATATATATATGAGAGAGAGAACGAGAAAGAGATGTTTAATAACGTTGTCCAACACTTATCAGACAATAATTATTTACATATCAGAACTAAATAGTTAGCGGATCTGGAAAAACTGAGATGTATTCTATGGAAGAGTTCTGCTGACATCATCCAATGGTTTCATGACCTCAAAAGAAAACACAACACGAACATTTTACAGTTTTACATGTTAGTGTTTTATCCATTGATCTCCAATACTTTTCTCCGTGGAAGCATGTACTATGCAAAAAGATAACACCGACAAAACAGATGGAAAATACAGGGTCATGTAATAAAACAGTCCTATTTAATAAAAACTCGCAATTAACTGCAGTGAGTATTTCGATCTACACATGAGTTGATCTCATTAGACTGAGATTGCAAATCTAATTGAATACCTTAGGCAGACCAATCAACCACACATTTAAGGGGTATATCTATGTCCTGGCGTCGAACTTCCAATAGCGTATTGCAATATCATTTAGCTTTCTAAGATTAAGAAGTGAAGTCACGCCTAACTGTAAGATGACGAATTTTCGTATACATGACATTATACGTTTCGTATAGTACCTCAAACTCTTCCATAACTATAATCAAACATGTCGTACACTTCAACCACACTGGACCTATCCTAAAACAATTACCAAAAGCAGTATATACTAGAATAAACAGAATGTGATCCAACAAAATATATTAAATATTTAGTAAATATACTATACGATACTTTATAAAAGGGGGTTGTCTAAACAATAAAACTTCATCGAAAGCACATAAAAAGAAAAGAAAAAACGACAGAAAAAGAAAAGTTACGCAGTTTTGCCTAACATTCTACGTACTATCAAATATCAACATTGGTACAAGAAACCACCGTAAGAGTGTGTAGCTGCAGCTAAATGTAGGTGTACCGAGATGTTCAGAAAACGCATTAGGTAGCAGAAGTTAGGTACTCGCAACCTCTATGGAAAATCTTTAATAGTGTGGTGAATGGTTGACAATCAACATTTCCCTCGGTATTCCAACACCATGATGTCGCTTGTATTATATCAGATAAAGCTGAACAACTTACTCAGCTATTCGCCTTAAACACAACATTGGACTCTACAACCCACTCCGTCTAATAGTTACACTACGGACAGAAGTTACACTTTATTATCTGCTCATAACTCGTTTAAATATGCTGGATATCATGAATAACTTGAAACCTCCAAAGTCTGGTAGACTGATATTATCCCTTTCGAAGTAATACACATGATGTTCTGCTGAGCTGGCCCGTGTTTTCTAATAAGTTTATAAAATATACTATGCTTAATCTTGTTCCCCTGATAGCTGGAAAATTGCCTCTGTGCTACCAGATTTAAGAATTCTAGTGAACAAACTGACCGCAAAATTATCGCCGCATCAGGCTCCTCCTGCTCTATGTTACAATATTTTTAATCATTACTAAATCTAGAGATAGCCACCCACCTGATATATTCTAAACTTCTTTCTGACCAACACTATGGATTTAAAGAATCCGTTCTAATGTGGATATCCTAACGGTCATCTCTGAACACATATAGCATACACTGGATTAGACAGGTGAAACTAGTACAGTAGCGCTTTATATATTTGGATAAGGTCTGGCATTAAAGTCTTCCCATGAAAATTAATTTGTACTCTATTATGAGACGACTATTTAATATAATCAGATCCTTCCTAGCAAAACAAATGATCCGGGTAGTCCTCGATTTCCGTACATCTAAACAACATAATATTAATGCCGGTGTGCCTCACTGGTCAATTTTTGTACATTTATTATTCATCATTTTCATAAACAACCTCAATTATGCAATTGCGCCCGAGATGGGTATATTTTCTAATGACAACATGCTCTACTGTCTACATGTGGGTAAAACGGATCCACACATATCCAATGCAATGGCTTAATCCTTAGGAAATTCCCTCCAGTCTGTAGTGGAATATGTCCAAAAATAGTGTTACATTTAGTTATACTAGGACAAAGCCTGAAACAATTATAAGAAACCGTTCAAACCCCCGATTACAATGGCTCATAGCACCCTACCCAAGAGTCCAATATTAAACCTCACTAGACTAACATTCACAGGTGACATGAATTGTAATACGTACATAGAATATACTACTAAGTTTGCTGCTAAGACGGTGAGCTGTCTCTACGAAACTATACAACTTTTCACACTTGCCACTATCTTATATCTCTACAACGCCACCAGTCGCTCGTGAATGGAGTGTTGTTGCTACGTCTTCGCTGACACACCAACCCCGTAGACTATAATAGCATTTATGTCAGCTATAAATAACAATACATTTTCTTTTGTTTGTAACTTTCTGATACGTAAATTTTTATTCTATTATATTTGTCATTCGAAAGATGAAATCGTATACTTTTACAGCATTGTTGAATCTAAGGAAAAAATATGAGCTGTCCTTTCTCAAGTGCCGTTGGAGCTGTGGGCTAAAGTATGCTGGCTAGTTTCTGAAGATTGGCAAGTGCACTGAGGTCCATGGAGAGTACACAGAGCTTTAATAAACATTTTAATAGAAATCATGGCATGTGTACATTTATTAGTGTGAATATTGCAGTTGTAATTTTCTTACATGTTATGTTGAAATAAAATGATATAGTAATTCATGGTGGATCCTATATATATATATATGTATGCATGTGTGTGTGTGCACATGTGTGTGTAATAGGAGAAAGGGGCAGAAAGAATGAGAGAGATAGAAACAGAGATGGATATATAGAGAATTCAGATAAATGACAGTATTAGAAAATTAATTTTAAATTCACTTATTTCCCTAACATATTTAAGTAGCATAAAAATTCCATTACAAATAAAATCTATCATAAAAGCCGGCGACCAATATATTTTAAATTGATAGTCATTTAAATCGAATTACGTTGTTTTCGAGTTTGAAGAAATAATTAATATTAGACGTCCTGCGTGCTAAATTTCTAGCTTTCAACTTTGTGATGATATTATCTTGTCGCTTCCTATTAAACATAGAGCGATGGTTGCGCATATCGACACTCCTAAAGAAAATACAGTCTACATCTGCATCATTGATGTATATTCTCGACTAATATTGAAACAAATTAGCAATACGTAATTATACCGTGTGCAGAATAATTTTCATATATGAGTAATAACATGAAAATCAACCACTCAAAATCGAAAAAGAGCCTATTCAAGGCAGTTGACCTAGTACACACAACGGAGTTTCTATCCTTTTAGATAAATCTGTCTTATACGTGTGGCTTATTTAAAGAGTGTTACTGAAGTTTAATATGACAACTGATTGTAAAAATGCATTAATAAAACCCTCATGATGTACATACATGTTTATCCATAAGCGTCTGAAAGTTTATTTAAATATTTTATATCGTTATACCGAGATATGCAGAAACAATACAAATACCTAAGCATTGAGGAACATTATTCAATGCTACATGCCAAGATGAGATGTAAAAAATAGCAGAGAATATGTAAACCGTGTAAAAAAATATGCAAACCGCAGTTTACAAACAAAAGTAAAATAAGTCCGATTAACCAACTGGCTATGTAATAGTATACAGCTTTGTCATTTTAGTGTTTCCACAAACACAAGTAAATTGTTGACACTGTACAGAATAATCTACAGAAACCAGTGTATATCAAGCCTCTATATTGAGGTAAGAGGTGTGTGTCTCTCAAAAATTAACCATCAACATCGAACCACTAACGTGAGCACTGGCCGATATCTCATCAGCTACCAGAACCAAACACTTATGATCGTACATCAACATAAAGCAACAAGAGCCAGTAAAACAAATTTCACTATAAAGCTGGTCAATTAATCTTTTATTTTCACTTTTTCATCCCAATTCACAAAGCTAACACAATGAAAACATTCCTAGATGCGTATTTATGGAGGTAGATAATTCAAACTAATATGAAAACACACGAAAAAACTGATATTTTTCTCTTTCATGATGTCATCCGTTAGTTATTGCATTAAAAGAACGTACACAAAAGCAGCACATCAATAAAGTAGTTTTCCAGCAACACACGATTTCATCTCATCCCTTATTCCCTGCACTTCGATTTTCATTTTTACTCAATTTGTCATGTAATCAATCATCACAGTCTTATTCACGCCGTTTTTTCTTTAGTTGTACTACAATATTTTATAATATATATATATATATATATATATATATATATATATATATATATATATATATATAATCATAATACGGCTTATATATGTAGATGTTTGATCGTAGTTCGATAATCGAGTAGTAATATATGCACTAAAAATTCCATATTTGAAATCCACGAAAATTTTATTTTTGAATAAATATATATACGCTATTCCTAGTAATTTCCGACTACTTCATGTTCATCTCTCCACGACATCTTCTTTTGAAATTCCATTACCTGCGGAAAATATGTATTATCCTATGTGGATCAAAGTGCTCAGACGAAGATGCATTTTACACTTGGTGGAGCGTTTCTGTGCTGGTGCTACTTGAGGTCATTGTACTTCAAGCAAATCTTAGACGACCTGCTATTCTCTACGATAACTTTCAAGCCGGTTATGATGTTAACAACTTATTTCGGTTTTTTAATGATATACACTAGTCTTCCAATTTCTTTCTACATAACGACTTCATTCATCTTTTCCCCCATTCTTATGAATTTCAAAATTTTTATTTTTCGTTGGGCATCATAAATTCGTTGTGTAAGAATATTTTAACACATTTTATTTACATTAGGTATTAGTAAATCGAATACCCTTTTTGTGAACATTAGTTCAACTGGCGACATTCATGTAATTGAACATGTTTCGGGTATCCGATACACTCTAAGTAACTGTTGTAACAATTTATCTTTAGTTTTACCTGAATCTGATTTTATTAACCCCCGTAAATGTAAGATTTATATCATTTGTACCTAAAGGGAAAAATGCAGTTTTAATCCTCTAAATATATAAGAAAGCGAGCGCCTGACAGGCTACATCTCTAAGTGTACATCAATCTAAACTCTATCATCGATATTGGTTTCTACTCCATAATATAGAAACTAATCCAATTATATATTAATATATAACAACAATAAATAATAAATATGATTTATACTAACACGGTATAATAACGTCGACGCTGCGGTTCTCGCCAGATCACCGAAGTTAAGCGACGTTTAGCCTGTCCAGTATTAGATTGGTGACGATTTGGGAATACCAGGCGCTGTATCTGGCCACCTAACTATGGATAAATAGCGTCGAACACCCGCAGTACCTAGCGTTGCGACTATGGCAAACACCCTGAATGACTGCCGCCAATAAGATGTCGGAAACGTTGATGATGATGGTGACGATACTAACACTTCAATTCATGTTGACGTAACCGTAGATCATCAATGTGCATCAACTTATTACGATGTTATATTATAATGTAACGGTCAGTTTGTCAAAGAACTAATTGAAAGTTCATTGCGAAACACTCAATTATTTAACAGTAAAGTTAGTTCCATTCCCAGAAAAAAGTGTATCAGGAATAGCAAATATTACGAGGAATTTGTGACAAAACGCATCCTCTTTTCACACCTACTTCTACATTTGGCTACTGGACAATTTGTGAATCTATCTGCCACAACAACATAATAAATACCATTGATTACTCTTTGGCTAAGATCAAAGTGTAGTATCTGTTCCGATGGATACTGCACCCCATACTGGTATTGTCTTGGCCTTCGGGGCTTTATTTACGCAGGTCTATGGGTCTGTCCTGTGCAGTTCTAGGAGGTCCACCCTCCCAGGCTTCGCCTCCCCTCTTTGGGGAGGAGTAAGTTTATTGCTTACTAGCGGGTAATGCCGACGGGGCTGCCCAGGCAATTTTAAACCCCGCTTTCCCGACCCGCCCTGTGGTCACATCTTACTTGTGGGAGTAAGATAAAAACTGGCCTTGTGCATAACTTTAGGAGAGGAGTAAATCAATACCTATAGATAATTAATGTGTAGTCTTGGCTATGGTCTGTCTATATTTGGGTCATGAGTTATTAGTTTTACGTGATCTTCGATTTATTTATCCATACCACGTCAAATAACAGAACTCCTCATGGAAGTTAATCGTAGTTATTCCCGGATGTTCTGTATGAGAATCCTTCAATATTTTTCAGTTGTGCCACTTAGATCATACGCTCACCGTATAAAAGATCATAAGACGAAAACATGTTTTCGTAATTTGGTCTTTTTCTTTTGCAATCTCATGAGCTCTTCCTTTTCTCGAATAAAATGTTGCTTAAAATCTGATCACTATCAAAATTATGACATCACAAAATAATGATGTCACTAAAAGATCGATTACTCCATAAGAAGAGCGATTGGTATAACCAGGCATTGCTGATGACGTCACAAAATTGTAACGGTGTCCATCAAATATAAGATACCGAGAGAGAAACGATAGTTAATCAAGACGACCTAAAGGGTAAGGGGTCATCTACTTGACAAACGTCTCGACTGAACTGGTGGTTCAGTTATGATTATTTCCTTCGAAATTATGTCTTCATATAAACAGACACATCCGTCTATTTCAGACTGCCTCTTTTTTATGGAGAGAGGGATTTTACCCCGCACTAAAAAAAATATTGTTTGTCTAACGTTGTCTCATTGGGGAGTAGAGTAAATAAGAACGGAGAATGCATATCATATTCAACGAAATATGCTTGGCAGGAGTACATAAAGTACACACCTTTAATAATCGTTTGCTCGCCGCCAAAGACGCTCGACAACATAGATACGAACGCTTTGATTGATGAAGTGGAATTGATATATTAATTGACTTAATATATAATTATCAGAGTTAGGCGGCATTATCCGGAGTCATATATAAGAAAATAGAACTTGCAACTTATTCAATATAATAGAAAGAAGCAAAAAAATAAAATAAAACTTACTATGTTATCTAGTTTAATTTTGTTTTTTGAAGAACTACCAGTAAGAATAGAAAAAAACCTGCACGAATGCGGTTCCTAGTTACCCCCAGTAAATGGGTATATAAAAGTATGTATTTTACTATAACTAGGTCGGATCCACATTAAATCCTATGGTATGAGTTCTGTAAGTGTGTATTGTGAAGTTTACGACATTTCTTTATATAATAAATAAAAGCAAACTATTACTAAAACTTAATTTGTACATGTAGAGCCAAACAACATATGTGTGAAATATTGAATAGCATATTGGATGATTCGAATGTCGAACATTTGAGAAAACGTCAAATTATTGGTGAAACGGCTGACTTGGGTGGTCGATGTTTTACGAGAAAGTCAACTGCTAAAATCACACGAAGCGTGGGCGTGTCTTGCTTATCAAATAGCATGCGAACGAATAAATATCGCGCGAGGAGTCGAACGATTACAGATGAATCGAGTTAATAAGGACTCCCGACATGGTATCATATCCAGCGTACTGCGGTAAACTAACCGGAAGTTAATAGCTTAACAAAGCACATCCGTACGAGAAAAAAACGTCTCAAATCGTTGTGTTCTGCAGATCCGGTCGGCACTGCAACACTGGAGATGTGACCAAGAGTAAGAACGGAAAACGTCCTCGAACTTGTGCAGACATATGCATAAATAAATCTGGACGAATGAGAAAAATATTTAAACTGGATTAAAAGATCAATAAGCAAAACTGTCTATTTTGTATAACCAAACAACGTTTCAGATTCAAGATGACATCAATTTACTATTTTATCTTACAGTATACAGAATGTTTCCAAGAAATTAATGTCAGTTCAAAATCTAATAATTTGGCCAGTTCCCGTTTCAAATGGTTTCAATGTATGACATGATTTGTTTGAACAGGTAAACATCTTGATGTGTTTCCATTTATACCTAAAATAATGCAATTCACTGGAAGAGAAAATGACGTGTGTGTTTTCATGTTGGTGTATGCTAGACCAGAGTCGAACAAGACTGTGCATTTGTATCGGAATAGATACTACTACTAGTACTACTACTACTACTACTACTATTTATACTACTACTATTATTATTACTACTACTATTACTTCTATTACTAAAACTAATGGCATTAATAGTCCTACACTCTATATCATATTGTCAATGTGTATTAATTTGTATATAAATTAAAGAAAAACAACACTTCCATTATGTCACGTTTTTCTATGGAGCCTAGCATATAATTAAGCATATTTAAACAGAACAGATATTGACTCCCATAAGAAGTCACCAAAAAGGCAGATTTGATATTACAGCAATAAATCAAAGAGGAAACATTTCTTGCGCATGGCATAAATATCTGTACGACCAATAACATCGGAAGGAAAATTCCTGTCGCTGACGGTGTGCATATTGTTGTGCATTTGTTAATGGAGATACGTTCGGTTTTCTTGTCAAAATTTAGAGGAACAAATCGTGTTCAACATTAAACTTGTTTGGTTCAGTTTCCTTGAATATATAGTTTTTTTAGATGTTTATATCTCAAATTATTAACAATCAATATTCGTTTAAAGTGGTGGAAAAATGTATATCAGATGCGATTGTAATTATCAAATCAAACAGACATAAAAACAACTGTAATTTATATGGAAAGCATATGTTTAGAAAACGGAGGGGAACTTCTCCAGCTCTTAATTTATTATTCTTTATACATTATTACGTATAAAACCTTCTGTCAAACATGAAGTAAAAAATTAGGTTTTACCTGCGTTCACTCTTACTATTTATCAAGATATATTAAATGAATCATTTATATTAAATCATAGAATTACTTTAGTAATTTGATTTTTCATATATGAATAATGATTATTACTTCCGGGAATCGTTGAAGTTCCACAGTTGTATCTTTCATGTGTTGTATATTGCTATTGCTGTCGTGCTTATTCGGGTTTATCTCCAAACCCTTTGCAGGATTTTGTGACATATTCCCATTTTATGGATGAACGCGGGGCCAATGATATAATTTACCACATTAAAAAAACCCAGATATTAACCCTTGATCTTTGCTCATATATTTTAGTTAGAATTTCACGTTCGAAACAACAGCGGCATTAGATGAAATCTTTTTTTATATATCGCATATTCGGAGTTCGGACGATCCAATCTTTAAAAAAAAGGTGGAGGGTAATAACGTCCTTACGAACAAGAAACTGCCTTAACGCAATTAGGTTCAACTTACTATATTCTTCCTCGCTTGCCTTCACGTCTTGGAATCATTTCTTCTGCGGCTAAATAGGCACGTGTTTCAGTCGCTAATTTTGCGTGACTGAATGTAAGTATTTTTATTTATATACAAATAAATAATATTGGCATTGTTATATAAAGAGTAGGACTAGTATTAGTAGTATTATGTTTAGTAGTAGTAGTAGTAGTAGTAGTATTTGTTCAGTATTTTACTCCCCCTCACTTAATTATATATAAAGTTTATCGGATACTAAACTATGAAGAAACAAGTAATTCATATTACTAGTTTTTAATCAGATTTCGATACTTTTTTGAATGATTTATCGATAACACGTGATTCTAATTTTGCACCAGTCATGCCTTCCATACATCGCTCTTTCTCAATCTTAAAATCATGAACAAACTGTACCAATAGCATATATATAATCTCTCATTATGTTTTAAACTCGTTAATTTTCGCACTGTTTTTTTATTTGTTCATTTTACAGCAAGCATCTCCTCACTAACTGTTAATTTTTCTATTTTTTATGCAAGGAAATTTCGAAATCCATTTAAAGCCTGAACTTATTTAAATCTATATTCTACCGTTATACACATTATTTTGACTGTTGGTTAATCTGTTAGAACAATCTGTAACTATACAAGTTTGATTTTAATAAATAACTGTCGGTAGTTTATATTTGTGATTTTTACCTGGTTCAGCTGGGAGGAACCTTCCGACAGCAATGGCGTTAACTTCGGTTGTCTCAATATTTTTGGAGAGTTCTTTTGTTGACATATTTTTGGCTTCCATAGTAATTTTGCCACACCCAGAATTACAGATATTCACCTATTAAACAAGGAAATAAATCGACGTTAGATGGTACAAAATTAATATAAAGACATTTAAAAGTCGACACTGATATATATATATATATATATATATATATATATATGAAAATGTCCAGAAACGAATACACTCGACATTTTTTTCTTTTAATCTACTTGGATCTTTTAGTAAATTATTTTTAAAATTATTTTGTAGTTTTCAAAGACCTCTATCACACACACAGAAACACACCCATATAGTGTGTATCTATGTATGTATAATTGTATGTATGTATGTGTGTATGTATGTGTATGTATGTATGTATGTATGTATGTATAGCATGAAAAATAAGCATCCCTAAGTCGGAAGTGTTCCGATCCAACGATCAGGTATTGCATATAAAAACGGTTATATAGCTCATCAGAAAGACATATATAATGATAAATAATAATAATTAAAGCTACTTATTAATTTTAAAAATAATTTAGATGAGCTATATATATATATATATATATATATTTATATATACTTACTATTACTATTACCAGAGCTATATCTATTTATTTTTGTTTTTCATAAATATTAAACCGAGGCGAGCAAAATGTATTTCATCCAGTGTTATTCTATTTTTCCTTTGAACCCAAACGAGTCATAAAAAAGAAATGCCATTCCTCTTGGACCGACGCCGTTAGCTTACCCCTATTCCTGCCCTCAAGAGAGCGAATATTTTGTTCTGAACCTAACCGAGAGGAGGTCAGACGATACATCCGCTCGACTGTCGTCTCTTAACACATTTACGAACTTCGTGAGCTGAAATCAAAAGAAAAGTATCGTCGCGTTTTAAATATTCGCATTTCAAACGCTTAGATGACGGGAAGTCAAACGTTGGCCATTGTCTTAACATTTACGAATGCGTTGACCCAAAATCAGTTCAAAGTATCGTCGCCTATCTCTCATTTCCCCACCTACGCTTCTCAGCAGATAATATATAAAAACAGAGTTGGTGAATCGACCAGTAGTTTCCTGTCAGAAGAGGAGTGAGCTGTCGCCGATCAAGCGAACCAGTTAGCACCAGCGTATGCGCTGTGAGCTATGAAAAAAAAGAAGAAAAAACGAAGAAGAAGAAAAGAACAAAACAGAGAAAGAATATAACTCCACATATATAAGATATAAGAGATAACTCCGATATATTTTTTTATGCTTAAAGTTAGTTTGACGAAAACTAAAGCTTCTAGAAATCGCATCACCTAACCTGCCGTTGATTGTAAATATATCACATTACCTCCGAGATGGCGAATACATATTGTATGTAATGATTTCATACCGTCCATTTGAGGTTTCTATGATTACAAACATATATATGTGATTACTGATCATTTAGATCTTGATATCTGCTGATGGCTTTTCCATCCAAAGATCAGTGTAAATCTTGAATGAGTGTGACTTGTAACATCTCTGGATAATTGAACATTTCAACTCTTGTAACAACCTTCCAGATTCTGTAGAATGAATAATCAAGCAGGTATCGATATATACATACATATATATATATATATATATATATATATAAATATTAATTATCTACATATTTAGTGCAGAAAGCTAATTCTCAACGGTCGGCGGGCGCGAACTCCGATCAAAAATCGCCACTGTTTTACAGTCAAGAGCGTTAACCCCTCGGCCATCGGGAATCAGATAATAATTAAAGAGGAATTTAACTTTGTAAATCGCGAGGCGGCGGCTAATTTACACAAGCAGTTAAAGTAATCAACAAACTTGTGTTTGGATTTTTGCATGAAGCTATTTGTACTGCTTGTTATTAAACTCACTCAGAGTGCCCTGCCTTTAGTGAAGGGGGCTTATAATAATATTTATAAATAAATATTTATTATGTATTACCTACAGACATCGAAGTTTCAATATATAGTCTCTGAAGTTGCTCTACCATTGATACTATATAAGGAACAAAAAATGTTAGTCCCAAGTCGTTCAGTAGAAAATCACTCATGTAAGTCAATTTATTTTTTGTAGTTATTATATTAGTTTGCTTCCAAGAATTTACACTAGTCTTAACATTATTTAAGGGATCATCAGTTGTTTACCATGAAAAACTGTTTCGGGAATTTAAAAACAAAACAGTATTTTATTTCATGGCTTACCAGCAGAGTTGATCAGACCCCACTTTCCTTAAAAGACAGAAACATAAACGTTACGTATATTAGATCAAAGTTTTGTTCCAGATAAATGTTTAGCTAACTTATATTAGTTATTAAAAAATGTCCTCCTTACCTGTGTTGTTCGTCTCTGCCTAATAGAATGTATCCGTTAATTACACAAATATTGCTGTATTTTAAAGTGTTCGGACGAATCCATTACACTACTTTTTAGGTGAATTTATAGTTTATGTATTTTTAGTTTTAGTCTTATATTAAAAATATTTAAAATTAATATATATATATATATATATATATATATATATATATATATATACACATGTGTTTGCTTTCCTTCTTTAATATATATAATTAGTATATGTGTTATATATATACACGTTTATACATATTCTACATTATTGTTATTTAGGTAGCTTTGGAGTTGCTCTATCTATTTAGTTTGATTAATTTGATAAGACTTAAAAGCGTCAGGATGGCGAGTAATTGCCTTATTTAATTGTCTAAATATTTTATTTTGATCACCACCTTGTTTAATCGTTCTTATTATTCAGTCAGAAATTGGGGGCGTAAAATCTACTAATTTTAAGGTAACACGAGCAATCCTCAAAAATTATATTAATATATATATATATATATAAAGAGAAAGATAGTCGTGCGCTACATTTTCGTCATAATACCATAATTATAATGCCTACTGCGACGGGTTTTCCATAAATACGATGAAGTGTATCTCTATTATAAGTTTGCACTTCATTTATGATCACATAATTATAGATTTATGACGTAGTTTGCTACTAGGCCAACGCGGTTGTTAAGGTATAATCGGGTTACGTACTTCGCGGTCGTTTCTCAACTCCGTATTTTTCGCATTACCTGAATTAATGTAATATTTACGATGCTGCGTTTAACATCATAATTATGAGGAACAGCAAGCAATTATGATAAAACTTAATATTTCATGTTATTACAGAGTGGGTGTAAGAATGTACGAGATGCCTCTTAAAAGTAACGAGACTGGTGTCACAAATAATATAGTTAAATAGGATATAATATACTACATTTTTATTCTTAGTCAAATTATCTTCCATTGTATCTATTCCATTTTCCCGCTGGTTCTTTTCTATTTCGGTTTTTATATACCTTTCTATAGTTATTATTTTTTTCTTTTTCACATTTTTCTTCAGTATAAATTTCGAAAATGTCGTTTTTCTTCTTTCCTGTTTCAAGTTTTCTGACAATTTAGAAATTATTCACAACGGCTTTATTTCATATTTTTAATAACTCATCCATATTCATTAAGTTTAATCTTTTGGGGAAAATTATTGTTAGTAAGCGTTTCGTCAATGCTGTTGTTCTGTTAAGCTTTCTGAAGTTGGTCTCATTTAAATATACAAACTGAATGTAAGTTTCCGCGTTACAATGAACCGCCAAAACTGAAATAAGTACGAATATACACAGGTTTGCATCGACTGAAATCAGAGATACTCCCAGGAAACACCAGGTTCGGGTAAGTATTATAGCATAACTCTCTATATATCGTTTATATATTTAGATACTTCTTTGTACAGAATAATCACCTAAACTATGAACGGCTACTCATGAAGTTTGGCATGTATATATATATATATATATATATATATATATATATATAGTAAGCTATGAACATATATTTATGGCAAGTAAGCTAAACAGACGCTCTCGCGTTTCATCCCCGAAGGGAATCTTCAGGCTAAAATGCTTTTAGCTTGAATATTCAACCGGGGATGAAACGCGGGAGCCTCTGTGTAGCTTAATTGCCATAAATATATTTTCATAGCTTACTACCTAGCTCTACTTACATGTCTAGCACTGTTGGAGTAATTACTGAAAATTGATACATAAAAGAATTATATCTCCTTATAAAATTTATGTGGATACATGAAATAGTATACCATGAAAATATCAGTAAAATGAAGAAAGACTAGAAATATTTCTCATGTGATAAAGTAACTGTAGGAATAAGAAGAGCTCATCCCTCACAAGATTTCGAAGTCGGTTCTGTATTCTTCTTAGGCAGTGAAAAGGTGTTCTGAGAGAAATCTCACAAAATGTGATTACACTACTCTATCTCGAGACGTATTTTATTTGAAGTCATTTATTTTAATTAGGGAACAGTGAGAATCCAAAAGTAGATGGTGAAAAGAGATAAGATTGGTTTTAGACGTCTTAAAACTAACCAGACCCTTTTTTTGAGGTGTTGCAAAAAATGGTTGTGTCATCTGCATCAATATCGACGAATAATCTTAGAATGTGTTAAGGAAGATCATCCATGAATATCAGGAAGAAGGTAATGCCTTGAATAGATCTATGATGGAACGCCGGTATTCGTACTATGTGATTCTGACTTCTGTCCATCAACAACTTTTTTTATAAACTTATCAGAGAGGAAAGACTTTATGGTTGAGAGGACATTCCCAGAAATTCCATGGCTAACAAGCTTGTGAAGCAGATTTTTATGTCAAAGTCAATGAAAGGTATTTGATATGTCAAGACTTATTTTACTAGAATCGAAGCCACCATCCATAGATTAACTTATCCTGTGTGATATTACAGTTAGCGCATAAGCTGTGTATCTTGCAGTAAAGAATCCATATTGTTAGTCACTGACTGGGCTGTTTTGTTAGATGGTATTAAACGTATTGATTTATCAGAGATTCAAGCATCTTACTCATGATCCCCATGAAAGTGATCGGTATGTACTGAAAGGCATAGGACAGAATTGCAGTTATTTTATAGACTGGGCAGACTGGCGAAGTTTTCCAAGATGATGGGACGCATTTCTATTTACGATTGAACAGCTTCGTAAAAATAGAAGGAAGCTCCGATTGCACTTCTTAAGTACTGTTATTGGATTGTTTTCAGACGCAGTAACGTTGCTGGCATGAAGTTTCTAGAAAAGTTTTCAAACATCCCGGACAGATATATGGATGTTGCTCAGAGTGTGTTCAGTAATAGGGGGAAGTTCACGTGGTAGGTGGCCACAACTAAAAAAAGTGAAATTTGAGGCAAACTTCTCTGCAAACAGTGTTGCTTTATTATATGCTGTGGAAATCACTTCCGGTCTACTGATGATGGTTAAAATAGAAGTCACGCATCTTTTCTAGGACTTTGCTATTATACAAAAATCGTGGAAACCAAACCTATGTTCAGGCTCTGTATATTCTACGAGTTCAACACACGATTATCCCCGTTTTCACAAACCCTTTTTTAGTGTTTGCTTGCAGGCCTAAAGGCGGCTTTTGTTATGAACATCTATTGCGTTTAAAGCAAGTGAAATATGGTTTTCATGATTAATGGCGGCGACACATTCCGGATGTACCACTGCTGGCAGTTTTCTTTCTGTTGGAATTTTATAGACAATATGAAGTTTTAAATGCGTATGATTAACCAATTACTATATCGGATGCGATACAGAAAACATTCTTGCCAAACATGAAGTACGGGGGTATTGCTGATGAGAAAAAATCTTAGGCTGACCCACTCAGCCATCGAGTATCGATACACAATGCGATGGAGAGAGACTTCTGAGGTTTTGGAAATTATATTACTTAATATGACTTAACATTTTATGTACATCAATTTTTTTCTCAATTAAATTATTAATACCTAACTTATTTTAAATGTGTTTTAGGGTAGTGCGAGTTTTTGTGGGTGTATACTCTAGATGGTACAGTTTTCAAAAAGTATTGTAGGCATGTTACACACCGAGTTGTCGAGTAATATATATTTCAAAATTCAGAATGATCAGTTCGTAAAAAATAGATAAACTTTGCATATATTTACCCCGTAAATGTGTACATTTAAAAAAAATAATGTACCTATTTTCTCACTGTATTTTGTACAATGTATACTCAAAACTTCATAATGATCTGTTCATTAGTTTCGGAGATTACCCTGTACATATATATATATATATATATATATATATATATATATGTGTGTGTGTGTGTGTGTGTGTGTGGGTGTGTGTGTGTGTGTGTGTGTGTGTGTGTGTGTATCGGGGCAGCATTTTTTTTCTAAGGCACGTATTATTAAAAATAACCGACAACTCGTGTCTGGATATTTTTTATGGGTCCCTTCCATTTTCCGGATTAAAGGTATAATCTCGGATGACAATTGGCTGATGAATCTGCCGTAATTTTCTTGTAGGTCCAAAGGATTAATTTTAACACTAGTACTAATATACTTAAATGTTTATAATACTAAATAAATATAGTTTCGTATTTAAATTTTCCCGCCAAAATTAACTATAAACTCACTCCAGGTATTTATCTGATTGACATCATTCCCCACTAAAGATGGACCCAGATGGGTCAGAAAGAACTTTGGACCTAAAAGACAATTACGGCAGATTCATCAGCCAATTCTCATCCGAGATTAGGACCATAATCCGATAAATGAAAGGGATCCATACAAAAATATCCAGACACGATTTGTCGGTTATTTTTAATAATATATATATATATATATATATATATATATATATATATATATATATATATATTAATAATTAAATACACATACTTCATAAATTGTGTACATTTAGGCAGCATATTTTCATTTAGGCAAACGTTATTAAATACCACAGAGTATTTTTCATGATCAGACTTTGTTTTATTCTTTCTATTTTTCGAATTAGCCATTTAGTATTTCAGTCAAATTAGTATATGTTTATTCCGAGGGTTTCTTGTACCCTTTTTCCTTTTTTCCCCGAATACTTTCGAGTTAATTAATTAAATCATCATTATGTGAGGTTATTCAATAACGTTTGCTAAAAATTAGTAAATATATATTTCACTATTTTGTTTCGTTTTACTTTAATCGCAGTTCTCAGAAATCAAGGGGCTCAATCCTGCGGTTTACACTTGATCTCTATATGAGATAAAGAGGTATTCGCATATTCCATTAAAGTTCTCTTTACCTGCGAAACGTTGAGTTAGTAAAAGAAGTTAAGATCATTAAGAATATTAATGTACTTCTCCCCAATTAACTAGTTTACTATGTTATAGTATATATTTATTATGTTCTTTTGACCTTTTCGGATTCGAGGACAATAATTCCTCATGTCTGGTGGAGTATCCAGTAAAGCGCTGTTACTTGAGGTAACATTACTCGAAGAAGATGCATGATTCTTCATATGAGACAGTGTATAGTCGTGTCCAGGGGGTTTTATTTGGGCTTCGAATACTATGGTATTTGGAATATTTTCTCAGAGTTTACTTGTAAGGTTAAGTATCCTCATGTCAGGATTTCCTGACAAACCATTTTACAAAGATACCGAAAACACTCGAGAGTGGTGTCTAGTAGGTAATTAAAACTCTCTCTATAATTTATATATATATATATATATATATATATATATATATATATATATATATATATATACTAGAAAATAAATGTTACCTCTCAGTCGCATTTTTTCTAGGCTAACGCGTCACCTGGTGTACACCTGTTACAAAAGAATCGAAAGTTTACGGACTTGCCTCTGGTGTACAAACGTATCGAAGTTTAGGGGCACGCCTCTGGTGCACAAACGAACCGAGGGTTTACGGACACGCTTCTGGTGCACAAAAGAACCGAAGGTTTACGGACGCGCGTCTGTTGTACCAAATAATCGAAAGGTGGCGTAAACGCATCTGGTGTACAAAATATTCGAAAGCTTCCGACTGCGCCTCTGGTGTACAAAAGAATCGTAGTTTATCGAAAGTTTTCGGGCGCACCTCTGGTGTAGCAAAAAATCGAAAATTTACCTACACAATTAAATAACTAAGAACGCGCCTCTGGTCTACAAAAGGATCGAAAGGTTACGTACGCGCTTCTGGTGTACAAAAGAATCGAAAGTTTACGTCTCTGTTGTACAAAAGAATAGTAGTTTATCGAAGTTGTCGGACGCGCCTCTGTTGTACAAAATAATCGGAAGTTTACCTAAACAATTAAATGAGTGTAAATCAAAATCAAAATGAACAATCACGATGCCTGTCCGCTTCTCTCTCACAATGAAGTCATTTCCGGAGGAATGAGTGCAGTTATTCAAATTAATACATTGACTGTCTCGTGTTATTATCTCCCTTGTAGCAGAAAGTCTAATTCTGATTCAAAAGTTCGATAATTGTTTAATAGATGTTTTTAATTAAATGTATTAATGATTTTTATAAATTTTACTATCGAGGAAAATATTATAAATACATATGGATATATGACAATAAAATATATAGGTGTGTATTTCCGATTATTATTTATTAGAACTTTAAAACAAATGAATAATGTAAATTCGAAAAAAAAACACACGTTGTTTGGGCAAGTTTCGTATGTCTATATATACGACTTGCCAGAAAATATATTAATAATGTTACCCAAATGAATATACGGAAGCCATCAGTTTTGTGTTCGAATCGCCGACTCTGCGTCAACTGTTTTTTATTGTTATTTATTATCTAATCTAAAATAAGTAGTTAGGAGTTGCCCCAATGTAACTCTTACGTTTACAAAATTCTTGATGACGGACAAAGAGAAATCCTGGCATGTGTGTGTGTGTTTGTTGAATGTAAACGATATATGACAACTATTTCGTAATATATAAATATTCATTTTCCAGAAGAAAAAAACTTTTTCTTTTTAGTGCTCATAATTTAAGATGTGTTTGAAGATAAGTTACCCAGTGTAATTTCTCTTTATATGATTTAGCTTTTTGAAAACTAAATTCGGCGAATTTTCGTGTATTTCTAATCTGTCTGTTTGATTTTGATAACATGTAGATTGATATTGGATTTATTTTATAAGTTTTTAAGTATTTTGTAATTGATCTTTATTATTGATTTTCGTTTTGTTCTTAGTTTAATTTGCAAACTTTTTTTGTGGATTTTATTTTTGTTCGGCACCAGCGAAAACTTTATTCTGGTGATAGTCTGATTTTAAACTAAAGAGTATGGTCCATTGTATGACTTTTATTAAACACTGACTGGAAATAGCTGTAAATAACTATATGCTCTTTATTTGAAACTTTATTTGTAAAATAATTTAAATCGTTTAAATACACACACACACACACACACATATATATATATATATATATATATATATATATATATAATTTAAGACATTATTATGGGTATATACTTTTTTAGATGAAAAGTTACAATGAGTTTATTGATTACAAAAAGAAATTTCGAAAGAGTTATAATGCATAATTCCAATCAGATAAACCATGCATCAGACAAAGAGCATATCATGACGTGACCTTACCTCAATGTTCGTAGCATCACCTATTCTCATTGGTCTTGATGTGGATATCAGTTCCGCCCTAGATGGGTCAGCTCCCACCGTAAGTACCACTGGAAATCCACTCAGGGTCTCTTCAGCATACATCATGCGTAACTATCAATAATAACACAGACAAACATATTTATATTGTAATGGTTTTGATAATTCAATTCAATTGATTTGACAAAAAATAAAATAAACATGTTTCAGTTACTATGTGGGAAAGTGTGGTAGAAATTTACACAGAAGAGGATACAGTTACTCAGCACCTGTCTAAGTTCACATTGGATGACTGCGTTGCTGGCATATTTATTATCCTCTTGGGAGACTATTTCAAGGTCCAGGGATCCTGGTTGAGAAGGGGGCTCTCCTCAGGTTCAATTGAAATCGGCGGTGAAATAGATTCTCATGGTGTCTGCGTATACTTTTTACTGATGCAGGAGTGAATAATAGCTCCTTATGTGTATCGTAATGACTATTGAGGATATGGTAGGCAATAATTAGATCACAGCGTAATCGTTGGGGAGCAAGGGAGAAAAGGTTAACTTTCTTGAGTCGGTTTTTATAGTGCAGAACCTGATAGATCCTGCACCATTCGAGTAGCCAGGTTTTCGACTCTCTCCATGTACTGGATATCACGTATGAGATGATGAGCAGAAGCGTAGACACCATACTCTAACAGTTGTCTGCGAGGGAGACATAAAGCGGAAGAAATATTTAAAGAGGGAGTTTTCAGAAAGAAGGTCGAATGAGAAATAGTGTTCCTTGCTTTGTTTGCAGCCTGAAAGCAATGGTTAGATGAGCATAGCAATAACAAATGTTTGTAATAAAATATCACCAAGCAAGTACAAAGTAAGGAAAGTAGGTAAAATGATGAAGATATGATTTTTCAAAACTTAATAAGTCGGAATATCAATGCTATCAAACTTTGGGCTTCATCTGTTACTTACTAAAAGCGAATTGAGTGTGTTTAAAAATTGATTGATTATATAAAAATCTATTAAAAACGACAAACATAACCAACGATTTCTTACGCACCAAATTCAGTGATAGATCCAAAATAATAATAAAAAAATGTTAAAATAAAAGAGCTTATGTAAAATAGTACTTTCGAACGATACGTTCTGATTTTATTGGTTCCTTTATTTTTTGAAGCAAGTGTTCTTTTCATTTTTTTTTTACTTTTAATAAATGTTTTCCTTTTTTCTTACATTTTTCTAATTATTTTCTCATTCTTCATTTTTTTACTTTTAATAAATTTGTTTTTCTTTTTCTTCGATATTTCGATTTTTTTTATTCTTCATTTGTATTTATTCATAAAAAGAAGCTTTCCTTTTCTTAATGTTGTTTTTTTTTATATTTTTAAAATTTATTTATATATTTGTACGTCATTCGTTTATTTATACTTTCTTTTTCTGTCTGAGTCAGTTTTCATTCGTGTTGTTTCTTTTCTTCCTCTTTTTCATTCCTCTTATTTTCCTTGTTTATTTACATGATCAAAGCGCATATTTTCTCCGTCTCCCTGCAGTAAACAAAAATATCCGAAAATTGCGACACTTATATATTTATAATAATCTTGACTGGAATGTAAATTAATATATATATATATATATATATATATATATATATATATATATATATATATATATATATATATATATATATACAAACGCGCACACACACATATATATATATATATATATATATATATATATATATATATATATATACAAACACACACATATATATATATATATATAATATATATAATATATATATATATATATATATATATATATATATATATATATATATATATATATATATATATATATATATATGAGTTATAATTAAAAGAAAGAGTGAAACAACTAAACAAAAGTGGCATATTTGCTTGTATTGTTAATACATTTATGGATATTATTTAATGCCTGAAACCAATATTTTAATAAGAAATTCCTTATATAGGATCTATTGAAGACACATTGATATGAAAGATATATTGACAAATATCCTTATGTTATAACAATGTAAGGTTATACGATATAGGTTTACGTCAGTATCAATCGCAGCACACATGTTCCCTATTTAAAGACGGATATATTGATTTCCAAACACCCACTTGGAAATAAGTGTATTTTGACTATCGTTGCACACAGAAATACTCCATTTAATATAACCTAATGCGTATAATGCACGTAAAAGTTTAACACAATAAACACGTCTAAGATTAATAAATCTGTTATATACATATATATATATATACATATATATGTGTGTGTGTGTGTGTAAAGTTCGCATTTATTCATATTTAGAATAGATTATATTGGACTATTAGATTAGCTAAATGTAGTATTCTCCATTATTTCGCAGTGTATTTATTACGTTTACAAAATTGTGACTGATGGGCAGACATATAGACAGGTAAACAGACGGACAGACATACGAACAGACAAACCGACGGACAACATTTCTTAGATGTTTTATTTTTATTTTCAGCTGATACGTACAATATGACTTTGCACATATATCATTATTATTTGCAACATGTCTGTTTTTAAAATGCTATTAGATATTCACGGATACATTTTTCCAGGATCATAAACTGAAATAAACATAAGATATGCTTAGTAAATAGAAAGTAATATTACCATCTCTATATGTGACTCTATATGTTAGATAATGTCCCTATATGGATGGACGTGCCTGTTGGAGATCGGGTTTGACTTGCACAATTTGTGGCGGAGTCACATCGTGCTACTTTGGTACGATGTTTTCTCACGTTCGGGTGAGAGTTGACGAGACCTCGGGGGTCGAGGGTCAGGTCACACATGTGCATCAATCACGAGATTTCGTGACGTCACAGTGTTCCCAGTGGGAAAACGGCAGTGAGATTATGAGTTCTTGACTGGAAGCCAACGAGTCAACACGCTTTAGCCATGTAACGATTACACACTAGGGGATTTCGGATCCCCCCAAAATGAGATCCAAGCGATGTCCCCATCTTCCTTCCCTTACAAGTGATTAGATGATTAATTTAGAAAATTAACTAGCGTAAGCCTCTCTCTCTTCTACAACGAACTTGCTCAGTATCGACGGGCTGGATAGTACATAAATGGCTCTAAATTAAAAAGGAGAAGCCTTGTTATATTTTATTGTGCGTGGGGGATTTGATTTCAGCCTGCGAGGAGACCGCCGGTATGATGGAAGAAGCGAGCGAAGTTGACGCTCGGCGTGGCGACAGCTGATAATAGCAGCGACCCAAGGTTGACGACAATCAATAGCAGTGAAGAAAGAGCCACGGTGAGTACAAATAGTTTCATACAATGGCGGTGAAGAGGAGGGATGCACGGTTAGTACAAATTTTTTTCTTTGCAGCTGGGAAATGCGAATAGAAACGACACATCCTCCCGTTTCGGGATCAACAGACGAGAGTTCTACGACCCCAGAGATTCTGACATTACAACGGTTGTTAAAACAACAATTCAGCATATATGTTCTATTCATTTTATATGTGAGGGGATCTTAGCTTGGATTTAAATTTTATTTTTATTTCTAAATTCATAGCTGAAACTGTCTATTCTTGTTTATACGAGAGATTATTCGAAATATGACGAGTTCAGAACGATCGAAATAAAGTCAAGTAAAATAATAAAATTATAAATTACAATTATTATTTTCATCATTTAATCAATCAATCTTTCCTAAGAATATTTATAAGTAGGAAGCATACTATCTGCTTATGTACTGTCTCAACAATCCCTGCGGTTGATATCTATTTTTCTGATGAATTATTAATTCGACTGTATAATTTTAAACAATCGATACTAAGTAAATAACTGATACAGATCTGGTGTATTTCCACATTTAGATAATGAAGGCTGTTTTAAGAAATATGTTAAATATGTGTATATAATAAAACTTGCACGAATGAAATAAATGTTAATACGATATTATACATAGATGTTATTCAATTATGTATTAAGTGATTATCTAAATAATTTCGTTAAATTTAAAATGGCTTCATATTTTTACCCAAAAAGAATTTTATGTCTTTATAATTTGAAACCTTTTGGTAAAATCGAAGTGAACATTCTTTAGATATACATATAAAAGCAAACCGAGTTAGCAACACAGTCACTCAATATGACCGACTCTAACAGTAAGTCCATGATAAATGCCAGTATACTGAAATCATATGCCCTTAATAGAGTAAAGATGAAAATTCATATACACTAAATGAACAAAAGCAAGAACATTCCCAAATCTTTACATTTTTATTGTCATTAATTAAGGGTATGACTACATATCAACCAAACCATTTCATTATCACATCACTACAGTATAAATCTATATGCATGAGTGGATGAAGTGGATGAGGTGCGCTTAAGAAAAATTCCTACTAGTAAAATATATAGCCCTGTTGTGCTCGCATACCCTTAATGACAATAAAAGTGTAAAAATTGGGGAATTTTCTTTGCTTTTGTACTATTAGTCTATATGAATTAAGGGCATATGATTTCAGTATACTGGCATTTATCATGGAATGTCACTACTTTTGTAAAGGTTATTTCTCAATACAATGCTCATTTTAAAGTTTTTTTGAAATTTTCTGGAAAACTAAACTATATGGTACACTGAAATTAAAATGCCATCAACTAGACCCTGGAACCTCTATCTCTGTCAAAGAACGGCACTCATTATGTAATGGTAGAGACAGCGCTGAATGTTTACGTTCTACAGTTTTGCATTGTACCAGTCTACTCTGTAATGAAAACGTGCATAACAAACAAATGTTTTGAATTTTTACTCGTGAAACTTGATTTAAATGTCATTATAAACCTATAAACTAGCATATATATATATATATATATATATATATATATATATATATATATATATATTCATAATTTAACATGTACTACCGTGATACTTAACCGCAGTTTACGATATACCAATGGTACGAAACGTATTATTACTCATTACGTCCTTATACATTTGAAGTCAAATCGCAATTGAGCTAGAAACGTAGACTTGCTACAAAACAATAACTTTGGTACATATCTGATCTAATAGTGCTCGACACTAATATAATTAATAGTAGAGCTGGTAAATTTAGGAGTATTTTGGTGTTATCGACAGGCGGAAGCTTTGACCTCCCCTACTTAACCAGATTAAACACATTAGAACAGACGTTGTTATTTTTTAAAAAAGCTAATACTTACAATGTACATCCCGGTGGCACGTGGCACAAAACTGATCGCAGCGTCGGCGTCGTTTTCTCGAAACACTTTCAAATAATCAAATGTCGAAGGGGTCTGTAATTCAGCGGAAAGCTTAGTAAGATCAGCCATGGCGTCACAAGATTGCAATCTATAATATATCTAAAATGAACAAAAAAGATGGGTACACATGTAACCATAAACACAGTTGGAAAACTTGAAAATATTAAACTACACAATAATTAATGGTCAGTAAATACCATCTGAAGCCCTCGGCCTTTGATTAGAGTGAAGTATAACTCTGTTCTATCCTAGCAAGTCATCTTCTCATGTATTAGCTTTTTTGGAGAAATAGTTCATCGGCAGTAACCTGAAGCGCCCCTACCGGGTGATGTCGATGTATCCACTCACGGCAATTGTTGTGCCCATCCAAACCCTCCCTTTTTGGAGGAAGCGTATTCGTCCGTATACACTGACGCGATGTTTAACTTTGTTGCATCAGGCCTCATTAAATTATTGCGTGCAATTAGCATGCAACAGATAATGAATGTTGCAGTGCGTATGGCTTACCTCTTCGTGGATTCGAATTGGTTGTATTTGAGTTATGAGTCTGTATTTTTCAGTATTCGGCAACCTCTGTCTTTTCAAGCGCCGGAAACCAAACAGAAGGGACATAATCGATAGATGGTCAATATTTAGACTTGCAATTTCTTTTGCAGACAAGGGACAAAATACATTGAGTTCCTTTGCTGCATCAACGACTGAAATAAAGAAGAAGAAAGAATATGTGATATATATATATATATATATATATATATATATATATATATATATATATATATGATTATCATTATTATTATTATTATTATTATTATTATTATTATTATTATTATTATTATTATTATTATTATTATTATTATTATTATTATTATTATTATAATAAGCCCCTTCCAAGTAAAATTGAAAGTTGAGCACTGTCGGAAAAATTAAAAATAAACATTCACCTAAAAGCTTCAGTGCAATGCTTCAATTCTGTCGTTGAGTGCTATCGAATGTTTAGGTGTTAACACTCGCCGCTTCCAGTGTAAACATCACTTAATTTATCTGTTATTACGTGACCATCCGTTGTGGCCTAATGGGACTAGGTGAACGCATACAGATTCAAGATGTAACTTTGAACGGACTTCGCGCCTTATGACCGTCTGCGCTGATGAGAGCCATAAGCTCGAAACGACGTTGTACGTATGTAAAATATTAAAAGTAATTTAATATTATATATATATATATATATGATATTAAATTACTTTTAATATATATATATACAATATTAATTTTAATTAAATTATGTTTACCTACATACGCTAGCGTTTCGAGCTTTCGCTCTCATCAGTCCGAGATTATCATCCCTGCGATGATAATCTCGGACGCTGTAGCCATTAGACCACGGGACATTACCACATTCAAGAAAATAATTTAAGTTCTATTGATGCGAAGGGCGGCATATCAAGAAAGACTGACTAAAGATTTTACGAACGTATCGGAATATGACGTATAACTACGTGTCAGTCTATTTTTAACTTCCTTGAATACATATACATATATATATATATATATATATATATATATATATATATTAGGAAATTGAAGATAATTTTTTTTCCACTAGCATCGAAGAACTAGTACCAAATTGAGAACAAAAAGCCCTTTTTCAATGCAAGACACACCTACCTCTTTTCTTTTTGACATGTATCCCATCAATTTCGGAGGCAAACTTCATCATCAGAGACAGCTCTCTTTCCTTTCCTTTCTACAAAGATAGTTCAGCGTTTTTTTTGTTGTTTTTTTGTGGGCATCGAGGAGTTTGTGTTGGATTGAGAATAGGGGGGGGGCCTTTTTCAATGTAGGATATGTTTGTTTCTTTTCTTTTTTTTTTTTGGCGTGTATCTTGTCGGTTTCGGTGATGGGCTCCATCATCGGAGATGTTTCTCTTTTTCTTCTTCTTTATTTATAAAGATGGACAGGCTTTTCTTTTGGTTTTGTTTGTCGGTGGAGCGTCATTGCTTGTTGTTTGACGTGTTGACTGCGTCTGGTGTGACTTGAAAAGGTTTGTTTGTTTTGTAAAGGGGGGAAGGGGAGAGGTGTCTCTGATGATAGAATTTGTCTCTGAAATTGATAAGATACATGTCGGGGAAAGGAGAAATAGATGTGTCTTGCATTGAAGAGGGGCTTTTTATTCTCAATGTAATACTAGTTTTTCGATGCTTATAAAAAAAAATGTTGAACTTCCATTTCCTAAAATACCAGCATGCTGCCCGATGCGTTTTCGTTCGACCAAAGAGCCGCTAAATTGCACCAGACGCGGACAGTGCGTCAAGTAGCAAGCGGTGAGGTTTTACCGATGAACAGGGCTGAGGGAGGAAAGGGTTTGTTTATCTTTGTAGAAGGGAAAGGAAAGAGAGGTGTCTCTGATGATGAAGTTTGTCTCCGAAATTGATGGGATACATGTCAAAAAGAAAAGAGGTAGGTGTGTCTTGCATTGAAAAAGGGCTTTTTGTTCTCAATTTGGTATATATATATATATATATATATATATATATATATATATATATATATATATATATATATATATATGTATATATATATATATACATATTAGGTTAATACAACATATATATATATATATATATATATATATAAACAATCTGTTGATTATATATATATATATATAAATATATATATATATATATACACACAATCTATGATTTCCAACCTCAATAGCTTTGAATCTGACGTATGAATATCTTATTTCGATCATCTTATTATTCAATTGAATGGGAATATCAAACTATTACTTTCGTAAACTACTTGTATCTCATAATAATAGGTAAAACACTTCTATTTTAAACATCTAATTAAAATGTTGTTCTAATGGAATGAGACAAGCGACTGCCATTATCTTTAGTCTATATAAACACATGAAATTATTTTTCCTTAATAATTTATTTTTATAGTAAATCTATTATTATCTATTTTACTCATTTATTCCTAATATAAGTGCAATGTGCCTTTCTTTAAAATAAATAAAAACAACAATGCGTACACTTAAACACCAAGAATACCCTACTTTAAATCCTATTAGAAGTGTTGTTAATTAAGTCGGTCAGAATTATCTGTGAACTAATAAGGTAAATCGCTCTCCATATCAACTTGCCACCCCTCCCTTACAAGTGAAAAATTCGACGAAATGTCGGTTAATAATATTAAAGGAATAGAAAAAATGATCGATTAAGTCAGCATAAGGAAATAGATGAAATCTTCACGCTTCAAAAAAGCGATTTTCAGAACTTGTCGTACCCTTTTAGAATATTCGACTGAACGTTTTACAAATATATAAAAACGATATTTATTTACTTTTATTTGTTCTTAAAAAAACATAGCTCGCTGTCCGTCTCTACTTCTGTTCAACTGAGTCCAAAGTATGGCATAAGGTATCTTTTTAATGCGGCCACAATAAAATAGAATTTTCGATCGAAAAAGCATGAGGAAAATAGATATTTCTAGCAATGGCGTAGAACCTGTTATTAGATAATTCTGACCTTTGTAAAAATATAGAAAATCGATCGTCATATACTTTCTTCTTAATAACTCGTAAAGCATTGTCTATATCTAATTGGCTGCCCGTGAGGACAAACTCAATGTAAATGTCTATAATGGGAAATATTCACTTTAAATGCACCCTCTTCTTTTTGAAAAAATAATAGTAAGTCTATTGATCTGTCTTTCGTCTTTTTAGTGTGAATATGGTGAAAATACAGAAAACGTTTTCGACTCAAAATAGCGGTGTGTACGAACGAGTTGTTTTACTGGATTGATCATCATTGTACGGACAAGTACAAAATTGATCTTCATTTCCTTTCATTTGTTATAAAGGACTTCAAGTAACCAGACTAATTTTATATTACTTGAATGTTGCTGCATCAACGCCTGAAATAAGCAAGAGATATGAAAAAATATAAGTAATGTATATATATATATATATATTTATATATATATATACATATATATATATATATATATATAAATATATATACATATATATATAAATATATATATATATATACATTAATATATATATATAAATATATAAATATATATACATATATATACATATATATATACATATATATATATACATATATATACATATATACATATATATACATATATATATACATATATATATATATATATATATATATATATATAGAGAGAGAGAGAGAGAGAGAGAGAGAGAGATAGAGAAAGAGAAAGAGTGAGAAAAAGAAGAACGAAAGAAAGAGGGAGATAGAGAGATGACCTTTTTGACAGTTTACTTCTCGATTGACAGCGTTCAGTTTTGACAATCCTGGAATGGAAGCTCCCATTATAGATGCCAGTTTGCACAATCTTGTTCCGTCATTCCAATCCGTCTGTAAAGATTTAAGGGTTGAAAAGTAATTAGCCAATTAAACAGTAGGTAATCAATTGCAATCTAGTGTATTTGCAGCTAGCAGCTACCCACTAGGTTTTCGTACTATATACATGTATTAAACTAATAACAGTGTAAATTTACAAGGTATATAATCGTAAACAATGGAAAGATTCGTGCCAAAAATCTAAACGAATCTCATTTTATTTTTGCTTTGATTCACCCCAAACAGGACAGATTGAAAACTGAAACGTAATGCGTTTATGTCTCAGTCGCAATGTGCTTTGAACCAGGGGCCACACGAACAGGACATCCTAATCAGAGAGTTCTGTAGCAAGATGGTTGTTCACATTACTTTTAAATGTCTGCCTGATGGTGCAGTCTAAGAACAGTGAGCAAGGAGGTATTCCAGAGGCAAGCAGTACTAGGAAAAAGAAATTAGACTAGGAAGCCTACCGGCATCTGATTACATCTACAGTGAAGTGGTGGGATTTTGCTGATTGTCGCGTCGATCGGGAATATTTACGTCGAGGGGGCACGAAGTGCAGCAATATTCTATATTTCCTCTTAAAATAGTTCTCTATTAAGTTACAAATTCTCTGTATTTTTGCTAAAGCTTTCCGCACTCTACAACACTTGGAAGGATGTAACCTTCAGAATCAATAATACTGTGTTCTCTCTGGCCCATATATTAGGATCTTCCTGCCTGTATCAATAGAACTTAGAAGTACGTATGCATAGTACAAGTGCACTTTTCACTAGTAGATTTGGGCGCTATATCTCTCATATTGACTGTTATTTCCACACCTGAGGGTCGACGTACATGGGCATAATCAAGATCTATGTCTACAAGGGTAGCAGGAGTTACAGCTGAGTTATGCTTACTAGATTTAGCACAATTTCTGTTATATATATATATATATATATATATATATA
>OY744515.1:27346053-27448553 GCA_963556195.1 Sepiola atlantica | reverse complement strand
CATTAATTGTAACACTTTTAATTGTATTGCATACTTAATGAAAGACTTGCACTTATCCAACTGATAACGCATTAATTATGTGTTATGTAAGCCATTTAAACAAATGAAAATAAATTATATTAAAACATTTCAAGAATTCTTACTTACGGTGAGATTCTGGATTGAATTGTCATTTAAAACCGATTTCGCCCAATTCATAATATGAAAGTATCCAGGGGAAGATGGTTTCAAAAAATAAGAAAGGTAAGTCATTCCGGACAGGTCATCAAGTACGTTACTGGCAAAGTCTTCAGCTGAAACAACCACTGGAATACCAAATACTTCTTTCGCTATTCTCATGGCTGATCGACAATTCTCCTCGCTGTAATAAAATGCATGTGTTAGAAAGTTCGAAAAATACATGCCGACTTTTTAGTAGCCTAAACAAAATTAATTCAGCTTGCTGTTTTTGCATTCCTCTCTCTCTCTCTCTCTCACACACACACACACACACACACACACACACACACACACACATATATATATATATATATATATATATATATATATATATATATATATATATATATATATATATGCGTCTCGTATGTGCTAAATCGATATAAAAAAGTAAAGTCGATTTTTCCTACCTGCCTTCAGACATCATAAGTTTACAATCAAAACCGTCATATGCTAATATGTTCAACTAGCAACATAGTCCAAGCCCGCATGCGATCTTCCAAAAAATATGCGTTTATTTCGTTTTCTTTCAAAAGTTCTCACATTTTCTCCTGATTAGTTTTTTTTTCTTCGAAATAACACTTTCAAAAGTGTTGTGGGCTGTTTAGGGGCCGGAAGGAAAACACGGACACGGGTGTAAGTTAAAATAAGTATATGGGAGAAAAATATATACAACAAAGAAAAAGGGGAAGTGGACCGTCAGTCTTTACTGCCAGTGTAGACTTTGGTTGACTTAACGGTGTCTAATTACTTCCTACCGCCGGAATATGTGACACCAGGTCGGAATGTGGGGGTGGGTCAAGCAAGCACCCCTAAGGGAGGGGCACTCTGGCCTATAAAAAATTGTCTGGGCAGCCCAATCGGCATTCACCGGTCGGGGCGCCTCAGACAGAAAGCAATAAACTTACTTCACCCTAAAGAGGGTAGGAAAGGCCCGGGAGGGTGTATCTCCTAGAGCTGCCCAGCACCCATCCACTCAGTCCGACAGATAAAAGGTCACCGAAATAGCTCAGTCTTTGCCGGACCGACTGCCGAGAACGAATCCTCGACAGATGTACTCCAGTCCAAAGTCCAACAACTGAGAAGCGTAATGCTTTCAGTATTTATTGAGAAATGAAAAGTCCAAATGCTCGTTATAGGTACGACACCATCAAACACCTTCCCAAGCCTTACCTTTTCAGATGTCTAGTATTATTTCCTTTTTGGATTGACGCTGTTCGGTGGTTGCTTTGGAAAGCTGTATGTCGAAAGTTTTGATTTTGGTAGCCATAACTTTTTCTTGGATAGGGCTGTCGGTGTCTTCCGATAGTCGTTCCCTAGTTTTGTTTATGTCTCTCTTATGAGAAAACTGATGACCTCTATCAAATTCAGATTTGATTTCCTCCAGCTTTTTTGATTCTAGATGTCTGACTTTTTAGCACACCTTTAAATTTGGAAAATATGTCTTATATTTCTTCTGACATTCAACTTCAAGACAAGCCATCTTATCTTTCATAGTGTTTAGTTCTTCAGAAAACTCTTCGAGTTGTAACTTTAATGTGTGTAGCTCTTTAACTCCGAGTTCACTCTCATTAACCTTCCACTGGTTATTCAAAGAACTGTGCTTAATTTCTTTCAGTTTGGTGTTCGCAGTCCATTTCATACGATTAATAGTTGAAACAAAATCTTTATTCCTTTTTCTGAATCGGTCGTCAGATTTATTTTCTTCTGGCTAGAACTCTTGGTTGATAATCTCCATTGTTTTAATAGTTGAATCAAGTGTACGCGAGATAGATTACATATATTTTTAATATGCATATTTTTACTTGTTTAGCCCTTAACAGTCATGTCGGTAATTATTTCACCCTCGAAATGTATGTTTGACCAGTCACTGTTCTAACAATTTGATTGGTTCTTAATAGGGTCGTTTTCCTAACCGTCTCCACGTATGCATGTTGATAACTGCTACGTCTAAACCCGAATCCAATTGTAGTTTAACGTTTTTATTTAAGATTTTACTTGAACATATCTTCTTATAATATTGATTTAACCCGCATTTTACTTCCTTTCATCGTTCTACAAACTTTTGCCTCAATTTGTTTCACAAATCAGGCAGGTGTTAAAACGGAATAACAAGGGCTCGGTGATAATTTAATTTTTACAAAGCTGGCTTGTTTTTTGGGGTGTGCAAATTCCTGTTTTTGCTTTGAATTGCATTTGAAAGTGAGTTAAATTTCGAGTTTTACGTACTTTTCGTATGTGTGCAATGCCCGACTGTTCGATGTCTTTCGAATCCTGCTTAACGCTTATACATTTTTGGCAGTTTTCAGCTAATTTCTGCAGTGATCAGTTCGGTTCATTGTCAAATTTATTTCGAACTCTACGTCTTATCTCATCGTATTTCTCCTGTTTGAGTTATCACCATAGATCGGTAGACGAAATCTGTTTCAGCATTTCGCTAACACAAGTCCACAGGACAATCCTTGCCAATGGTTGTTCTCAAATTAACTTCATCCAGCTTTAACCATGGTCAGTTGTATCTAAGATTTAAAAAGTAACATCCCCATAATGTCTATACATATTGATACCAGAAGGTAAAACATTGTGTATCCAAGAGCTTGGTACGAATAACTTTCACATCTGTAAAGGAGAGGCCTGTCGGAAAATAAGTATAACCAGGGGACAAGGTTTCGGCTGCTTAACAACATACACTTACCAATCATTTAATTAAAATTACATGTTATACATTTTCTAACGGTTAAATAGTCTATGGTATATTTGAAAATACTAATACAAATAATAGTTAACAGCGACCCGATGTATAGAAAATACTTGAGATCTGTTTTCGGCCCGGCCAAAGCAAAAATAGTTATATGTTATATTGGGTCCAAACCGGGTGAACACACACACACTCCGAATATTTGTTTTATACATTTCTGGTTGTTTTTTTTACATTAACATTATAGGGTTTGCGCCTTACAATTATAAGAAACACATAATTCAATAGTTCAAGGTTAAACATGGAATTACTAGACCGAATCTACCTTTTCGGGCAACGTTGGAACACGGGTCAAGTAATGAATAAATATTTGTTTCTGAAAACTCTCATTATTTTCCGAATAATCGAACAAATTGTAATGCGCATACTATTTTTTAAACCTTTGAACTGTTTCAATTTATTTTATATATTTTTTTTATTTTATAACAAATACTTAACTATAAAAAAACTCATCACATAAATTAGTATAAGGAAATTGATGATCTTTTCGGTGGGAAATAAAACAGTTTTATTTTTCAGTGGTGCAAGTAAATAAATATATACGGACTTTTTTACATTATTCGCCATTTTAACGTATGTCCTTGGTACTAAGTATTATCGTCAGGAAATTTTCTTTAAAATGATATACAACAACCATATTTCAATAGAGATGGAGATGTATTTATGTCGCAGAATTTAGTGCTAATATACAGATTGTAATTTTTTCAATAGAGTGTTCTCTAGAATATTTAACTTTTCTGGCGTTATTCCACATTTTTACTCAACGGTCGTAATCAGTTTTTTTATCTAAAAATCTAATCACGTTGACAAACCGGTTCTTGTTAGATCACCGATGTTAAGCGACGCTGAGCCTGGTCAGTACAAAATAGGTGACTATTTCGGAATAACAGGTGCTGTGTGTGCTCTCCTCTATCTCGGCGTGTTTTGCTGTTGATTCCAGTGGCAACTAGTCCAGGGACAACTTGCCACTGGAATCAAGCAGTGACGATTCAGGAGAGCTGTGTTTACGGATTGCATGACCCTTGCTTCACAATTACATGCGCAGCTACCCTTACAGGGATTATTCATTGTCTTTCAAGACTGCACGAAGGCCATGATCTAAAGAAGCACAATAACAGGGACGAGATTTTATCTAAGGCTGTCATTGTTTGTTCACAAAAATTATTTTCGTTTCATAGATGCGTGGGCGTTTTGCGATGAACAGTTCCACTAGGACATATTATCGACGACTAAACAAGGTCCGTATTATATATGCTCAGCTGACTAGGTGCAAGTTCAAGTTAATCACTAAACACGAGGAGCATATAAAACCCATATGTTAATCAAGTACACATCATTAGTATAATGAAAATGTCTGCCCCTCCTTTTGTAAGCAAAACTCGTAACTTTATTAAAAGTGAATATGTTATAAAATAACACATTTATCATATTTTACTTAACGTTTATACATATATAATGGCCGGTGTTCTTAAACAAAATTGATGTTAATGGGATCCAGAGCTTTTAGAAAAGAAGATTCATATCTGATAATATTTATAAAATTAATACAGAATGATATAAATAAATAGATCAATATTAAATAAATATATGGTATTTTAATTAATGGCGCAATTCAGTTTTTATTGTGCTAATAAGCGTTTATATTTGAAAATAAGAAAACAAATTTATGTTCAATATACCCTGATGATAAGCGATGTTAGTTGAAAGCCAGAATGTTAAAAAGTAAACAGCTAAGTTTTTCGTTTTTTTTGTTTCTTCTGTATGTCAAACATTTAGAAATATTGTAAGATCCCCGAGAAAAAACTATGAAAGACAAACCCTCATGTTGCATCAATTTTTAATACAACATTTGTTTGTATGAGTATTTCTAAGACACATACACTATATATATATATATATATATATATATATATATATATAGAGAGAGAGAGAGAGAGAGAGATCAAGTTCAAATATGTTAATAAAATGAACATAAAATCACTTTTTTCAAGAGTACTCAATTCTTTTTAATAAGATGCCATAGCATCAAAACATTGGTTGATTGACCTAAGACTATAATATTGTTTATGTAATTATATATATATATATATATATATATATATATTATATATATATATATAGAGAGAGAGAGAGAGAGGGGGAGAGAGAGAGGAATAGATGGATGATGAATAAGAAAAAGAGAGGGATTAGTTTTGCATTCCACGTATGCTTCTAGAGATATAGTTTTATTATGATGAGTAACTAGTGATTGAAGCATAACGATGTTGTGTTTAATATTTTAATATTATTATTCAATATTTCAAACGATCTGCGTCCTCAAGTCAACATTTAAATATATTAAATAAAATACAAAATTACTCAAACGTAACAGAACGTAATATCTCAACTACAAAATAACATCGTCATTATTTCGATTTACAAAACTTGGGTAAACAGAAGATTACTCATAATCAAAACAGAAGCGGTCGCTATAGTCCAACATATAACACACACCTGATAGTTATAAGTAAATAACTAAATAACTACACTCTTTATGAAAAAATGATAACAGCGTCTAACGATATTTAACCAACGCAGAACCTCCTCTCGCTATCCCCCCAAAAAACATAGGACCGTACAAGTTTTAGAATATTCATACTCCGTGCGTAGGTGACCTCATTTCTGGTGCTTTACTTTTTCTCTGGTCATTCCCGATAAAGAACAAATGGCGTTTTAAATATTTAATAATGATAATAAATCATGAAGAGCAACATTGTTTATGCTTCAATCTTCCCACACTCATCATTATCAATATATATATATGTATATATATATATATATATATATATATATATATATATATACATATATATATATATGTATATATATATATATATATATATATATATATATACATACACACACATATATATATATATATATATATATATATATATATATAGTCTAAAGAAGCTTTGAGTCATTTTAAACAAAAATAAAGAAGTAAAATGCAGTTTAAATTCCCAGAGAAACTAACTAAATCCAAGATATTGCAGACTTAACATTTGTTGGAAACTTTATAAATAAAAAAATAAGTAAATAAAACAAAATTAAAAATAGGGTTAAGTATCTAAGAGTGACACAAAAACAGGAGACCTTAAGCGTCTAATATTAACACAGGGATCATCAGCTGTTTACCATGTAACTGTTTCGGAGATTTAAAAACAGGACAATTATAGTATTCATGGCTCTCCAATGGTACTGATTAAACTGTCATTTCCCCAATAATCAAGTGTCGAAAAAGTCAGCTTAAAATTTCACTAATATATACATAAATAAATAATAATAATAAAATAATAATAATAATAATAATAATAATAATATATTACCCTTAAGACTACCGTATGATATGATAATTTGCATATAAAATAACATTAATTATAACAATAATAATAATAAACAAAACAAATAATGATACTATCTAAACACTACGCCCAAGAACCATTCTGCAATATGGTAGCTAGCAATAAAATTATATAGGAATTAAAGTTGCATTAAAAAAATAAAAATAAAAAATAAAGCTTAAGTACCTTAGGTACCAGAAAGGTACTAGGGTATTAGATCTGTATTGCTAGGTTTCCTTCTTCTTATCAGAAGAAGGAAACCTAGCAATACAGATCTAATACCCAATATATAGTCTAACTAAGCTTTGAGTCATTTTAAACAAAAAAAAGAAGTAAAATGCAATTTAAATTCTCAGAGAAACTAACTAAATCCAAGATATTGCAGACTTAACATTCGTTGGAAAATATTTAAATAAAAAAATAAGTAAATAAAACAAAATTAAAAAGGGGGGTTAAGACTTTACGAGTAAAACAACAACAGGAGACCTTATATATACTAGAGGGTAATATTAATTACTCGAACAGAAGAGTTTGCACCACTTTTATTTCTCATGAGGAACATAACAATCAATACATGATGATAATAAACATTGTTAGAATCCTTATTCCAATGTTGATCTAAATCCATTACATGATTTTTATTCGAAATTGAAAAACTTTTTATAGAACACATTTATTGGTATCATCGTTCTTATTTCATATTTCGAGCCTGCTAATGTCTGTTAGATACTCTACATGTTCATCATAAACAAGAGGGTCTTCCACTATATAAACTTTTTTTACCTCCAAAACGTTTTCATTGGCTATCCAAAAAATGGCTTTGACTTTCTCGCTTACGGGAATAACAGATTGAGAAATGTATATTTATCGAACTCTTTCTACCTCTGGTTCTTCTAACTAATTCTATCTTTCTTAAATTAGAACATCGTGGATATCATTGCATTAAGCATGTATATCACTTAGTATAATATACTGTATTTTCGCGTTATTGTGCGTTTATCATTCTTGAAAACGTACGATTATTGCCTTCTCGTCGATTCAATAACTTGTCTGATCGTTATTACGTCATTCCGCTTTGTCATACACAATCACTTTAACAAGACAAATAGCATCACCTTTGTTTACAGCGATGGTTTAACTTATCAAGAATACTCATTTTGTTGTTATTGCATCATTCTGTTTTTTCATACAGTAGCACCTTTCCACGTGGGCGTTTGTTCCTAGCTTAGGTGCGCTAAACAGTAGTAAGCAAACAAGTGTAATAACAACATGCTTACGCTATCTGTTGTCATCATACCTCGTATTCGTCATTCAACTCAGTAATTCTGCAATAAACTCATAAACTTACAAAAATAGCAGAAATTACGTTGTCAGCTATATTAACACCGATCCAATTTACGCTTGTCACACTCGGGTTTCACGGGCGCGCCAAACAGAAGACTTACGTGATTTCTTTAACATATTTATTCCACCATAGTGGATTTAGTTTTTTTATAAAACATGTCAGCCATTTTTTTTACTTATTATTCCAATCTTGAACTGGCGTTTGCACCCAATGACCACTTATTTTCTTAATTCAATGTTTATCTTCGTAAAAATAATATTCATAAAAAAATGACTCTATTTACAAATACTTAAAATCCTATAAAATTGTATCGTCCTTCGAGTGTTTATGTATATTATTATTATTTAAAATTACTACATTTTAAAACACATAAACATGCTACTTCGCACGTACGTTGCCGCAGGAATGCTTTTTAATAGCTATGAATTGAATATTCATTATTATCGTTTGAATATGAAGTATTATTATCATTTATAAATGAACAAAATAAAGAACACAATAATAAATAATATAAATTGCTAAACATTCAAGTAAAATATTTATATGTGGTTAGATAATGCTAGCAAATGTATCTTGGTTTCGTTTCTTGAATTCTCCCGGAAATGTGTCCTGCTTATATTATTTATATATGCGTGTGTGTATTTTTTTTTCTATGCTGATATCTATATACTAGAAATATTTGTACCGATTTCTCTACTTGAACATGTTATGATTATAATTTTGTATGAAGTGTGCATTTAAAAACTGTATGAGACGAATAAGAATACATACTTAAGAAGATCTGTGTAATCTGTTATAATTTCTTATCGGGCAATAGCTTATTAGTCAACTGAACTTGAACAAAGTTTCTCGGCACTTATGTCATTCTGGCGTAGTTGAAAGTGCACAGAGGAATCTGAACGTTTTTATTATTCGTGCAATATATATGTACTCCAACCTGTAGCAAGTCAAATCGTCAACTACCATCATTGATAATACAAAGCTATACAATACAGATACTTCAAATATCAACATTAAAATTACCATTCCACGTGGTTTCTGCTCGGGGCCTAGCAGTTAGAATTTCCGACTTTCATAAACCGGTCGATTTTCGATCTCAACTAAAATCGCTTGCATGTCTAGTCAATTTTAATGGCTCTGATACAGTGAGACTGTTTTTCTGTTGACGACTACGTGTACCGTTACGACACGAGTGAAAAGGTGTGAACATAATTAACTTTGTAACCGTGTCGCAGTTTCTTCTGAGACCACAAATATGTTTGCATGCGTAACAGCTAGCCATTCAGTTTGTATGTGTGGTCATCATGACAGTAATACTGATGTGTAAATTTTGGTTCTTGTCTTAACCGCCGTTGTCATAGTCGTGATTGTAGTTTTCTTTCTTTCTTCTTAGCTTAAGTGGTTTAATTGCTGAAGCAATCAAAACAAACGCAATTATTTCGCTCTGAGGCATTCCTGTTTTTCATGTAATTTTATTTTATTTTCACAAATACGATAATATTACGTATATTATACTGCGGAGTTACATTGGAATTATATAGATTCGGGCTTCTTCTGGCCTAATCCGCGGGATGTGGGAACGGAGACAGAGATCCAAAAAAGACGGATGTGTTCGTTCACACTGACAGCCAAAGAGAATGATGTTATGATCTTTAAGTGAAACTTTGGACTTCTTGTCGATAACGTCATGTTCTAAACGCGTCAGTTTAATTTGTACTCCAAGTTTCCTTGTACAAGTTTCCACTTAACTTATATATATGTATATATATGTATATATATATATATGTATATATATATGTATATATATATATGTATATATATATATATATGTATATATATATATATATGTATATATATATATATATATATATATATATATATAAAGAGAGAGAGAAAACGAAAGACAGAGAGAGATTCAGGGTAAACAATGCAATCAAATTAACTCATATAATTACACTAAATTATTTCGTTTTTATTATTAAATAAGCTTCTTCGAATTCTTGTTTTAATATGTATGATAGACAACGTTGACATGAGAGATAGAATAGATACGGAATCTTAAAAGAAACGTCGGAACGGAATCGTAAAAGGAGATCGATATGAAAATTAATTTTTAAAAAACTGTTTGATAAAACTTCAGAAAAGATTGGTTCAACTTTTTTTCAAAAAAGAAAAGAAAAAAGAAACATGTTATTTTAAAGAAACAACATTGTTGTCTTATTTCTCTTCTATTTTTCTTTTTAACCGATTTAAAAAAATAATTATCGAACAGTTTTTTAAAGAAAATATAAAACCTCATTCCGATGATTCCATTCTTCTATTTTCCATTATTTTTATCTCTCATATCTATGTTTTCAATTATAAATCGTTTATAAAAACTAGCATTTTCAGCCCATTCTGACGATATCTTCATAACAAATCATAAAATCTTGCTACATGAGTAAATTTTATTTTATTGTATCACTTTCATAGGAAGATAGACGTAATGAATGTTTTTTGCTAGTATACAACCCACTCATAACCGATGGCTGGGCAGACAGACACACACATCCTTGTTTTATATATAGATAGAAAAATACTATAGAAAGTAATCTAAAAATAAAATGATAATATATTCGAGAGTAAAAAAAGAAAAAGCTACGTAGCAAAGGTATACAAAAGAAAGAAAACTATTAAAGAATGGAAAGGAAACTTAAAAATAAAGAACACCTATAATAGATCCTCATGTAAAAGATCAAAGGGTATAGTTAGAACGACAGTTATTCTGGGAGGTGAAGAGGATGTGTTTAGCCTTACACCTTATATAAAGTCACTTAACTCAAACGTATTTAGAATTAATGTATTGTTAGAGACTTGCTCCCTGTGTTGATTCTTCTAAAAATACAAATTAGCTCCTACTGGTTTCGAGCAATTAGATGCAACAAAAGAAGGCGATTAAACCAAATAAAACTACACATAATCAACAATAAGTTTGACTTTAGAGTGGGAAATCACTTTTGCATGTGAAACTAACAGAAAAGGGTTATTAGCTTTCAGTAAGTATCACCAACATCCGGACCATATAGTGTTTCTACGGTCGTAAAGAAATGATCATTTTATATTCAATTCATATTCGAAAGCTATCCCACACTTTTTATTATTATATATTTTCATTTTATTTCTTTTTATCGCAAACTTTTTTTCATGTATCCCTTGTAATCACATAATATAAGGTTGGAAAGAAAGTAATGTCGTTTTTGTCTAACACAGTTATTTCATCTGAAACATTCACATCATCGTATGTTCATCTATACAGTAATTACTCTCATTTTCTATTACTTCCGTCCAACAATCAACTATCTTCTTGATGCCTGATTCAAAAATATTTCCCGATTTTTGAGAGAGAAAACAAATATAGGTCATTTTTGAGTTGGTCGTCATTTTCGTAAATTTTATTGTTTAAGTGATGCTGCAACGACCGGAAAAGATGGTAGTCGGATAGAGAAATGACAGGTGAATAAAGGGGATGAGACAAAACTTCCCAATTGAAACTCATGACATTTTCCTGAGTGAGTTTTGCTGTGTGAATTCTCGCGTTATCATGATAAATCACTACACCCTACCTATTGAGTAATTCGAGTGTTTTATTTTTATAGAGCAATTTTTAGATCATCCAGCTGCGAACAATATGTTACGGCTGTTATTGTTTGATTAGGCTACCATTACTCATAATGAATCAGTCCTCTCATGTTCCACCATAAAGAGAGCATAACCTTCTTGGCTGTAGTCCTTGTTGTAGAACAGACTGTGGACTTTGGTTTCCGTCTAACCCTTATTTTTTGTGTTGGATATTCTTGTAAAAACCCATTTTTCATCTCCAATCACAATTCCTTGCAAAAATGGTTCTCGATGATTCCTGGAAAGCAAATATGTGCAAAAAGTCGATCTTTGATTTCGTTGAGCGTCGGTCAAATCAAGGGGAACCCAAAGTCCAAATTTTTAAACTTTTCCACACTCATGAAGGCATGAAATAATTGTGGTATGGGTTGTATTGCATTGTTGAGTTAATTCTCTGCTGGTTAACTTCGAATTGGCCTCCGCACTGTCTTTAATGGCGTATTTATCAATTGATGTTGTCCTTCCCAAACGTCGCCGATCTGACAGGTATCCAGAAGAAAATTGTGCAAACCACCGTTGACATTTTCGATCATTCAGAACATTTATCCCATAGACAGTTCCAATATTCCTTGTAGTTTCTGCAGCTGAGTTACTTTTTTTGAATTCATAGAGCATGCAATGTCTCAGATGCTGCTCACTAACATCCATTTTTGACGGCTGAGACCGTTCAACTTAATATTTTCCAACTAATTACTATATCTGAAAGGCAAGGCAAGATATCAAGACACAAATTACCAAAAAGCTAGAAATGTGTACAACTTAGGAGGCTGCAAAGTGATGAAATAAAAAAGTAAGATACAACTTTCTTTCCAACCTGATAGTAGAATTCCATTTTTATGTTTTCTTATGAATTGGCAAAGCGCTACAGAGTTACAAAAACAAAATGAAAAAATAATAGACATATAGAGTACGGTTATAAAAAAGAGATATAGAAAAAAAAGACTACTCACTTGCTAGAACTAGATAATTGTTTCCAGTTTGGACATGTTCCAGGTTTTAGTTTGTCGAGTAATGCGCTGAAATTAGCCAGATTAAACATTACAGATTTAATAGTGTGCAATGTTATTTTAAAATGAAGGAGCATGTCAACCTACATTTCCAGCTGTAGTTTTCCGGGATTTGTACGAACAGAACCTTGTTTAAGCTGGTGTACAAGGCAGGTGAATACATCCGACATATGCTATCTCTGTGTATTCACTGATTGTCGAAATGTTAAGCTTTAAAACATAAATAAAAAATAACATACTACAGAAAAATTAAAATAAACAGATAGAAATAGACAGATAATGACAAGGACAGCCGAAATGACGAATAGAAGTTATTACATAAGCATTAATCAGATCAGTCGCCGTTTATATTTATGTATTAAGCTCTTATATAAGTTTTAAATAAGCCCATTTTAATAAGATAGTATTGTTATACAGACACATATAGAAAGAGAGTTTAAATTACATACTAGACACAATTTTCGAGTGTCTTCTGTACAAGGGTCTGTCAGGACAAGCTGACATGTAGATACTTCACCTTACGAGTATTTATTTACCCCTCTCCAGGAGTAAGGTACAAGGCCAGTTTTATCTTACTCCTACAAGTAAGATGTAACCCAAGGTCGCGTCGGGAACGTGGGGTTTGAAAAGCCACCACCCGGGAAGTGAACACTGTGGCCATTAAAAATTGCCTGGGCAGCCCCGTCGGCATTCCCCGGTAGGGACGCCTCAAGCAGACAGCAATATACTTACTCCTCCCCAAAGAGGGGAGGCAAAGCCTGGGAGGGGGGACCTCCTAGAACTGCACAGGCCCGTCCCATAGACCGGCGTAAATCAAACCCCGAAGGCCAAGACAATACCAGTCTATGGGGTGCAGTTTCCATCGGAACAGATACTACACTTCGATCTTAACCCTACGAGTAAACCTTGACCAAATTTTCAAAATAATATAATATTCGAAGCTCTAATAAGATCCCTCGACACGGCTATACTCCGGCTCATACAAGGATTGGTGCACTTTCTCCTAGTGATATTACCTCAAGTAACAGCACGTAGCAAAATACTCCACCTGACTAGATGAATTCTTGCCATATAATCATGTAAGACAAAGGGATCACAGGAAATATATACTATAACAGAGTTTATTGGTCAGTTGGAGAGTTGAAAATTAATGTTCTTAACTTCTTTATTACTATGTAAGGTATGCGTATATGTTTATATATTTTCTTGTATCGGATTCATTCTCAACCAATTATTATCAAATTGTGAACACATATGCTAGGATGTGTAATATGTGGGTAATATGTGGTATAATTAGTTTAATTTAGTTTAATGCCAAGGAACCAAAATGGGTTAGAAAACCTTCATAAAAATTATCTTATTAGTTTAAAATTTAAGCAATAGGTAATATACATCAATTAATAAATATTCCGGAAATTCTAGTTTCATTAGATTATTTTATATATATGTTATGAAACATAAGATGGACACGACCTCACATTTGAAACTCCAAATATATCAGATTTGCATTGAATCGTATCCAAAATTAGTAGACTCTACTTATGCTAGATTCTCCTAAGTCATTTTCTTATTAAGACTCGTAAAGCTTAAACGTTAACATTTTGACATTTAAAAAAAACCAAATCATGTAATGAATGTTAAAATAAGGATTCTGGACGCAAGGTTTAGTAGCATTATATGTTGAGTTTAGTCTTCGTGAAGGAATATCAACGCAGTAGTTTAAACCTTCTGTTCGAGGAATCAATTTTACCTGTCCAAGGACGTGTATTGTTCGAATATATATATATATATATATATGTATATATATATATATATATATATATATATATATATATATATATATATATATATATGACAGAGATGGAGAAAAGCATTACAATGAGAAAAGGCAGGTAAACTAAACATAATGTCATTAAAATAAACTTCAATAAACTAAAAGCGATCTCGCCACCGCATGAACGGCTTAGCAAAACCGCAAACGTTTCATAATGCAATGAGATCACATAGATAACTTTAGAAACAATCCAATCTCTTCAGCTTATTAGATTCCTTTTGAGTTATGCGTTGGACCTTTGAAACGATAATCTTATCGATGCATTCTAAATAGATATATGAAGACGAATATAAACATATACATATATATATGTATATATACATGTATAAATATATGCATACATGTGTATGTATATATATATATATATTATATAAAGTTTAGACGATTTTCCCCTGTATCTTTGTCAAGAATAGGAAAATAACCACATGCATCGCAGGCTACTAAACTTATCACTATATTACGCTTATTAACTCGAGCGTGTTATAATAAATGTGTTATTATTTTTTCCAGCTTACACTAGATATTACTTTACTCCACAATCTTTGACTCTCCCTAAAATATACTTCATATAGGTGGTAGCAAAACTTTTCCCGCTAATACTTTAGTACCATCACTATCCCTATCGACACCAAGAAATAATAAACAACGTCTCATGTTTAAAAGCGTGCCCGTTACTATTTAATATCCGTCTACTATTACTTTACTACATAATACGATACAGTTTGCACACATTTCACCGACGCTCCCGCTAATTCCGCTGATTTTTGAGAATTACAGATTACGTTATTTCTACCTATTACGTATACAATCATACTCATTCCGGTTTTTAGATAATGCAATTAACGAACATAGTTCCATACAGTGTTTCATTATCCAACACGGCGGCTACAATTTTTTCAGCGACGCGACATCTGAATTAGTTCAATATATGTCGATACTACTCACCATCCATAAAATTTACATTTTCTTAATCCTACACCTTTTACACGCATAATATCCAAAAATTAGAAAAAATATCGATTTCCTCGTATAGAACTAACTCACAACCGTGTGACTGGTTGACCCTATATTTGGTCGCATTCGGCGGATGGATCGTAAAATAAAACGCATGGTAGCTACAGACCTTATTAATGTGACCTATTTTTCAATAGATTTTCTACTTGCTTTCGTGGCCAGGATGTAATCAACATGCACCCAAGACCGAAGCGTTTAGCATTTGACTATAGTCGACTCACACAATTTTGTTTAGATTGTAAAACTTTTGCCTATGAGGAAGGGGGCGTTTTTATTAAATTAAACGTTAGTAACTTTAAAGAAATTAATGTAATATGTAGTACTTTAACTATTGGTCATGTCATTATTTCTCTTCCAACCCATGGTTTATTAGTGCTCTGCAGTCTTCCTTAATTATATTTTATATATAATATTAGCAAGGCCCCTCGCCCAGCGTTGCCGGGAAGAAATATAAATGAATAGATGTAAATTTGACAACAGCTGACAGAACGCAAATAGATCACATCGGACAATTTTAATGATTAGAATCGCTGTCGGTTTGGAATTGTAGAAGGAGGAAAAGAAATAAGAAAGGAATGAATGAAGGAAGAACGCAGACGCCGTTGTAGAAATCCAACTTTTTGTGAGGAAAAAGAAAAGAAAAATTAGTATGCCTCCTGAGCACTACTAAAAGTGCTCAGGAGGCATACTAATAGATAGAGAATGCAATAAAATGAGGTTTAAGACAGCTATAGTTAATATAAAATATAGGCTTTTATATAAATGTATAAGCATGAGAACATGGTACATTTATGCTTACTATATTGAATAATAAAAAAAATCTAACTCACTGGAGAGCAACGCCATCGCTCCAATCCGATGAAAAATTTGTTAAATTTCTGTCTGGCAAGAAAGACCTGAAGCAATTGATCATGAGTTTTTTGGGGGCTGACTTCGCTCCGGACGTCGAAATCTGATAGCGTTGAATTAAGTGCCAAACAAGACCCAATATAAGCTTCAAGTTTCCATTGACGACGTCTTCGTTTCCTGGAAAAAAACAATATATATATACACACACAGATATATATATATATATATATATATATTAATCATTATTATTACCGAAATAAATTATTTCAAACGAAATACAGTTGGCGAATTTGTCAAAAAATAAGTTACTTTTGTTAAGTAAATTCTTTTCTGACGTATATGCGTTAAAAAGAAAAAGGATTTAATTTTGAATAGAAGTTATGAGACATAAAAATTATATAAACACGATGCTGAGTAAAGAGGCTGTTTTGTTTGGTCAGTTTGTAACGTAAACCAAAATGTCTAATTTATTTAAAATTAGGATATACGCGAGCTTTAAAGGCTTATAAATTCTATGTTTTTTTAACGCGAATAGGTCACACATGAGTCAGTCTACTTCAATACTTCTTCTACAACTATTTCGTTGTTTTTCTTACAGGATATCGACTCATTTTAAGTTATTTAATACCGAATCTATTTAATTAAGTAAAAGTTTGGTATGCTCTAAGTTAAAAAAAAAACGCATCCAGGGTCACTGAAAACGTTTAGCCCGTGGCGCCAATATCGACTAGACGTCAACAGTAGCAGTAGACGTCCAGCCGATTTCCTTAGTTATTCAATACGGCAGACGATATCCCAACAGCCAGCACCGACTCGGCGACTGCAGTAATATTGACAGTTATTTTTATGGAAATTGCTCAAGACAAGGCATGGAGCCACTTGATGTTATGAACTTAAAAAAATACAACTTCAAGATCAAAACCTTGCTAACGATTACTGTTAGATGAAAAACAAAATTCGCCCTCATTTGTCAGAAACATCGCTCATTGAATGTGATAACTACAGGGAAAAAATACGCGACAGTTAAGTGGCTGCCGAAAGTAACCCAAGGTCAACGTTCTAATCTCCTGAAACTGGCAGCTCACCACCGAATGTAATCGAAGTTCATATTTTGGACCAATAATATGGACTGTTTTGCTTTCTTATCGAATCTACGCAAATCTTCATTTATTATTTATATGTCTACAAATCAGTGTGTCAAGTTTTCTGGTCCATAAATAAATAGGATTTTTCAGCAAAAATAGAGAATTGAAAATTGAAAGCAGACTGTCTTATCATAGTTTACAGTTTACTGTAGTAGAAATGGCGGAATGTCTTCTCACTTCGATGGCAAGTCTCGCTCTGCTGTTTTCTTCGATTCTCTCTCGATCGGTAACATAATTCTGAAAATGATTTTCTCAACACATTTCTCAATATAATACCTCAAAAAACAAAATAATTTTTGTGAAGTCGTCCAACAGTAAAAAGAAGAAGTCAAGTCGAGGTTGGGTTTAGATAACAAGTGTATTAACATAAAAGGTACAAAGGTAAGGAAACTGACTGGCACTTGGATAGACAGTTACATTTCTGTCCTTTTTCTCTCTCCCGTGACTTTGGTGACTCGCACTATTTATAGTGAGAACCGGTGTAGTTTCTCTTCTGTTAGAACGGCCGGTGAAACAATAATAAAATGTTTATATTTTAATTTTCGATTCAACCTTGAAATTATCAAACAACCACAATCGCATTCCAAACGCGACCTACATATCCTTTCCATCTAGTTTATCATTTGTATTTACTATCCAAAGTTCTCGATTACACTGGGCAATATATTTATAAAAGTGAACGTACTTTTTTGTTAAGAGTTGTTAACGTACAAAAAACAAGGCATCGATGTAAGATTACACATCGGAAAATCGTTTGTAGTGTTTCCTGATTTAGTTTAATGCAACTGTTACTGTATGCAAATATAGTGAAGTATAACAAGTTTTCGCTGAATGTGTATTGCCCTCTGCCATTAGCGTTCTAGGCGATTGCTTAGTCTATCTAATGAGTATTTATTTACCTCCTCTTAAGGAGGTTAGGCACAAAGCCAGTTTTAATTACTCCCACAAGTAAGATGTGACCCAAGATCGGGTCGGGAAAGTGGGGTTTAAAAAGCCAGCGCCCGAGAAAGTGAGCACTCTAGCCATTTAAAATTGCCTGGGCAGCCCCGTCGGCATTATCTGGTAGGGGCGCCTTAGGCAGTAAGCAATAAACTTACTCCTCCCCAAAGAGGGGAGGCAAAGCCTGGGAGGGTGGCCCTCCTAGAACTGCACAGGTCCGTCCCATAGACCGGCGTAAATCAAGCCCCGAAGGCCAAGACAATACCAGTTTATAGGGTGTAGTATCCATCGGAACATATACTACACTTTGATCTTAATGAGTATTGATTTTCTCCTCTCCAGGAGTTAGGCACAAGGCCAGTTTTTCTCCTACTCCCACAAGTAAGATGTGACCCAAGGTCGGGTCGGGAAAGTGGGGTTTGAAAAGCCAGCGCTCGAGAGGTGAGCACTCTGGCAATTTAAAAATTGCCTGGGAAGCCTCGTCGGCATTCCCCGGTAGGAGCGCCTCAGACAGTAAGCAATAAACTTACTCCTCCACAAAGAGGGGAGGCAAAGCATGGGAGGGTGGACCTCCTAGAACTGCACAGGACAGACCCATTGACCGGCGTAAATCAAGCCCCGAAGGACAAGACAACACGAGTATGGGGTGCAGTATCCATCAGAACAGATCAGATACTACACTTGATCTTAGCCAAAAGGCCAATGATTAGCGCAAGCACTGGATAACAAAGAAAACGACAGACACATAATTTCTTAAATATAACGTCGATAACTAATGTAAAAAAAGATAAATAAAAGAAATATCAGCTCATAAAGTGTTGCGTGTCTCAGCGATTTAATTGTTTCCATTGTCCCTTTGACATGTGATGCGCTGTCCGACAGGTTCTTGCCTGTTAAATTATGATGGGGCAGGGTAGAGGTCTGTTGTATTATTATAGAACACTATAAAAGCTGATATGAAAATAGCCGTGATCATAGCATGGTTACTCGTACACGCGCATTAATATACACATAAAGCAACCATATCAGATCCTGATACTAGTATATATGTCTATATTAAAAAAGGATAATATATAATAGTATAATACACTATGTTTCTGTTAGTATGTGCACCCATTCGTGTGTCTACTAACTACTTTTCCACTATTAGATGTTGGAACGTATAATTATAGTGGAATAAGTAGTTTCTTATGTAGATTGATATGAGTCGGGGGAGGGTCCACATCACTTGAATGCGATGTCACAATTCTATTTATCTTATGTTAAAAATATTCAAAAAAGCATTGCACACGCAATTAATACATTAAAAGAGTGGCACTGCTAATGTAAGCCAAAAACAAATGATATACCTTTCTCTCTCACGCCCTCTCTCTCTCTCGATTTTTATCTTACTAACACACCCACTCCTTCCCTTGTGAAAAAGCATTAATTATCTGTTCAAATTTGATTTTTTTGTATTCTTAGAGTAGTGCCTTGATTGCCTATGACTGAAAAGTATTAAATTTATATATATATATATATATATATATATATATATATATATATATATATATATATATATATTTATTGAACCGGAAATTGCCACGACGGTTGAACCGGCGGTTTCGTACACTGAGGAATTGGGTCCCAGGCACTCATCGGCAGTCGTTCGAGGACACTGCTGGAAGTTTCCTACCTACTTAAAAGTAATATATATATATATATATATATATATATATATATATATATATATATATATATATATAGGTGTGTGTTATAGTTGTTGTCCAAGTACGTCTAATTTCTTCAGAATTCAATATCATCGTCTAGTTACCAGCAGGATTATGATACTGAATATAATGAACGCTGTAGTTACCATGGTTATTTACTTGTTGCTTGCTTACATAAACAAACATACAGTACATAGCTTAGTATCATGCATGTGCTCGCTGGTGTGGAACGTTATGCGAGTCCGAGTTGAATATTCTGTGACCGATTTTTCTACGAGTCCACGATGTTTATATTTTTATTGATAACCTCAGTGATATGTCTTCTTTTTTTAATTTAAATGTTGTCACCGTAACAGTATACACGGATCAAAGCATTTATTTACAAGGAATTGTATTATTCGTTTCGATTAAAACAAGTATTTCTTTTTCTTTCATTTTGCGGCATCTTAAAAATCTATACCATTTTGAAAGATACTTGCCAACAAGTGAAAAAACAAGTTTTTCAGGTTTGGGTAAAGCTAACAGGAAAATGATCACTGATATCTAAAAAATACACACACGCATATACAGACACGCCTCTTTCTCTCTCTCCCCCTCTCTCTCTCTCTCTCTTTCTCTCTCTTTCTTTATCTCTCTCTCTGTCTCTGTATATATATATATATATATATATATATATATATATATATATATATATATATATATATATATAAATAAATTAATATATATACATATATATATATATATATATATATATATATATATCTGTGTGTAGGTGTGTTTTTATTTATATCTACAATATTTTTTATATATAGTTAAATATAAATTTTATAACATGAAGTTAATATAATAGCTCAATAGTGTAAAGCCAGAGCTGTGTGATATTCTATATTTTTTATTTGATTTTATAGCATGTCAATGTTATAAATGACAGATTCACATAATTTCATAAAACTTATTTTTCATAAAGCATACAATTATTTTGGCGTACACCAAGATATTTGTAAAATTCTTCTGTTGTGGCTATCTTCAGTGCTAATTATATAGAACAAAGCAAAAAAGCAAAAACAATGAAAAACAAGCCTAAATTACAATTAGTACTTATTATCAACATTATTTTCCACATGGAACTATATATATATATATATATATATATATATATATATATATATATATATATATATATATATGTGTGTGTGTGTGTGTGTATATATATGTGTGTATATATATATATTCATGTATATATATATATATATATATATATATATATAAATATATATATATGTGTATATATATATATTCATATATATATATATATATATATATATATATATATATATATATATATATATATATATATTCATATGTGTATAGAGGTTAACGTACCGTAGACGCCGTACTCCAAGCATTGGACCTGTATTGATATTTCTATTCTTATTTTGTCAGCGAAATAATATGTTAGTTATGAATTAAAAATGAAATGAATGGGAATACTTTGTATGTTATTAATAGATACATTCCAAGAAAACCACGTCTACCGTTTCACTGTTGTGTGACGCGAACGCATACCTCATAATATGTTTGTAAATACATAGAGACAGTGGCATATGTATAAATAGAACGCATATAGTGACACGATAGTCATCTAGCGAGAGCTATTTGGTTGTCTACTGCTCATCAATGTACGTCGACGTAGCAAGTGTTTTTGAGCTGATATTCTTTACACAGAACAATTTTTAAAACGAATATGGCATCGGTCTTCTGTGTAACAGTGTTTATTCAGAAGAGAGTGACTTACCAATGTTGACTATCTTCACTTTATCCTCCATGATGGCCCGGAATGCGACCTCCACATTCTGCAACATTTGTATTTGGTTTTTGGGGTTAGCGAATATTTTACCAATTCGGCGGAACTGTAGGGATTCCACCAAGCGGACCAAGACGACCCCATCACGTAAATCTTCCTGCAGATCTGAAACCCGGATGCCGCCGACGGACAACTGCTCGTTCACCCAATTGGTAAACGTCTTTTGTTGAACGTGTATCCAAGTCAGTTCAGTAGTTTGCATCTTCATCCTAACCTGTGTCTGAATAGATGAGTAGAAACGAAATCAATCAGTCGTCACTGAAATTAGAATGCAATATTGAGGATCATTTTTTTTTACAATTCACACACAGGTCAAATCTATCATACTGTAGCTTTATAAAATATAAATATGATCATGACAAATACGCATACATGTTATGATTTACTCAGTAAGATTGAATCAGTCTTATGTGGGGAGTAACAATCATGATTCATAAAACGACTAAGCTCAGATAATGTATTAAGCACTGTTGAAAAAAAATACCGGCACAATTAAATACGCAAAACATGTACGTAATATTATGATATTACGTATATATTATAGTAATGATTGCTAGTGTATATATATAAATATATATATATATATATATATATATATATATATATATATATATATATATATATATATATAATTGTTTATCTAGATAGATATACGTTTTACCCTTTCGAAATCGTAAGTTACCGGTCGCAGGATTCGAACCTGCAGAACACAAAACTCTGCCACCTGATAAATAAGCGAGAGTTTAAAACTTTTATAATCAGCTGTCGTCAAGAGTATTCAACTATTGAAGGAACATTTATTAAAGCTACGATAACGGCTATTCACTAGTGTCCAGCCAATATTGGGGGTGACAAATATTGTTGATCTACACACACACACACACACACATATATATATATATATATATATATATATATATATATATTTATATTATAGATCCTAGGTAAACACATTTGCAACATATCTCTTTACATATAAACAACAGTTTTACATGTAAACAACAGTTTTACACGTAAACAACAGTTTCGTGTACGATCGTTACTTGAGAAGATATATATTGTTATTGATATTAAGTCTATTAATAAGCATATCTAAAAATAATCGTTAATTCACTCATCATTCCGGTGTCACTATATATATATATATATATATATATATATATATATATATATAAAATTTAGGTTAATCAACGTGTGTTACCGTAACGCTTTTCTTATATATTTTAATCACACAAATACACGCTAATTTATTCCCTAGATTAAGGATTGAGTTATAATTGAAATAACCCCCATCCTCATTGGTCGAATTAAAAGTAATTGTAAATTTACTTAGAGCGTAAGACATCCTTATCTCAAGTATCTCTCACTTTTCCACTATTAATTTCACCATTAATTTATAGTTTGTCGTTCTACTTGTAGTACAAGAGCCCTAACTCGTAGATAGCACCAACAGCAACTTCTCTGCCAAGAGTTGTAAAATTTCGGGGTAATTTTAGTGTCATGTCGCACTTATTTCCGGTGGGTATTCCATACGCCATAACCTCATAGATACATATTCGGATTATAGTCTACTTTGACTTTGATTTCATTAACCAACTAACACAATCAAAGTAAACATTAATAAAATATAACAGAAAATAACAAAGAAACTGATAAAACAAGGCAGTCTATTAAAAAAACAAAATAGCGTCCTCTCGTTGAGACTAAGAGCTAACCTTGATAATGTGGAATATTGTATCCACGTAATATCTCCAGATAACTTAGTATTATTCTTAATACATCTAAACTCAATATCTAATTATGTTGATATGTCAGAATACCTTTCAATTTCCTGTAAAGACTCAGAAAAAATATTCACGGGATCGGAGTCTATATCCGTAACATTTTTCTCTTAACTAGAGAACATAGTCTCGAATTACAAGATCAAGCCTACCTGTTCTCTCAACAAACTATACAACATGGCGTTCCTGCTCGATCCAGGAATTTAACTTAATTGACTACGTCTCTGGTAGTATCAACACAGCGCTTTCCTCGAGTTCGACTTCTCAAATTAGCTGGTAATATCACGCGTAGCTTTTGGATTCTCTATTCTTTCACATAAACCGTCACTTTTCTGAAACACTTTCTAAGACGTTATGATCAGCAGGCTTCCCTCCTCGACCTATTCTTAATTGCGCTGCTATAGTCTTCTGTAACAGACGCCTATATCATACTCTGCAATGGTGATCACCTCAAAATCATGGTTAAGTTCGCCATAAGTCCCCTGACTGCAAATTGAATTGTCATTACTCAAATCAAACAAGAATTAGTAACGTGCTGATTGGGAATCCCCCAGAGATCTCATCACAAATGCATTAATTTTCTACCACGGACGGAAATTGCATTAGATGATCCGATCATCACCCCATTCCATACACTAGCTATCATTAGAAATAATGATACCCCAGTAGTATGTGGTACCCTGCTATAGTTATAAAGAAATGATCAGCAGTACTGGTCTTTGTCGTCTGTAAACTCTATAACAAATGCCTTGCAAAATTTTGTTACCCTGCCACCTAAAAAATTGACCATGTTGTACCAGTTTTCAAGAACTCTTACGAAAGAGCTGACCAGAACTATTATCGCGTCCCGTAAGTCTTCTCGCGCTCTTCGATAACATCTTTAAATTGTTAATTAATATGAGGAACTAGCGATAGTTCCTCGTATTGAAAATGCTAAACTTCTCTTTGAAAAACAATATGAATGTAGGCCATGCTGTTCTACTGCGGATATCTTAACGGTCATCTATGAACGTATATACCATACATTGGATAAGATAGGTGAAGTTAGAGCCGTAAGGCTAGATATGCCCAAAGCCCTTGGCAAAGTCTGGAATGATGATCATCTCAGGAAAATCAATTTGTACGCAAGATTATTGGATATAACTAGATCATCCTTAACAGAAAGAACGACCCAGGTCGTTCTCGATGGTCGTATACCAAAACAAAAAGAACACAGGTGTACCACAGGGATCAATATCTGAGTCTATATTATTGCTGATCTTCATAAACGACATCCCCGTGCCATTTCGTCTGATCAGTGTGCACACTCTATTCCAAGCATGAAGATCCAAGACAATGGCGAGCTCCTTAAAAATGATCTGCAGAAGAATAGAACCATAAATAGATGGTGATCTTTAATGCTGCGAAGACAAATCTCCTTTTCATTTAACACATATTAGACACATTTCCAACCACAGTGTGTCATGGACGATCTCACTTTTCCCGAGATACCAACGTTTAAGTCCATCGGCCCGTACATCTCAAGTAACATAAAGTTAAATAAGTACATAAAAGATGTTGCCAAGGCTGTTGCAAAAAGGAAGGCTTCGTATCCCAACACGGAAAACTTCCAATTCCTGCTAGTATATTATATCTCTATAAGGAAACCGTTCGCTCGGGCATGAAGTGCTGTGCCACATCTGAAATCGTGCACCAACCACACGCATCTTATTTATGGACAGAGTGCAAAAAAGAATGTCTACCTTAATAATATCATACGGTCTGTCAAACGTTATCCCTGTCGCATTGTTGCAGAGTTGCAACTCTGTGCTTGTTTTATAAGTACTTACACGGAATCTACTCCGATACATAACTCTATTTGTACCTGATTAACGAAAATATTCGCGACCCAACGATAAGCCGCTACGCCCCACCCCTTCACTCTAAAGGTACTTTAATGTCGGAAGATTTTTAACTTTCATAGTTTTCCCTCTAACTGCTTACCTTTGGAATTACTTTCATGCTCCCTTTGTCCTGACAGTCCTAACGTGTAGACATTTAAATGTAATGTGAACTAACCTTTTACATACCAACTCCCCATAGATGTTTCCCTCTATGAATATTGTGTGGACCACAGCAACCTCTTTGCGCTTAAGTGGCAATATGCCTTTTGGGAGTGATTAAAGTGTTTGCCTTTTTAATTATAGTAATAAGTTACGCTTTTCAGTAATATCATAAATGTGGAATTAAATATGTTGTAGATATTTTAGATTACATTAGATTTTGATACACACATTATTTGTGTGTATAAAAATGTAAGTTATTCTAAACCGAAGCAAGTATTGCTTTTTCCCCTTTTGCTTTTTCCCCTTTTGCTTTTTTATATTGTCTGAAATAGTTTATTTAAAGTATTTTTGTGGTTTGACAAAAACGGTGTCTTTCCTCGTTCCTCCTCGATTCTAGACACGGACTTTCTTTCGTTATTTTGCTAGTCTGAATTCATATGTACAATTTAGTTATTGCGAAGCAGCCATCCCGAAATGATGTGCGTTTCGGACGGAAACACAAAGTAATTAGTGTAGGCAAATCTAATACACAGATAAACATAAATCGATAAATAAATAATGATGAACAAATGTTTTTAATAACTTATTTTTATTTATCTCAATTAAGTTCCCTAAAATGATTAAATATATCGTAAGATTTATATAATCGATACTTTAAAAAATCTATAATATACTTTCTATTTTAATTACAGTTATCTTTAATATTTTTAGCCAGCCACTAACTTTAAATTATTATCTACCAAACTTAAATAAATTAGATATTCTTTTGCTTAAACTCTCTTTAATTATATGATATTAAACTATTTTTATTCTACTCATGTTACAGTGACCATCTTAAGGGAATTTTCTACTTGGATAGCATAATATTCGTTATAGTATCCTTGGATATTTTTTATTAATCAATATATCGTGTATATAATTACGGGTATGACCCGGCACCCGGCGTTACCCGATAGAAAAATAAAAGAATGAATTAATATGTGTCAACATCCGAGATAACGTTAGCTGTTAGCTATTCTTTCGTCCGTTATTGAAAGCAAATCCTTGTAGAATGCGTAAATGTTTATTTATGTTGGTGGATTTTCGACACAGTAAGAATTTACGTGGGGTTTAACCTTGCACTTTTGCGTAGTTAAATGTGACTGGAAGTGGACCATGTGTAATGAATGTACATTTAAGATAAATATACAGGGTGTCTCAAAAAAATGTACTCACTCTTAGAATGACGAGAAAACCTTTATTTATGAACATAGAGAGAAATGAAATAGTAATTAAAGTAAAATCATTCTACGAGTGAGTACATTTTTTTTGAGACACACTGTATAAAAGATAAATATATATTGTGTAGTCAGAAAAACATAAAATCAATTTTGCGGGTGTATGACTTTTTCCTGCCCATCCCCTGGTACCGGTATTTCATCAGGATATTTATTTTTTGGTTAAACACCCGCTCTATCTATGATGATAGACACTTTAAAAATTAAAGAGGCCTACAGGGCACAGAAATTCCCTTTAGTTTTGTGAGGAAAGAAAAAAAAAGAGAAAAAAAAGAAAATTGTGTATGCCTCTGGAGAACTACTGAAACACGAATATAATTGAGGATGCCTGCAGAGCACTGGTACACCACGTGTTTCCGAAGAAAATTGATGATATTAACAATAGTAAAAAAGAAGAAGAAGAAGGAGAAAAAGAGGAAGATGAAGATTAAGAAGAAAAGAAGGAGAAAAAGAAAAAATCATTGTGACGTCGTGTGCGCAGGAATTATTCATCAAATTACTACATATTACATTGATTTATTTTCAAATTCCTACATAATAACGTTGAATTAAAAATACCCGAACAGTTTGCTTTCCTTCTACTCCGTAGACAAATGTTTAACAATGCAGCTCTTCCTCGGTTGCTCGGAGGAAAGACTGTATTTTCACCGGTCGCCCCTTCGCTCCCCTTCGATGTATGTTTAGGTCACTTTTCAAAAAGAAGAAGATAGCACAAGTTGTGTGAGTAGATATGGATATAACCCTAAACCTCTTGGTCATGGGCGTCTGTCGATACCCTCCAGACAATGAAAGCGAGTATTACATTTCCTTAAATATAGTTGACTAAAACCTGGCTGGCATGAGTTTTATGCACGCACGCACAGATTGTACGATCCGACAGAAGTCGTCCGAATTCAGTGTCCACCCATCACACGTTTTCGATTATTTTTATACGAAAAAATCAATGTTCTTTCTCCATTTTTGGATATTATTCGTTCGAAAATGGCAACATAGAATTCTGTCGAGTATCTTGGGAGCGGTTTCCAGATATACGCATATACACACAGTTAAAGTATTCTAAATACATATACGTATATTGAAGCAATTCTAAAGCCGATTCGTTGAAGAAATTTTAGCCGCCATGTTGAATAATGAAACAATATACAGAACGATGTTCGTTAAATATATTGTCTAAAAGCTGGAATGAGTATAACTATACACATAATTAATAAAAATAACGTAATCCGATATTCTCGAGATCAGCAGAATGAGAGGGAGCGTCCATAAAATGTGTGCGTAATGTATTGTAGTATGTAGTAAATCAATAGCAGACGAATAGTCAATAGTAAGGATCACGTTTTCAAAAAGTAGACGTTGTTTATTAGTTCCTGCTGTCGATGGAGAGAGTGCCAGATGTAAAGTGTTAGGGGGAGAAGTTTTTGCTACCACCTCTATGGAGTATGTTTCGGAGAAAGTCTAAGATGGTAGGTCAAAAGTAATATTGACTGCTATATGGAAAAAATAATCACAAATTTACTATAACACGCTCGAGTTAATAAGCGTGCGTTTAGTAGCCTATAATGCATGTGTGTTTTCCTATTTTTGACAAAGGTCCAAGGGAGAAATCGCCTTAACTTTATAGAGAAGCTACACAGCGCCTAATCCTAAAATCTTCGATACATACCATCATTTCTTATATCGCATGATCAATATCCGAGCTATTTTAATATAAATAATTACTAACATATAAATTTATAAATAATTCTGTTTTGCGCACCTTTTAGTTTTTGATATACTTTTTGAGACACCATTTTTTATGCTGATCTTTCCCTTCCATTTACTTTTTTAATTTTTCACTGTTTTTCCATTTTTTAACGCTTGTTGATTTTATCGTCTGTCACTTGGCACATATACCATTATGCTCAAAACACTGACATGGAAAGTGTTGGAGCTAGTGAACATTTATTTATATTGAATTATGATGGTCTCACTCACCCCTTTTTTATTAAGTTCCAATCATGACCATACCCATAACAGGCCGGCTAAACACACGCCTGACTGCTTGAACTGGGGGCCAGTCAGTCACCAGATAAACTTTTAGCTCGTAGTACTTCGTTGTCACTGGTCCAAGCAAATTTCATTCCGAAAATAAATTTTAACTCATCAAATTTATTTCAGCTGAGGTTCTGTTATTTTATCATTATTTACATTTGGATTATAAGTTCGTGAGTTAAAAGCCAGAATTGATTTTTTTTATTTACATGTAAACGGCTATGTTCATAGACGAAATATCACTTTTACTTTTTTTAAGTTTTAAAAAAGTATTGTCTTTTAGAATTTGTTAATAAATCGTACATTCTGAATTTCAAATCTTTTATATATTCTTAGGAAAGAATATAATAAATGTTTTAACGTGTTATTTTCATCTAAAGAGCTATGTTCATTTACGAAATATAACTTTTACTCTTTTTTTTAGTTTTAAATAAGTATTGTCTTTTAGAATTTGTTAATAAATCGTACATTCTGAATTTCAAATCTTTTATATATTCTTAGGAAGTATACTATAAATGTTTAACGTTTCATTTACATGTAAAGATCTCTGTTAATTCACGAAATATCACTTTTATTTTTTTATTTTAATATAATGTGTTGGTTCGCACTTTACCCCCCGGCACCCCCGCGACCCCCGGCGCCAGCATTTTGGCTCACGTGACTCAATCGTAGTCACTTATAAACAGAATAGTCTTCCGTATTAACAATTAGCATATATCCCCCTCCCACCAATACATTTTTTTTTGTTCATTATTTTGTTACCTTACGAAATAGAATGAAGGTTGATAGATTTTCCCGCAAACCGTCGCCAAACCCACGCACTCTCGCTGCTGCCAGTATTTTGGCTCACGTGACACAATCGCCGTCATTTATAAACAGGATATTCCACGTTATTAACAATTAGCATATAATGGTCATTTTATCCCCACCCCCAATACATTTTTTTTGTTTATTATTTTGTTACCTTACAAAATAGAATGAACATTGATGGATCTTCTGCAAACCCCCGCCAAACCCACGCACTTTCGCTGACACCAGCATTTTATCAACAGAAAATAGTCGTCGTTATTAACAATTAGCATATAATGTTCATTTTATCCACCCCCTTCAATTATTTCTTATTTTGTTACCTTACGAAATAGAAATAACGTTGCGAGAGTGCGTGGGTTTGGCGGCAGTTTGTGGAAAATCTATCAACCTTCATTCTATTTCGTAAGGTAACAAAATAATAAACAAAAAAATGTATTATGGGGATATATGGTAAGTGTTAATAACGAAGACTATTCTGTTTATAAATGACGGCGATTGTGTCACGTGAGCCAACATGCTAGCGTCCGCCGGGGGTCGCAAGGACGTGGGGGGTAAAAGTGCTGCCGTAATGGGTTGAATATTTCTCAAAATGCTAAAAAAGTGTTGTGTGACAGCTTGTTAAGGCAATTATAATGAGTAAAATAAGGTTGGAGTGTTTCGTATCCCAAAATATCAAGATGAGAGAGAAAGATGGTTTAAGGTAATACCAAGAGCAAATACTCTTAACCACTCTACACTGTTGTTTGTGAAAGGTATTTTCCACCTGGTTATGAAACTCTGTGTGTTATGGGAAAAGCACGACCCAAAGATTATCCATCAATATTAAATAATTTGCCATCAAGTGTGATACTCAGTCCTTTATCAAAACCAAGGACAACAAACAAAGTTCCGCTTCTGTGCGAAGTGTACAAAATGAGAAGTTTGCACATTTTTAAGATAAAGATAGAATTGATAATTTTTACAAATTTGTGTGCTGATATTGACCATCATGATTTTGCGCCAGCAGTTACCTGTTTCAATTCTAACAATCACAGTTCATACAGTCTTATCATTTTTTTTTTACTGAAAGTATTCCGATTTTTTTAATTAAAATTTTTTAAAACTAATTTTTGAATGTTACCATGCAAGTATACTCACACACATTTCTTCTCTGTTGAAAAACAGAATAAATCAGTTTCATCATTAGTTTCAAATTGAGCAAGCAATTCTTTACCTTAGTAATTGAACTATGGGAAACAGGTTTTGAGACAACATATCGAAGTTATGTCACCACGAATAGTTGGCAAAAAAGTGTACGAGTCGGAAATGCTTGTCCGAGCATTTGAATATTTTGCCACATCTCGGTCTCTTTATAACAAACTTCGAGATCATTACAAATTACCCAGTATGAAAACACAAGTGAATATGACCTCAAAAGTTTCGAAGGTAAATGATCTGAATTTTCTTGGTGATGTGTTTAGCAAACTGTCAGATAAACAGAAAAGTGTATCATCCTAGTTGATGAAGTTTATATTTAAATGAGTTTTCAATATCAAGAGAGAAACATGTTTGGTGTTTCCAAAGATTCTGAAGAGGCATTAGCAAAAACTGTATTGGGTATTATGATCAAATGTTTACATGGTGGACCACAATTTTTGATTAAGATGATCCCAGTTACAAAACTAAATTCGAAATTTTTGTTTGAAAATGTAAGAAATGTTGTTGATTTACTCAATCATTCGAAAGGTAATGTAATTGCAGTTATTTGTGACAATAATCGGACTAATCAAGCTTTATTCAAGAAATTTGATACTGTTTAAAATAAGCCTTGGGTTACTAAAAATGGTATATACTTGCTTTTCGATTATGTACATATATTTAAAAGTATTCGAAATAACTGGATAACTGAGGCTTGTTCAAAATTGCTGTTTCATTCTGATGGTAAAGAAATGATAGCAAAATGGAAAATAGTGAAACAACTTTTTGCGCATGAAAAAATCAATTTGTTAAGTTATCACAACTAACAGAAGTAACGGTTCTTCCAAAACCAGTTGAGACAAGACGTTTCCCACTGTTTAAAAGTGTTTTGGGATGATACTAACTGCAATGAAAACTCATCCATTATTACAAGATGATGATACAAGAGAAACTGTTACTTTCATTGAAGAAGTTTTGAAATTTTAGAAAATAGTGAGTGCAAAAGATATTTATGGAAGTGTCAAGACAAATGATCCATTGTAAAGCGTATTATCAGATCAAAATGATGGAAATTTCACATTTCTTGTAAATTTTGAAAGTATGGCAAAACAAATGAGGGGAAAGCAAGGGAAGAGAATAAAATCCTTCACAAGAGACACTAGTATGGCTATCAAGCATACATGTAATTGTTTAATTGACATTTACTTGACAGTGGGTTTAATTTTGTTATTCTTGGAGGATTTACCACCGACTGTCTTGAAACTGAATTATGTAAATTGAGACAAGATTCCAGTGGTACTTTTTTATTACCGTACAAAATGTGATTCAAAAATTCCATATTCAAAAAACAAAATTACTTCTTCAGTTGAAAGTTGATGTTAGAGAGTATAGCTATGATTCAGGACAAACTTGCTCCCAATGCGGATATCTGTTGGACGAATTAGCATACGAAACATTTTATCTTCTGCCAGACCTAGAAACTAGTATCTCCAAAGATATTAAAATGTCGCTTTTTTATATAGCAGTATATATCATACAAAAAGATTGTCTTACAGAGGAGGAAGTATTCAATGATACTGCTGTTTATCATGAGTATGGAAGTTTTTGAAAGGAATAGATCGTGTTGATTTAAAAGTTCCACTGGATACCACTGTTCAGTGGGAAAATTAATTACTACTTTCAGATTTTGAGGTGAACAACTTTCCTTAGACAGTGTTGTAAGTAGTGCCATCCTTGATTTGCCACAACATTCTGGTTATCGTAACTCATTGCTTTGAACCCTGTCCATTTTATAGGATCACCTATAGATTTTTAACTAAACCGTCTATTTAATCTATGGATGTTGTTTATCTCATTCCATTTCAGTGAATCTGTTTGCTTAGATTAATCGACTACGAGACAACACTAGAGATTTGGATACTGAAATGTTAGTTTGAACTTTGTTTTTGTTTTTTGATGTGACATGAATACTATAGCCAAAATGTTGTGTTGAAAACAATCAAAATGAGGACAGTTTACATTTCTGGTTAGTAAACCACATATCACATTTGAACAAACTTGTTTTTTAACCACAATATACAAGTCATGATCTTTTGACACAAGTACAAATTCTCTTTAAAAAATCCAACATTGAAAAAAAAATCATTCATTGAAATATGCTTTTGCCGTTGTTTATTCAAAGTTACCTGTCTCTTCATTTATAGGTATTCATCAATAATTGTCAAATTTATAAATTAGCTGATTGTGGTTCTTATCATTTGGTATGTAAAACACATAAAAACATCAAGCTAATCTCACAGGGAAATTTTCCCTTTGTTTTCAACTTCTACAGAAGAAAATTCACATGGCCCCCAGTAAAATACCCCAGTTGCATGATTGCCTGGCCTGTAGTAGGGATGGCCATGGTTCCAATACATTTATGTTAAACAATGTATAATCTTAATATTCCAATGGATGATATATTATGACACTTTACAACACATCTGTGGATTTTCTATTGCAAGTTGTTTTTCATCTTATTCATGTATATTTTTAATTGGTGTCCATTTGAATTCATATTTCATACATGGTTTATAAAATAAAATAAAATTAATGATTAAAAAAAAGCTTGCTTGTAAAACATGTGGTTTCTTCTGATGATGATAGGATTTATTTCTTTGAAAAACCTACAGTATAATGACTTGTTAAAATATTCTTTAAACTTCTTTTTGAAATTTAAACTGGTAAAGTACGTAACTTTACATTTGTTTATTTTCACTTTAATTTAACTACATGCATATATATATATATATATATATATATATATATATATATATATATATATATATATATATATATGTATGTATATATATGTGTGTGTTTGTGTGCGTGTATGTGTTATTTTATGATTCAACATAAAATGTTATAAGGCGATATAATATATTATGTATCGATTTTCAATACTTACTTCAAAAGTTCCCAATACGTTAGTAGAAATAGGTAGTAAGTTATGCAAATATAGTTACGGCAATTACGCTATACATAGGCTTACGCGTTACATCCCCGATTATCATTACAATCCCCCACGGGGATAAAACGCAGAAGTCTCTTTGTAGCTTAATTGCCATAGATATATTATATTTCATAACTTACTATATATATATATATATATATATATATATATATATATATATATATATATATATATATATATATATATATATATATATATATAGTTATATTTCAAGTTTGATATAAAGAATATATATTGGATGGAATATATCAAGTTTTATATACTCCAAATTGTTTCAGATTACAAACTCAATTAAATTACATTTCCTACTCCAGATGATATATATTGATTAGTTACATTCCAATGAGAACGAAAAAACGGCCTGAAAATCGGGCCACGTTAACTTCGATTATAAGGAGGATTTTTCTCTGATTATCTATTTTCATGTTAGTTCTGCCTGTTATCGCCTGACTGCTCTTTCATCTTACTTCTTGTTCCTTGTTGTTTGTCTTTAAAGCAGTGTGCTTATTTTATATTTTTGTATTAGTAAACAAAAGTACCTGATGAGCAACTCGTAAAAAGTGTGAAGACTATATGTTTTACGGGTTCTGAACCGTTCCTAAGACGGAAACATATATAAGCATTCACCAAAATAAAATGAATAAACTATTATGATTACGGACTGACGTGTTTTTATTGCTCATTGGAATGCAACCAATCTATCTACCTATATATATATATATATATATATATATATATATATATATATATATATATATATATATATATATATATATATATATATATATATATATATATATATATACATATATATATATGTACGGTGTCTGTAAGTAATAATAATTCAATATTTATTCATAAATACTGTTATAAAGCCCCTTTAAGTCATTTATGTTGACCACTGCTTGAGGATGTTACATAGCTTTATGCAAGGTTCCGAAAATGTTTGTTTAACCATCTCAGTTGTCTACTGTCTGCTACCTGCCTTCTCAAGGCACAAATAAAACGTAATTTCCCCTTAATCAGGTGGTAATCCCTTATGGCCGTGAGGATAGCGTGATAGCTTGCGGAGTCTTGGCTGATTCTGTAAACTGGGTTCGCACTCTATGACAGTTAGAAATTATCACTTCCGTCAGTGATGATAAAAATGCTTGAAACCTCGACGTTTTTAGATAACAATTTAATATTTATTTATAAATATTATTATCTCTCTCTCTCTCTCTCTCTCTCTCTCTCTCTCTCTCTATATATATATATATATATATATATATGTGGGTGTGTGGGTGTGTATGTGTGTGTGTGTTTGAGAGAGAGGGAGTGGGAGGGTGTGCATGTGTGCGCATGTAAATATATTGTTAGGTATAGATCGAAACAAACACATTAATACTTAAAATTATATTCCAAAGTTTAATAATACTCACACAAACGCACACTGGAACAGGCTTAGCTGAAAGAGAAAAGATTACGAAATACCAAGGTTTTATGTACGACATGACAAGAAACTGGAATCTTAGAAAGATCTCCATTATCCCTGTAATTATAGGAGCAACCGGACCAATGAAAAAGAATTCCAAAAACTACCTGGCGGGGGCACCAGGTGATCCAAGTGCAAGATAGATACAAACAATTGCACTTAAATGGACTTTTAGAATCTTAAAAAGATATTTCGGCTGGAGTGTCTGAAATAGCGAGTGAATGTCTTGCATCTTGTAAGGTGCCCCATCCCCGGCAAAACCAAAAAGATAAATAAAACAAAACAGAGGGAACAGAATTTACGAGAATTTGAATTACCTACTAGACAACATCTTCGAGTGTCTACGGTATCTCTGTAAAAAGTTGTGTGAAGATAATTCACCATACAAGTAAACCCTGATCCAATATTCAAAATAACATAGTATTCGAAGCACAAATAAGATTACTCGACACGGATTACACGAGGAATGGCACACCGTATCCTAGTAATGTTACCTCAAGTAACCGTACTTACCTGGATACTTCACCAAACTGGATGTATTCTTGTCTTGAAATCCGGTAAGACCAAGAGATCACAAGAAAGACATACTATAACCTCTTTACGAACTCAATGTTTGACAAGTAACGAGAATTTTAATACAATATTTAAATGTCTATGCATCTCATATAGAGATGAAGAGTTAACCTCGGGAAAGGGCACCTTGATTTATGAGAACTTCGACTTAAGTAAAATGAAACAAAAAGAGACAAACCTGAAAGGGCTGCGCTCATTATTGACGTAACCGTTCCAAATCACTTTGGCCTCAATATGGCTGAGCGCAAAAAGATAACGAAATACCAACACCTCAAGTATTATTTTAAAACAACATGGTCTCTGAAACAAATAAATATTATACCGGTTGTAGTAGGATCAACTGGCCTAATGAAAAAAGACTTAAGAAATACTTAGAAACAATCCCTGGAAGAATGAGATATAGCCAGACACAAATAGCCGCCATAAAAGAGGCCACGTCTATCCTAAAAGAACCCTCTAATATAGATTAAAAGAGTAATGAAATCATGTGTTACCTCCAGGAGAGAGACCCTTAATTTTCTCGAACTAACTGAAGCAAAAAAAAAAGTGATGAACTAAAAACTATGTAAATAGTATTTATCAACCACTATTATATCATAGAACTGATACAATTTTAAATATTACGACAAATTTAACAGACCACAACATGACACCCGGTTTTATGCTTCTTAGAGACAATGATCAGGTATTGCTTTTGCTGTGATTTAGTTCTTATTGTAATTATATTGACATGATTATATCGTTGAAATAACTTAATTAAAAACATTCGAAGATAAAATATTGGAATTTCATTAAAATTATGTTAACATGAGAACTAAAAAAACATGATTTATCTAATGTTTCTTAGAGGGGTGGGACCTGGTCTAATACTGGAATATATGTGATGACTTAATATATATATATATATATATATATATATATATACATATATATGTGTGATGACTTAATATATATATATATATATATATATATATATATATATATATATGTGTGTGTGTGTGTGTGTGTGTGTGTGTGTGTGTCTGTGTCTGTGTGAGAGCGAAAGAGAGACATATTGTAAGGATTAAAATGCGACAAAAAGCATAGAAATGGAAATAAAATTAACCAAGACACAATAAATGACAAAGATACACACCAAAGAAGCAATTATGTAACTATATTGAATTTTTTTTCTATACTTTTTTTTTTCAATATTGTTCACTGTTACGTTACATAACACTGACATTTATTACTCAATGGGCATTTGTTGTTGACATGAAATTTTATAAATTGATATTAATATTAACATAGAAAAACCTTTGCAATTATATAAACTTATTAGAAGAATACTCGTTTCAAGAAGGCTATTATTAATTCCCTAAATAGAACAGTTTTGCACTATGTGTATGTCACTTTAATGAGGTATACTGATATTACACTCCATGTCTATAATTTTTATTCTAATTTTAATGCAGATCCATAACAGTATTTTGATTCTGAAACGTGTGCAAAATTTGACGCTTTAGCTTAAGGTGTCATCAGAAGAGATTGAAATATAGAAAATCTTGCTTCATTGGTTTCTAATGAGTATTGATCAAATTCAATGCAAACTTAATATAGCTGGGTTTTTTTTTAATGGAATGTTGTGCCCATATTAAAAACTGAAAGTGTGGGAATATTTTTTAATTGAGGCCAATACCAATCGTTAACATTTCACAAATATAGGAGGTATCTGAGTTTTCACGAACAGCTTCCACCCCTATTTAGGAGACTAAATATCACTAAACATAACCCATACTTGGGCTTATTACGCCTAGATGCCTTATTAAAAAAAATACATAATAATGATTTGTTGTTTAGGAGTAAATCCTGTACATTCAAATATATTAATATATAAACATACCGAGCTTTGTATATATATATATATATATATATATATATATATATATATATATATATATATATATATAATGGCTATTTTTATTATTTGATTACTTTTAAACACGTTTTTCTTTAAAATACTCGATGCTTTTGAAAGTTTTACAGCCAATTGTATAGTTTACTGTAATAGGGATCTAGTCTGTATATATTAACAAGCACACCTTGGAATGTTAAGTATCATTGGTCATTATATGTGTGTACCTGTGTTGTTAAATATAATGACGGGTGTTAATTAAAACGTATTCTATTTTTAAATAATATCCTGACTTTGTATACAAACGCACAGACACGCATTATGCATTATAGTACAGATATCATTTCTCTATTAATTGAAATTACCAAATTATTTCTAATGATGACAAATCAATGCCTGAAAACAAGTTATTTAATTTCAACTAATCCTGTCGGAAATCACATATTTTAAGCTTCATGCAGATAATAATACATAGTTTTCTTAGCTTTAGTTAGAGTGTTTTTCACTTGATTTCTATTTTTCGACTGATATATCAGTAATGACGACGTGACGTAGTTGTTGGAATTCAACCTGTTTGGGTCGTAATTACCTTTCTTTATTCGCCACCGTGTGAAAACCACTGTACTGTAACGTGTAAACACATAAGGTACTAGATAGACATATTTTACTTATAACTAATATATATATATATATATATATATATATATATACATATATATATGATTAACAGTTTAGCTGTATCACAACACCTTAAGTGTCGCTTGATCGAAATCCTACTCCTTTGACAGATATGCATCTTATATATTACGTCATCGTAACAAGCTTAACGTGCTTGACATGTAAATGCTAATACTAGACATTTTCAATAGATATGAGTGAGTAAAGTACCAAATGGTTGGCTAAGTTGGAGAGTACCAAACTTCAACCACTAGGGTCCCAGTGTACAATCTAGTTAGATCTAGCAACACTGATGAGGCATACAGACAAATAAACACGTGTATATGGAGAAATAAATATAATATATTATATGTGTGTGTGTGTATTAATTAAGTAAATAAAGGAGTTTTATTTGATTATTATTCGTTAACATAATAAAGAAAGGGTGTATAGAAAACTATAAATATCCTTTTAAAAATAAATGCCCATTCTTACTTTCCCGTATATATAAAAATCAAATATGTGCAAAAATGTGGTTAATTACTCAAGAGTGTATAAATTACTAGAGCTCAAAATATATTTTCATAAATATTCGAAATTTGTTTAAAAAACTTATTCATACAATTGTTTCTGCCCATTTTCAAAACACACATATTTTGTATTGAGAATGAATACTAGATAATTTTAAAAGGCTTCTTAATTCATATTTCTCCAATGAAAATAACAAAAAATAAACAAACAGAACTGTTTACATCATAGCATTATTTATTCCTTTTGTTTCAAAATCAGACTAATTTAAAAAGGCATTGTTACATTCTTATGTCGGTAAATAAGCAAAACTAATATTAATAGACACTCGAGTAAATTATGTTATTTTCTTTCATATTGTCCCCCATCAGTACTTTGAGATAGAGAATAAACACAAAAAGTATATAAATAAAGGTAGAAAAATATCAACCGACGTTTAAATACATATTTTATTTTAATCCTTGCTCTTCGATTTTCGTTCTTCCTACTTATTTTCGTGTCATCTAATAATTACAAAATCTTATTCAGGCCATTTTTTGTTTGTTTTACTACGGTTTTTATCTTTTATTCTATCAACTTCCTGTTTTAATGATACTTGGTTTTAAATTCAAAATTAACTATCTGTTAATTGTAATTTTCATTATTATTATTATTAGTAGTAGTAGCAGTAGTAGTAGTTGTATTAGTTTAATTTAAATGTAAACACAGTAATATATATATATATATATATATATATATATATATATATATATATATATATATATCATGTAATCCTTAGTTATTCATAGAAATATTACATATTTCGTTCAAAAATTCTTTTATTTACAAATCATTTTTTCTGCCTCTTTTAAGGACATATATTTTTATGATCTACACAATATCAGCGTTATTCATTAGAATGCTTCATCAGTGTGAAGAACAATCCACAGTCAGGCTGAACGCATTAAAATGTTTCCAATATTCATTTAACTTATACATATAATCTCATCGCTCAAAATTCAAAGGAATGACATATTTAACTCTATTTCTTGGCATATACACTTCATTTTGTTAATACAATGATTATGTTTATATCTTCAACTCTTGTTTACAGTGTTCATATTTAATCGATTAAAAACACGCCTTCCACAGTTAAAATGTAACAAATAATTATTGTTCACTAACCGCAATTATTCGAATTGAAGTATTTTTGTAATGTTCTTACTCAGTTCCAAAGAAAGATGTACATCTTAGAAATCTAAATCTAATTATTAAATCGGAAGACAGAAAATAGCACCGGCTCGGAACATGAACAGAAAACGCTGTACACTCTCCTCATAATAGTACATAAAAGGTATCACGTAGCCAGTACAAATAAGTCTATAAACATTTTTAGCTGATGGATTTATCATTTGTATTATTTGGATTGTTCGGCAAAGATTAATGGCGCAACGGGTAGAAGTGCTAAGTTTAATAATAAGTTCTAATTGGCAGTCTTCTGGAGGTTGAAGGTTCAATCCTCAATGCGGGCGATACTAAGAATACAATTACGAATTATTTAAGACTTCTATCCGATCATGACTGATGGAATAAGAGAACGCTACCTCCGTGAATTAAATATAGGGTCTCCTTCATAATTTTGTATCGATTCCCGAGTTCAACATAACGATTCCCGAGTTCGAGAAGACGCACTTAAAAAAGGTTGGAGTTAACATCAGCCAAAATGAGAGTAGAAATGGAGTGTGAATAATACAACTAATACTAATGATTTTAATCAATTTTACTTCATCAGGGACAAAATATCAATCTAATTGACTGTGCTTTGTTTTTAGAGAAAAATGAAATTTACCTTCATTTTAAATAAATGTGACAATAAGAGTTTTAAATGGCTTATCTTCAGGTTAATGTGTAAGTTAAGTAAAACGCCTGAATGAAATTAGTAGAGAATAAAACATTTCCAAATAAGAAAATGTGTTAAAACTCCACAAACGAATTAACTTCATTACAAAAAAGTACTTACAGATTCGCAGCTAAGACTGGAATTCAAATAGCACAGAGATCCATTGTAACTAAGATTAGATATGAAACGTTTTTAGAAATATGCATAATAAGATTATTGTACCTTGGTTATCACCTTTTTTCAACATCTTTTAAAAAGGAGATGTTCCCAATGTGATAAGACGAAAGAGAATTTGATTATTTTAAAACAATTCAAATTGTTACCATATCAATATCAATAAAGTCGTGTAACCACTTCTCATTTGCGTGTGTGTGTGTGTGTTTTCAACTCTTTGCGACTTATACATTATTATGTTTATTTACTATTTATCGGTTATTTATTGAAGTGAGAAATGCAAATTACTAAAACGAACTTTAAAATGTCCATCTTGAAATAAATTAATTATAAAATAAAATCTAACATCATTTATTTGAATCTATTTGTAAACAAGTAAGCTTTTTTAAAATATTTTGTTAATAGTTGAAAAATGAATTAATTACTCCATGCCCCTTCAAAATTAAAAATAAAATGTTGAAACATTTCGACGAACAAATAGAAAACTATTTCTGATTTTACAATTCTTAGCATATCATTATGTATTATATGATTGAGGAGTATTTATATCTTATACTTTTATAGATTAAATCAATATTAACAAGCCGCGCGTACGTATGCGACTCGATGTGGCGAGTGTAAAATGCGATAAATTTGGGTAATTTGGGGACATTTTTTACCCTCCTTTGACGTTCTGGGGACGCGAACCAGAATTTTTCTGGAGTCAAGGATGATCATTTAATATCCAGAACAATTGCCTCTACATTTTGGCCAAGTTTTAAAAAAATTGAATGGATGGATCAAACGTTATGGGAGAAAAGGCTCATTTTTTGCAATTTTGGGGGCTTTTGACCCCACCCCCCCTGGGGGCGCGAACCAGATTTTTTCCAAGGTCAGCGATACTTATTTTCTATTAGGAACAAATGCCTCCACATTTTGGCCAAGTTTCAGAGAAACTGAATGGATGGATGAAAAGTTATGGGGCAAAAAATGTCATTTGGGGCCATTTCTGGGCCTTTTGACCCCCTGGGGGGCTAACCAGATTTTTTTTCAAAAATTGGAGAATGTCACTTTCTAACCTGACAAAAGTTACAACTTCATGCAAAATTTCAGAGAAATTCAATGGATAGTTGCGGAGAAAAACCGAACGGACGGACGGACGGACGGACGGACGGACGGAAATGCCTCAAAACATAGGTCCCCCGATTTTATAAATCGGGGGACCAATTAGATATAGTTTCATGACAATTTGATTCAAGTAATAATTTAATGACGAAAATATCCCATGAAATTTAAATTTAAGATTCAAATATAAAATTTAAAAAAAATAATTTAGTAAACAAATCTGCATAGTTAAAAAAAAAGCAGATCAATTGTGAAAGTAAACAGACATTCGTACAACTCCAAATAGGCACAGTCAGTTTTACATAAATAAATAAGGGACAAGAATATTTTGCTGACATTGGAAGAAAACATTTTTCTCCTGACTTAGATCTATTATTTCAAGAAGTATACTACTATTAACAGTAAATAATAGAGATAGTTGAATAAAGCAATCGGAGGATGAGCGTTGGGTCCCGATAGTTATATAATATTTTAAATGACATGATTTTAGGTTTTATTCTTTCAAAAGAAATTGCTCTGTCAAAATGATACGGATAATAATGAGTCTTGTTTTTCTTCAATCTTTTTTTGTTCATTCACTCATTTTTTTTCTTTTTTAAATTTATCTTTGTTGATTTGATTTCAGCGTTTTTATTTAATATGTTTTTTTATTTACTTAATTTTTAATTATTTAATTATTTTTAAGTGTTTGTTAAAATTTTGCTCATTTAATCATTTTTATTTATTTGTTCAAGATTTGCTTAGTTATTAAAAGGAACATTGTTTATTTATTTAATTCAATTTTTTTTCAAGGTGATGAGGATGCGTTTCCCTGTGCCGCGAACTAAAAAAACCCTCTAGCACAGAAATGGTCAATTTCTATCATTTATTTGGCTACTGTCCTAACGTAGTGAGAATCGCTTTTGGTCGCGCACCTTCATAAGACACAACACATAGCTTTGAATACTTTGCTTACCGAGTATACTAAGTTGTAATATGTTAGTGAATGACGCATTGCTCTTAACACTTCTCAAATAACTTTGATGCTACGAACGACCCACAGCATTTAAAAACATTTTTTTTTTCAGTTAATTATTGTTTGAGATCTTTTAATAGTTTCCCGACTGGAGAATGATATAACTAAAACCTATTTTCGGTCAGTGTAATAAATAGGTTACTTCCCCAGTGTTTACCGCGTGTTAAATACTGGAATTAACGTAACGAACAATATTGTAGTATTACATAAACGTTAATTAATTTCAAATTATTTATTTATATTTAGAACTCATAGTTCTTCATTTTGTATACTGTCATCGCTGGCAAGCGCCTGGTCGGTACAGATCACAACGTATGGCGCGTCGAACTCCTACTGATCATTAACCTTCCATTTATTTTCTAGTTAGGTGTATGCCATCTCAGCATGGTCAAACGTGACGCGTACAACAGTGGCATACTCCTGTTATCGTCCTCCCACGGAAAAAGTGTACGACATTTTATATGATCCGTTAAAAGATGACACGCTCCAACGATGTTCGACGTTTGTTTAAACTGATGTGCGGTTATCTTTTAAAATTCTAGTCAAGCCGCACTAATAAGCTGTGATGTTGCGAAACAGTCTGCCTGTGGACTACTATACATTTATATATATATGTATATATGATAATGAAATCCTACTTGGCTAACATCTTACTGATATTTCGGGGTATCAACGATCATCATTAGTGTCTTCGAATGACACCACTCTCTCTCTGTATTTCTCTCTTTCTCTCTCTCTCTCTCTCTCTCTCTCTCTCTCTCTATATATATATATATATATATATATATATATATATATATATATATATATATATATATATATATATATGTGTGTGAGGGGGGAAAGAGAAGGTGTGTGTGTGCTGGATTCATTAACAATATGAACTTGCTAAAGAAAACAGTATGTGTATGTATATATATATATATATATATATATCCTTCGGTCGGATATCTTTACTAGAATATATAATATAAGTGTTGGGTTTACTAATGGACAGCCGATGTTTACAATTTCTTATTAAGGAACGCTAACTCCAAAGAGGTATGTATGTCTCAGAGGATGGTTTCATGATTACAAAAAATATACTATACTACCCACTAAAAGATGATGGTCTCATGCCAACAGAGCAGATACTACGATACTGCCCCTAAAGGAGGTACACAGCTAGGATGATGGTACTACACTACCTCAAAAAGAAGGTAACCGATGGGGAGGGGGGTATAATTACCAAAGAACGCCACTACACTCTCTCCCTAAAAAATGCAGGGCGTAATGCCTGGGATGGTTGGTAACTTTACGAACAATAACACATCTCAAAGAAGAAGGTTTCATAACAAACGAGTAGATACTACACTACTCCCAAAAAGAAGTGGATCCCTGGAAGGATGCTCTCATAAATACACCTACCAGAAGTGAATATTGCAAGATCGTACATTAGTGGGAAATAGTATGATACACTAAATTGTACTTAAAAAAGATAGTGTTATTGTACAACTTATACAAGTCATGTTATAGTTTCGGCTTTACAGACAGATACCAACTCTCCATGAGTACTATATATATATGTATAAATATATATATATATATATATATATTCATGCAAATATGTATATGTTTGTATATTCATATATAACTATCTATCTATCTATATATATATGTTTTTTATATGTATATATGTGAATATATATATATATATATATATATATATATATATATATATATATATATATATATATATATGTGAATACACCTGTGTCTATATATACGTGTGTATATATGTAAATATATATGCATACCTGTTTACACACACACACACATATATATATATATATATATATATATATATATATATATATATATATATATATATATATACCTGTGTGCGTGTGTAAAATTTTCATTCATATGATTAAAGTTAGATTGCTTGTACTCGTAGTATGTAAAAGTGTGAGAAATGTATGCTTTTAAATGTCTCATAGTTGTACAGGACCGGCGGGACGATTATAAAAGTGGAGGCTCTCCTAAAAAGTGTGTGATGGGGGCGGTTAAACACATGCATATATAACTTCATTATTTATGACCGTAAAGTGGAGGGCCCAGGTCAAAAAGAGTATAGGTGTGGGGGGGGGCGTCCATAGTATATATATTATTATTATTATTATTATTATTATTATTGTTGTTGTTTTTGTTGTCATATAGAAGTACTATTTTTGTTTTATTCTTATATAGAAGTAAAGAGATGTGTTTGTGGCGTACATAGCGACATGTATATAAATTAGATGTCCACACTGAAAAGAAAGTGACCCCGTTTTTCTAACTTCCCATAGCGAGTGGTTTAATAGACACACATACACAGCTACGAAAGGGATAAGGGACTTCATTATAAATTTACGCTAATTAGACTAAATAAAGCAGAATTTTTAAAAATATAACTACATACCAGAACTAAGGTAGTTATATTTTAGCCTATATTTTGTGTTATTAAATATATTGGAAAAGCTTTAGGAGAAACAGAAGTTCATCAACCCACAAGTAATATAATAATATATATTTATATATAAATTCGGATTCAGGCATTTATTTATTTTTTATATGTTAGGCTGACTTACCTTTCACTTATCTAGCGCGAACATTGTATCATCTCTGTGATCATCCAGGCGACGGTAATACTCCAAATGGTTGTGTATATAAAAGTACGTACAGTCGGATGTATCTTAGATTCGATGTGTTTTTTTTTCTCTGTCAGGCAAACATATAATATAAATATATATATGTCATCTTTTTTATGTGTTTACATTTTGTAGACGTGTCCCCAATTTGTCACGCTTGAATTTGTTTTTGTTTTTAAGCTAATCTTACTATTGTAAAAACTACTAGCTCATTCTTTATGAAAACGTGTTGGTCGATTGTGATGATTGGCCTCAATACCTAAGTGTTCGGTTGGATTCACGCGAAGAGTTATTTAAAATAAATCTGGTTTATAATTGTTCGTCACGTTATAGTTTCAAATATATATTTTTTCGGTCTGTTAGGCTTAGGTTTAGAATAGTAGTGTCATCGTAAAACGCGTAGATCAAATGAACACATCACAAGCATATTCGTTATCGTTTAAGTAAGCGTTACGTTTGATGTATATTTCAAACCTAGTCTCGTTTGTGAGTTCTGTTTATAATCTCTTGTTTTTCTTTTAGGTGATTAAGACAATGCGATGTGTTCAAGTCGTATATGTTATGGTAGTTGTATTTGCACTCGTAGCTGTGTCTATTCCAAAGCCATATCATTGTCACGCCAGACTAGCATGTATCGATTTAGGCCTGTATAACCTTTTTTGTAAAAATAAACAGGAATCTAAAAACAAGAAACAATATGGGTGTTTCACTAATCAGGACAGTCGTTGCTATTTACGTGCCTCCCCACGAGAGCGCGTTAGACGTAATACCATTTTTTTAATATGCAGAATCCGGCCCCCCATAAAATGACACCAGCATTGAGAAGAAAACCCCCTGTATAATCCCGTTTACAAAAATGAGGTCGCCTCCTGCGACAGGTAATACACCTATACTGTCTGTTATCCCTTTTAGATGTATTTATTCAGTTGCCTTCCCACGGGAGCAAATTTAGACGCAAGGTCTGTTATTTAAGTGTGTGGGGGGGGGGTATCCAGCTTCCCCCCAAAATACACTCTGAATGTGTCAAAATAAAATTTCCCCAGTTAAGAAGGATTTCTCTTCCGCTGACTGAGGATATAACAGATACTAAACTGTGATCCCAATCTGAAGGTCAGAAATGTAGTCGCCTTCGATATTTACGCAGATGTGTCATCATTTATCCGATAGTTGCGGCTGTATATATGCTTAGGCGTTTAAAGCTTTGTCAATGTTTGTCACTCACTCATGTAATATATTGATTTGAGCCTGGGTCGTTAGAAGAAAAAAAAACGGACAGGTATTTAAAATGAGAACATATATTGTTGGGAATGCTGAGTTATACATCAGTTCACTTAGCCCCTATTTTCTTGCCTCCCCACGAGGCTACAATTAGACACAAAGTCGGTGTTTAATGTAGAAACAAAATACAGCTCCCTGAAAAGGAACGCCATTGATTGGGACTAAACGCTTGCCTCAGTCTATAAGGATTTTTTTTCACTGGTCGAGGACAGAAAAGATGAAACACAGCATCAGAGCAGACACCACACTTTTCTCCCATATAAAAGGCTCAGTTCGATTCCTCAATTAAAGCAACGTATTTCACCCGGATATTTTCTGATCTTTTATACTTAGAGATGTGCATATATCTAAACTGTGAAAGCTTTATATATTTGACTATGATATATCGTTTTAGTTATAGACCAGAAAGTAAAAACCAGTCTTCCCTTTATCGACCGACGTTCACTGTTATCCGGTATGAATATAGCCGTGTGTGTCACTTAAGCATGAACTTTAAAACTCTCAGTGAGGAGGAGAAACAAAAAATAAAAAAAATATCGCCTGGCCGACGACTGAGTGAGGTTAAATTGTTTCCGTATCCCAGGACGGTGGCATAGCTGTTTGCTGTCAATCGTTTTTCTTTCTTTCTTTCTCTCCAAATACACTGTCTTTTTTTTTTACTAAATAAATAATACGAGCATTTCGTCAGTTTTCTTGTGTTTTCCTTCTCCGTATCCTTCTTTTCATTGGTGGGACAAATTTACTCAAATTCACTGGACTTGTTTCTCGTGTTTCTGATCACTTTAAGCAATGTATTTTTTGTTTCATGTTTGTTTATAATCTCTTTCTATTTTCGACCTATCATCTTAAAATTGTATTAAATCGTTATCTGTACGTTCTATCGGCTAATAAGCATGTATAAAGTTTGAACATTTTATATTCAAGTTTATAAATAGCTTCAAGCATTTTAGTAATGTTGCCTTCTCGTCACACATTTTTGTGACAGTATAGTCACGAGTTTCGTCCCTTGAAACAGTTTAAAAGTGTATCTCCTAGAATATACTGGCCACGAGTGACAATGACTCTTTTAAAGTATGAACAGATTCTCACATGCGTGATGTTGGGCTCCTAAGTAAGTGGACGACTCCGCTTAGCTTTCCTTTTTTAAATATGATTTTACACCGCTGACGCCACGTCGTCAGACTTAGCTTCTTGGCGGTGAAACACGACTCCCAGAGAGATGGCACTTCATAATCTCACTTTTAAACTGGTTGTAACATTCGTGTATAGAATAGTTTCCAGATACGGATAATACAAAGTAATTTCTATTAATTGTTCATTGCCCAACGCATTCTCCGTGCAGACCCCGGCAACACATGTTTTCACGAGTTCATCTACATATTTATAGCGTAGATTTTGACGCAGGAATTATGTTTGTTAATATGCGCCACTCATGTTGTATCACGTATCATGTTCATCTCACGCTTGTCTTTGAAAACCGCTTGTGAGAAGAAAAAAAATATGTATATCCACATATATGTAAATGTAACCATCTCTTTGTTATTTCCGTGTCTGTATCATTGTATTCTTCCCTTTAAGATTTAACCCTTATATGTACCCAAAAAAGAAAATATTAAATACCGCAGCGTTTTTAGTGGGGAACATTATAAAAAAACGTATATAATTGGGTACGACAAACACTTGCGTTTTATATCTGGTGACTAGCGGACGTATCTAAATCTTTATGTGTTAGAAAGTGACTTTTTAAACGTGCCGATAAAATTGCATGTCGCAATTACTTCCGTTGTAATGCTGTATCGGCTGTATCGACTACATGTGTCGGAAAGAGGAATAAACGGAAACCCTTGTTAACAAAAACGATGATTTTTTTGTTTATTAAAGGTTGCCAGAGTTCTGTTAACATTTCCCTATCGGATTTAAATCGGTACTCTGAGTTGACTACCTCTTGAGGACAATATTCCTTTTGTTAAAAGAGGTTTGCCATCTGCTTTACATGTGTAGCAAGGCGCATTATCCTAATGATAAACGGGTGGCTGAAAATGAGAATGACGTAAATTAAAAAACAAATGTTCAAAGCAAACGATACGATCTATCGTTGGTGCATTTGTTAGACTTTTGAATGCGTAGAATCCGTATTTATTAAGAAATTTGCGTGACAGCGCATTCGTTGTATTAGTTCCTCTGCTTTTTGAATTAATATAATAATTTATCTGTTTTTATTCAATGTTGGGTTGCGTTTCAGTTATGTTTGCGAGCGCCCGGATGTGCTATTTACAAAGAACATCCGGGCGTTTACAGAGCACATCCGAGCGCTCACAAGTCAGCGAGTCATCCATTGGACAGCACTTATAAAAAGATAATAAAGAGTGCGGTGAGGCGTACTCCGATGGATGTTTCGCATTGTATACAAGGCCCGTTCCAAACACCATCTCAAGGTGTTGGAGGGAGTGAGTGTTACGATGTGAAAACCATCGCTCTGTAGGCAAAAAGAGTTGTCTCATGAATTGGACTTATTTAGATACTTCTAAAAAGGAAAAAAGAAAAAAATACTTTGGCTATTATGTCCTTATATTCTGTTTTCGGTTTATAATAGCGATATTCAATCTACCTGTTTTTTGTTTGTTTTTTCTTGGCCTTTTGGCTAAGATCAAAGTGTAGTATCTGTTCCGATGGATACTACACCCCATAGACTGGTATTGTCTTGACCTTCGGGGCTTAATTTACGCCTGTCTATGGGTTTGTCCTGTGCAGTTCTAGGAGGTCCATCCTCCCAGGCTTCGCCTCCCCTCTTTTGGGAGGAGTAAGTTTATTGCTTACTGCCTGAGGCGCCCCTATCGGAGAATGCCGACGGGGTTGCCCAGGCAATTTTTAAACCCCACTTTCCCGACCCGACCTTGGGTCACATCTTACTTGTGGGAGTAAGATAAAAACTGGCCTTGTGCCTAACTCCTGGAGAGGAGTAAATCAATACTCTTTTCCCCGTTTTTAAGCGATATTCGCCGACGTTTCCCTGTGACAATGTGTCGGTTGAAAGGTACCTTGAGATTTAGTCTGTTAATTTTAGTCGATGTTTTTATTCTTTTTAAAATGTGTTAATCAAATTTCTTCCGACGATTAAATATATTACTATAAATTTCCTCTCTTTTTTTTTCTTGTGATGTTGTCCTCGACTCGCTATAACTCCGTTCATCCTATTTAAAACCTTGATAAAATTCTGTACCACAAAAAATGTGTTCATATATATATAGTAGAATACGAATCCAGCGTTACTTGGGAATTAAACAAGTAATGTAGAAAACGAAACTAGAATGTCGTATAGAAATGTGTTATTTAAAATAATTATAAGTTAAAACATGTTTAATTACTTTATTTCTCACACTCAAAACTTTAGTATTCTTAAATTTACTTTTTGCAAATTTCCTGCAAATCAATCGCTGATATTGAAAAATAAATACAACATTAGATTACTATATTTGAAAAAGGGACGTTTTAGAGGCGATCTTAAATTCGGAGTTTTAAGCGAGGTGCTTCTTCACATTAGTTTTAAATTTCTGCATGTCGGTACAGTCAGGGAAAGAGGGAGAAGGAAGCGATGTAAACAATGATCGATTTTAATCCTAGCCTGTCAGGGATGAAATTAAGAATATAAGTTTTATTACAAAATTTAATACAACATTCTCTATACAAATTTAATGAAGAATCCTGTAATGGTATTGATTTTTATTAGGAGGTTCTACAAATATATCGTTTATTTTTCATGCCGAATTCTCATAAACAGCGAAGAAGATACCATCATATATAATATATATATATATATATATATATATATATATTATTTATATATAATGTATATAATGTGTACTATAATATATATAGTATATATATTATTTATATATGATATATATATAATATGCAATAGATAATATAATATATAATATATATATTTATAATATATATATTATATATATATAATATATATATATAATATACATATAATATTTAATATATACTATATATATATATAATATATAATCGCTATATATATATTTAATATATATACAATACATATATATCATATATATATCTTATATATATAATATATATAATTTATATATAATATATATATATAATATATATAATTTATATATAATATATATAATATATATATAATATATCAAATATATATGTATATCTTATATATATATGATATAATATATAATATATATAATATACATATATATATATATATATATATATATATATATATATATATATAATATGTGTGTGTGAGTGTGGTCTTGATCCATTGACAAAATACTATATAGCTTTTTTTTCTATTTTTAATATAATTCCAATAATTTGGCAATTCTGTTAATGGGGTAGTTTCAACAGAATAGAGCTTTATCATTTCTTACGAATGATGCATTAAGCTATTTGAATAACACATTTCAAGGAAAATGGATTTAACCTCGAAGGCTAACTTAAGGGACATCAGCATCTGTTGATTACAGCCATTTTGAGTGTGTCGCATAAGGGCATGTTAAATCAATGCTATATGCTAGTTAACTAAAATGTCTATGAAAAAAGCATGAGGGCAATTATTTACAGTAGAGCATTCTAAACAACACATAAGAGTCTTCTATCACTGAACACCTAATAAAAAGCTGTATGTGTGCCTTTAATTTTAGTGTTGATGTATCCTTTAAGTTAGACTCCCTTTTCACTTTAATATTGTAGAAACGATTTATCTTAAATCTTTGCAACCTTCTATTTCGCAGAGAAACTCTTCTTGCAGTTTCTAATTGCTTTGTTTTCCTTTCCGTAGCTATAATTCTAATGGCATTATTTTTCTTTTAACATAGCCTCGGTTTTGCTCTGTTGAGCGCAATTGGAAACTAGTGAACTAGCCTTTTGAATTTTTTTTATTATTTTAATTCCCGATGCTTATCAAAATGAATATGGTCTATTCATTGCCATATACATTTTTTTATCAGAAAGAAATATTTAAATACTTTAAGACCAGGAACACCTGAAGTAATAAGCATAGTACATTCTACTACAAATTAAAAATAAAATTATAACTGCTAATAAGGACTTCATCCCTTCGTGTTTGAGCAATACATATGCCTCGCTTTTATTTCATTTACAATTAAAATAACCTATTTACATTCTGCATGAAAAATTGAAGATAATTCCATTTGATTTTTCAAATTAAAACTCTATCGATATCTTGCACAACTCAATAAAACATACGATAGGTTAAGGAGGTACTCTAGTGGCACTTCGTCGTTCTTCGACATAACCCAATTTATTTGGTACGTTGCTGTAATTAAAGAACCTCCAGGTTTACGTATTAAAATAAAAACAACAGAGTAAACTGCAACATTCATTTTTGTAAAGTTGATTGTTCAGCAGACCATAGTATGTACGCTCCCTGCTCACCGGAACCACTGACTTGTGATATCATCCATCAACCACCAATATGTGATATACCGGTTGCGGTGACACTAAAATGTACCCCGTCTGCTCCTCAACCTGTGACGCAACCAATATGGCAATTCTTTAGTTCGGTGAGTCACCTAGTACAAGTCAGAAGACGTTGCTGGACTGATAGAAGGCCGAATTTGTCGAAGGGTCCTGTTCGGCAATCACCGCTCTCCTGCGTTGTGATTTACAGATCAGAGGGCAACTGTTAGACGATGGTCAGCAACTTGGTACCATTATGAAGCGAACAGTCATTTCAAGCAGAACAATGAAAAAAAAACCCTCAACAACTACGTGTGTTGGGTTTTTACTTATAAGATTAATTATTTGGTAAAGAAAAAAAACGTTGTTCCGTTACAGGGCAGAATATTTTCACACTTCTAACTTCTAACTCTGTGATTAAGGCCGGCAACATCTTAACACGTTTTGCGCAATCTTGGTTTGGCGATATCAACCCTAAGTCCATGGTGCCCGTCTCTTAACGACGTGGACCACGGTGTCGAGCAAAACAGACTTTTCGAATCTCAATTTGCGCTCGTTTATATTGATATTCAGATGATTTGAGACTGGGCGTTACTTCACCCATTCTCCAAATAGAATGAATTCCGTAATTAAAAAAATATTATCATTATTATTTCCTCGACATATATGGTATTTCCAATCCGCCTCTTCTAATTCTGGAATGTCTAATTTTATGTTTATCCTGCCCTTTTTTCTTCTTCTTTATCTGTTTCTATCTTCCACTGCTGCTTTAGGGGGGAGATTCCCCTTCACGCCAAACAGAAGAAAATATACTAATTTATAAAATACGGGGAAATGTAATTCAGCAGGCACCCACTTCATCCATCGCCCCACCCAACAAAAACGAGTTAATTCGTGTCTCTTACAAAATATATTTAATTCCCAGGTTCTGGCTCTCTCAATATGCCAATGGCTACTGAACACCGAGGATGCAAAGCAGCTCTGCCCTGAATTGTGATGCAGGGACCACCCGACGGGTCACCTATTTCTATCCCTCCCTTTTTCATATCTCAACCCTCGAGGCAAAGAGCATATTTAGTTTAAATTACTTCCACGTGTTCATAATCTAAGAAAACAAACTTCATTTAAAGTTTGATTATTTCAATCCAACAATGTTGTTACAATTTAACACTATCTCGGCAACAAAATCTATTGTGTTGCCACATACGAAACCTAGATGATTTGTGACGAATGTTATCGCTTTATTTAGGATTTCTTATCTCCGAAAACACCTTGCAATGGAAAACAACATTTTTCTGTTTCTTTTTCTTTTTTATATCAGTTTTCGTCTTTTTTTCTGTTGATGCAAATACGTTGAAAGCCTTCCATAAGGAAACCCAGAGCCCGCTCAGGCAAATTGAGTTCGTATTTCTGTTCACTTTTAACGGTTAGATTTCAAAAATACATGTGTATTAAAATGACGAAAATATTAATATTTATATATTTATGTGAAATAAAATGGTAATGTGTATCTATTTATAAGTTTGTAAACTGTTAAGTATTTGTTTAAATAAATGATAAAGTGTTTGTCCTGTTTTTTACAAAGAATGTATTAATTACTTTTTAACATTTAAATGTCTGTCTGAAACATTTAAGTAAAGAACTTTGCGAATCAGTAACAAGTTAAGAAAGCCAGCCATACTGATGAGTGTAGAAAATACTAAACGCATAAGGATATATATATATATATATATATATATATATATATATATATATATATATATATGTGTGTGGGTGTGTGTGTGTATGTGTGTGTGTGTGTGTGTGTGTGTGTGTATCTATGGATATTAAAACATTTATTTTTTAATAATAAAATTGAAGAGTCAAAACTTAGCCACGTTGCAATGTTCTCTTCCTTAGGAGATCGAAACCTTTTTAGAATTGCAGTACTTGTGTTTACGTTAGAAACAAGGTGTATTTCTCATGCATTTTAAAACTTAAGCTGTCACGTTACATGATCGTTAGACACCAGATGTTCGAATCGTTTGACCGACAGTACAGTTTCGTACTTCTACACTGACACGTGTAGAAAACACAACACATACATATATGTCTAAGGATATTAAAAATATTTATTTATTAATAATTAATAATACATATATATATATATATATATATATATATATATATATATATGTGTGTGGGGGGGGTGCGTGTGTGTGTATCTACCAATAATGGAGATTATGTATGTTTGTATGAAGCCGACACTATATTATTAGTTTTAAATGCTCTCTTTGTATATCTAATTATATTCCTAGTCCAAAGCTTCCCCAAATATAACGCGCTTTTTTTTTCAAATTTACATAATTTTTTTTAAAGCTTCAAATAAATTAATATTCGCAAGTATACACTCATGATTGCTTTTTTTAGATTTCAAGATGTATTTAAAATATTTTCCTCGATATAATCATCTAAATAAATATCATCAATAGAATTAATTAAATATGTTGTTTTTTTTTGTTTATATAACTGAATTACGTAATTACAGTAGTTAATGGAATAGGACGGTACAGCCGGAGGCAATTCCAACATTTGGTTCCCCACTTCGAACGCACATGAAGTTCTATTTTAATAAAAAAGAGAGGGAGACAGAAAGAGAGAGATAAAGAGAGAGAGAGAGAGAGAGAGAGAGAGAAAGAGATACAGAGAGAAAAGAAGGAGATGGGCACACGTTATTTGATTAATAACATGTAGACAACACTATGTCTGAGATTTATGGTACGAGTCGCTCAAAAAATATATATTTACTTGTATTTTTTATTTAAACGTTTTGATCTTTTTCTAAATCTTGTCAGAAATTATGTTTTAAAGCCCAACTTTGTGGAATCAAGTAGTACAAGTAGTAGTAGTAGTAGTAGTAGTAGTAGTAGTAGTAGTTGCTGGTAGTAGTATTATCAGTACGAATAGTCAACACGTTGCTGGTGGTAGTTGTTGTTATTATAGCAGTACGAATAGTCAATATCGTAGTAGTAGTTGTTGTTAATGTAGTAATAATATTACGAATAGTTGTATTATAGTTTGTGCAAATGTTAAAGTACTAGTACGAGCTTTTGCGTTACGTATTCGTGGTTATTAAACATTGTTAAATTTTAAAGAATAATTTATTTTAAAAGTATGCACAAACTATGATTTTATTATTACGGGTTTTATTTATTAAAAAAAGACGAAGAAAGTGATTTTCTATTTTTCTTTTTGTAAAAAAAGAAATAATCACATTTTACTGAGCAATTAAATTACTGATTTTAGAATCGTGTTCACTGTTTTTTATTTTTTTGATTATAGATTTTACGTCAGTGACACCTTCTGAAACAATAAAATAACTTCCACTTAACAACTTTCTTCGATTTATTGAAAAGAATTTACAGAGTGTATTTTCTAAACTATTTTCTCTGAGGTTACCGTTTACTTAGTATAATATGTAATATATGTAATATGTAACTTTAAAAAAACTAGCAAAAATATGCGACCGGAGGGAGCATACATTTGCTAGTATAGATAATGACACTTTTCCGCCTATAGATAAAAGCGCCGATTGATAAAAGCGCCGACTGCTCGACGATCGAGTTTCGATTCCGGCTCAAGGCACTTCACTTACCAGTCTAAGCAGACTGAAAAAGTTTGTCTGTGAGTGACTATATATATATATATATATATATATATATATATATATATAAATATATATATATATATATATATATATATATATATATATATAATTTATTATATGTATATATATATATATATATATATATACATGTAATTTATTATATGTATAGTCTAAAGAAGCTTTGAGTCATTTAAAAAAAAATGTAAAATGTCGTTTAAATTCCCAGACAAACTAACTAAATCCAAGATATTGCAGACTTAACATTCGTTGGAAAATTAATAAATGAAAAAATATAAGTAAATAAAAAAAATAAAAAAGGGGGGGTTAATTATCTAAGAGTGAAACAAAAACAGGAGACCTTAAGCCTCTAATATTAACACGGGGATCATCAGCTGTTTACCATGTAACTGTTTCGGAGATTTAAAACTATATATATATATAATTTATAATACATATATATATATATATATATATATATATATATATATATATATATATAATGTATAATCATATGTGTTTGCTAGAACTTTTACGCTCAAACTCTACACAATTATAAACAATGTCGAAAATGCGCATGAATAGAACTGTGTATTATAATTAAATCCAACGAATCATTTAATAAGTAATAGTATGAACGAATAGTAAATTAATGAGAATTGTTTTTTTAAGGAATATGTAAATTAATTGTTTTTTTAGAAGATCTTGTCTATCTACGACTAAATATATTAGGAAGTTGTTACTTTGTAAAATGAGAAGTAGTCTTTTCATACTAATATCATTGCAACAAATAATTGAAATGTATATATATATATATATATATATATATATATATATATACACAAAATAATTATTAATGCACCCTTCAGGTCAAGCACTTTGTGAAAATGTGAAAAGTATCTAATTAAACAATATTGCGACATATCTATCCCTTTATGGTAGATCGAAAATTCTCTGAGCCTGACTAATTATGGTCTTAAAATATCTTTCACATTCACTATGGCTGAATTATTAAGGATAGTGGATTAGAATTACTTGAGCCCAGTATTCTAATCTCTCTCTCTCTCTCTCTCTCTCTTTATATATATATATATATATATATATATATATATATATATATATATATATATATATGTATATATATAGAAGGAGAGAGAGAGAGAGAGAGAGAGAGAGAGAGAGAGAGGGTGAGTAATATGATACTTCAAAGATATAAATAATATTTAAACTTATAAACTATCAAGATAAAAACAAAGCTCAATATATTGGATAGAGCATTAATAATAACTAGCATGGCTGGTGTAAATTACACGAAATGATGGGCGCCCACTCCCTACCTCCCTCCCCCCATTCGATGTAGAAAACAGAATCTTAGAGGTTGGTTAGGATTAAACTATAAACCAGTCGGGCCGACGTCAAACACCGACATAAAAATCCTACGTCGCTAACCGTTGCGCCAAAGGGATATATTTTAAAATATAACGAAAATTAGGTTACTAGAATGCTTTTGACCATCTAAGTGCGGCACGCATGCGCAGAGGTTTTGATGTAAGCGTAACACACGAACACACACGCTATCGTATTAATATATAGATGGATTCAATGACAGAATAAAATAAGCCATGAATCAGACTTCAACATATAAAAGTTCAAGAACAAGGAGTAATACTGAGTCCTTAAACCATGTATTTTCAAAATACATCTTCTCCTCAGAAGACATTTGTTTTTTTTAAGTTAAAGCTTACGGATGAAATTATCTATAACTTGCTGTTCTAACCCACTGTTATGTTTTATTTATTTTTTAAATATTGGAAGTATAATTAAAATTTTTCCAAATTTATTTTATGTATTCAATGCTCATGAAGAAAATTAGTATTTTTTGCCAAATATTAAACCAACTATTAAAATAGTTGAATAGTTTAAGAAGAGCTCGAAAGGAACTCTCTCGGTGTAAGATTTGAAATAAACTAATTAATCAAGTCACGTGAAGGCATCTTTCTCTCTCTCTCTCTCTCTATCTATCTATCTATCTCTATCTCTATATAATTTCTGTTTGCCGAGTGTATATGACGACAGCTTGCAGATTCTAGGCTGATTTCGTTAACCGTATTCGCACCTCCCGACCATCTGAAATTTTTACTTTCCTGCACTTATGAGAGCAATAAAGCTTGAAACGCTAGCGTCTGTAGGTATTACTGATTTAATATATATTAATAAAAATATACTAAGCCACTTTAAAAAATTAAAGTTAAGCATATTAAAAATAGACTGTCAAAAAGCTATAATGCAAAGTTCCGAATACGTTCGTCGAACACTCGACTAGTCTTCTATCTGTTTCAGCTTCTAGGTACATACATATCTTAATTTCAGTTAATTACGTGAACATTTCCATTGGCCGAGTGGATATGGCGATTGCTGGCTCTGTAAGCCGGGTTCGCGCCTCCCGACCGTCTGAAACTATTACTTTCCTGTACTGATGAGAGCAAAAAGCTTGAAACGCTAACGTCTGTTAGTATTAATAATTCAATAGATCACCGAAGTTAAGCGGTGTCGAGCCTGGCCAGTACTAAATGGGTGACCATTTGGGAATACCAGGTGCCGTATGTGCTCTCTGCTTATCTCGGCATTGTTTCTAGTCGTCTTGTATTACTACTTGCCATTGGAACCAAGCAATGCCGACTCAGGAGAGCGGTTGTTGGAGATTGCGCAACCCTTGCAATTTCAAATTCACGCGCGGGCAGCCCCTGGTGGGGCACTCATACGTCGAAATCGACGGGAGAGTCCATCATATATATATATATACATATATATATATATATATATATATATATATATATATATATATATATATATATATATATATATACATTAAATTCCCTGAACTGTTGTTGAAATACACGTAATGCATGCTAACGTATGTAAGAAAATGTAATTGCGTAAAAGAATGGATTACATTTATCATGCGCTATTGCAATTGTCATATAAGGACACATTCTAATTCATGCTATCTTGAATTCAATAAATATAGGACTATGCGCCTAATATAATCTATAAAGTTAAGACGATTATTCTCATGTACCTTTTTGAAGAATAGGAAAATAACTACATGCATCACAGGCGACTAAACTCATCACTGTATTACGATTATTCACGCGAGCGTGTTTTAGTAAATTTGTTATTATTTTCTCCAGCTATCAGTAATTATATCTTTTAGCTCACCATCCTCAACTTTCTTCAAAGCATACTTCATATAGGTGGTAGCAAAATTTTTTCCCCTTAACAATTTAGTACGGACACTCTGCTCAACGACATCGGACACTTATAAACAATGTCTACGTTTCAAAAAAGTGCCCGTTAATACATAATACAAAACATTACGCATACATTTAATGGACGCTCCCGCTAATTCCGCTGAGAATATTGGAGTGCGTTATTTCTACCTATTACGTATAAATTCATACTCATTCTGGTTTTTAGAGAATGCAATTAACGAACATAATTCATTGCCGTGTTTAATAATTAAACATAGCGGCTACAATTTCCTCAGCCACTCGAATGCCGAATAAAGTGTATATACGCCAAGCTACTCGACAACAGGCATAAAGTGTACATTTTCTGAAATCTGCACCTTTTACATGTATAATATACAGAAATAGAAGAAAAACCTCGATTTATTCGTATAGAAATTACCCAAAACGTGTGATTGATTGACCTTACATTTGATCGCTTCTGGTGGATTGTAATATAAAACGCATGCCAGCTACATGCTTAGTTTAAGTGATTTATTGTTCAATAGACTGCCTTCTCTCTTTCGTGGCGCAGTGATTACCGCTGTAGATCCGAGACCGAGAGGTTTAGTTTTCGATCCCAGTCGTCTCACACTTTTTTTTTTACATTGTTAAAGTTTTGCCTACGAGGGAGGTGGAAGGGATGACTATGGGCTACATTTTTTAAATTCAACGTTTTTATATAGTAATTTGAAAATACATCAATGTAATAGGTAGTGCTTAAACTATTGCGAATATCATCATTTCTCTTCGCAGGCATACTTAATTATATTTGTGTGGTTCATTAGTGCTCATGAGGCCTACTCATTTCTCTTTTTTCTTTTTTATTTCCACACAAAACAATGGATTTTCTATACAAATATTACTTGATTTAATAGGGCTCTGTAGGCTTCTTTAATTTTAAAAGTGCGCATTATTATAGATATAGCGGGTGTTTGGGAAATACCAGTACTATGGGATGAGCAGGAAGAGTCCTAAAACCGCGTCTCCTTATTTCATTGACTCCTTTCTTCCTCCTTTCACCCTTCAACAATTCAACACTGACAATTATTCTAAACATTAAAATTGCGTTCTGTCGGATGTTGACAAATGTATATCCATTCTTTTATATTTCTCCCTTGCAACGCCGGGGGATGGATCCAGCTAGTTCTAAATATAGAAAATATATGGGACACCCCACCCGGGATCGAATCAATATAACGCGTACTCGACAGAGCTATCTAGGCCTGTATCACACATAGGGGCAACTAAATGTTTATATGCTTGAATGTTTGTATCTTTGTGTTAGTTGTTTTACTTGCAATGCGGATAGCAATTGAAATATTTAAAAGTAAAAAAAAAAAAACTGAAATCAAAGAAAGTAAAAATATATAATTGATTTTACCATGCATCGGGCAACGTCTGCCGAATAGCGTTAAGTATAAACTAATTGTCAAAACAAAGGAGAACATTAATGATAAAATGAGATGCAAGCCCGCTATGCTAGTTACTGCTACGAAGTAGATCGTTTATGCAAGACCTTTGATTCAATGTATGTTGCAACAAGTCTGAGTAAACCGTAAATTTTCGGCTGAATATTTAATAGGAATATTAATACATGTTGTAGTTTTAGAAACTTTAAAAATAACAACAAATAATGTAAATCAACTTACAGTATAATTTGGTAATCTCTGTTGTTTTAGTAATTTTTAGAACACTTAACAAAGAAAATGTTATCACTAACCCTAAGTCCGCGTGGCACAGTCATTAAACTACGCTTAATCTCTAAAAAAGTAGCAGTCCCCACAAAAAATAAACGCAGCGGATTTAACTCTAATAACAAAAAATAATTTAGGTAATTGCCCTAAAACTAGCCCGAAAAATTGAAATTATATACAATAATTTTCCCCCACTTCAAATTATAACATAATTGTTTTGTTTCTTTTTTTTCTTTCTATCAAGTTAAAAAATGTAGAATATTTGGGTGAGGAGATTTAGCAGAAAATATTAATCTACACTCATACCAAAATTTGAATTTCTATCTTTTCGTAATCTGGACAGATCACAGTGCTACTAAACTTTTGTTAAAACTTCTTAATTAGGCATTAAATCAATTAATAAAAAAATTAAAACATTTTTAACAGAAAATGTAAAAACTGCAAAAAGAGTGTGAGAGAAAAGTTTGCAGAGAGAGAAAGAGAGAGAGAGCGAGCGAGACAACCCCAATCTTCCTCCTACTTTCCCTATATCTTCTCGCTTCTGCCTCGCTCGTAGTATGCAAGAACATTCGGTAAGGTCGTTACGAGCGCATGGAGTTTAAACTATATGGGTTTTAGTTATTTTTCCGATTTATTTATTAAATAACTTTCATTAATTACTGTTAATGTAGACGAAACTATTGCATATAGATAGACAAGATAAGCCAAGGCAATTCCTAATTAATATTATTAAAGATTGATTAATTATAAATTGTTTTAAAAAGTGTTATGCTAATAAGAAATAGTCTCTTTATTTTTCATCTCAACTATATATACAGAACATCAAGATGTTATGTTGTATTATTGATTTAAATATTAGTAACCCGTTTTGATTATAATATAGGAGTGATAAATGAAAAAGAAACTTTGGCATTTATTCATTTAGCAATATATATATATCGAAATGAATAATTGCGAAAGTTTTTCTTTTCATCTATCACTCCTATATTATAATCAAAACGGGTTGTTATTTAAATATTATATATCCTTATGACGTTTTATGTGCATGCATAGAAATAATAAAAATTATATATATATATATATATATATATATATATATATACATATCATTTCATAAACAGTATTATAGCCTTACGTCAATCAACCAACGTTTCTATGCGTATGACCGCATCTTGTTTTAGTCAGAGTTAAAATAAATTCTAAATCAAAAGTGGGAAATTCGTCTCGCTTTGGAGGATCTCAAATTTTGAATTTATTTAAACTCTGCTTTTGACAAGATGCTGTAATACGCATTGAAACCTTGGTTGATTGACGTAATGCTATAATATTGTTTATGTTATGTTATAAATGCTCTACTAGGTATTGAGCACTATTAAAATACCTTGTTTTATGTTCACTTTATAAACACATTTGAACTCGATCAACATATATATATATATATATATATATATATATATGTATATATATATATATATATATATAGTTACAGTTATGCCCAGCTCATGACTCAGTTTTACTAATGCCTATGAGAAAAATATGAACTAATATTCTCTCTTCAACTATTCCTTAGACAGTAAGGTAAACAAGACTCTCGAACCTTGGTTGGGTCAACGTGTCTTGGAGGAGAAATAACGCCAGTCTTTTTCGTCTTATTCCAACATGTTTCCCAAGTCCTCTGAGACTTCTTGCCACTTGACTTTAGAAATGCCGCTCCAGAAGAGATGTGAATGTGAATTGCGCAACCCTGCTTCACTAGGGCCTTCCCGCCCAGGCGCACTTACAGGGTTTATCTATTGCTTAGAGAGACTGAAAAGAGAGACTTTTTATACCTAATTTATACATTGTGTCTTTTTATCCGTTATTTGACTTCAATCTTGTTTTAGATTAAATTCCTCTTTTCTCTAACAAATACACCTGCTCCTACTTACGTCCTCCCCATCTCCATTCGTTGTATACAAGAAAGTAACAGGTTTATCAAACCAGCAAAGTGATTCAAGTGGAATAGTGTAAGCTTTTTATCATGTTGAACAGTGATCAATCATATTTATCTAAATAAATCACGTGTTTAAATTTCCTGGTTATTTCTAATAAAATTAAAAGCGACCGGATTAAAATAAAGTGAAACGGAAATTTTGTTATTTTGTTTCTTGAACATGTGGGTACTATCTGCCTTTTGAACTGATTAAGTAGACAATTAGCTTCACTCATATATATACTAGTAGATAACCCGTTTCAGGTCAAGTATAAGCAATACATATGGCATTAGTTTTAAATTTTAATGTATTTTTCTTTTTTGGAAGGCTATTGTATGGTTACAGTGACACCTCTAAATGGTATAATTCTAAAAAAGAAATGTGCCCAAGTTGCTCACCCTGTTTCCTAAATTAAATATTCCATAATTCATGATAAGTTCAATAGTTTAGGATTTTACCCAGCACATGATTATCATACACACGTAGACCGGTCTTTTTTAATGTATTACTTAAAATGACATATGATGTAATGTATAGCTATTTTTTCCCTATATTTTTTTTGTATTTAACTTATTTATGAAGTGTGTTTTATAGTAGATGCAAGTTTTGTTGAGCGCATCCCTAACTGTAAAAGATTACAAAATAATAGTGTACCCATGCGACTCACTGGGTTACCGTGAATATATATGTTTAAATTCATAATTCTCGGTTCATGAAAAAATACATAATTTAGCAACCTTTTTATATACGAGGGTTGTCTAAAAAGTATCCAACCATTATATTTTCCGTGAGAAATAGAAACGATAAAGCGGCGCTACTCTACATAGAGAAGGAAGACGCCTCCATGGCCATATGTGAATTTTATAACCGCTTTTATGCGCGTTAGTCGCTGCTAGTCGGTCGCTGAGTGATGTACTATACAACGTGTTCGTCGGATTACCGATTCTCTCAAGATGACTAAACGTGTTCAGCAAAGCTACTGCATCAAATTTTGTCAAAAGCTTAGTGATTCTCAAAGCCAAAAAAAATCGTAAAATTCAGCAGGTGTTTGGAGAAGATTCGATGGGTGTAATACAAATTAAGGAGTGGTTCAACCGATTCAAAAATATGCGCACATCAGCGGAAAGTGACCAGCTTTCTGGCAGACCCCAAACTGCTTGGGGCAGCTGGAGTTGAAAGGGTGCGAAGTTCAGTGATTGAAGATCGTCGTTCAACATTAATAAAAATCCGGCTGGTTACAAAGCGTTTTTCACTTTTCGGGAGAAAATCACCCGTTTTCCAAAAAGCGATAAAAATGTCAATCTTTCTAAGAGAAAGAAAATCCAATATGGCTTCCATTATTAAGATAGGACTTTTTTTTATTCGTCCTGATACAATCTTTGTTTATACTATTATTTTGCTTAAATGGGTATTATTTTGTCTTTTTATTTATTTGTTATGATATTTTCTGTTTTTATATATATTTCTTAATTTTTAATTTTTTTGATTTAAAACTTTTGGAATGTGTTCTATTTATTTATTTTAATTTTATTAAATCTAAAAATCGAGAGGGGTATTATTCCGATAATAACTTATGTTTGTATCTATCTTTATTTATTAGTTTTTAAATAATTAATTTAGTAGATATTTAATCAATATTTAAACATGTATACACATGTGTATACATATTTACAATTTAAATAGGAAGATGATGAAGATTTTCTGCAAACCGTAGATAATTCACCCTTCATTTTCTATAGAAATAAACTCAAAAGGATGCAATATAAGTTAAAGTTCTTATTTATTAATCTATAATTTATTTATTTACTTATTCTATAGTCATTTATTAATCTATATTTTATTTATTTACTTACGTTATTTATAAGATTCGTATTTATTGATCCATAGTTTATTCATTTGTTTACTTAATCTTATTTTATCTATATATAGTGCATGAAGTTTCAATATTAGTTATTAAACTTTTATTATGATTTTTCACAACAGAATATCCAAGTCTATATTCTTACACATTTATCATGAGCGCTAATACAAATATGATCACAATTCCTTGTTACATAATTGTATAACACTGCTAACAGCATATGTATTGTGCATATGTATGTATTTATCTATGTGTTTATGTATATATGTATATGTTTATATATATATATTTATATTTATATATATATATAGTTGAATAATAATGTAATATATAAATAATCAAACGATTTAATAAAAAATTGTTTCAACAAATGTTAAAGTATTTAGTATGATTATTTAAGCATGATGTAAATGCTTAACAAAAGTTAATAAAATGTATATATGTATGTACATATATATATATATATATATATATATATATATATATATATATATATATATATATATATATAGTCTCGGAAGTTTCTCAACCATTAGAACTATATTAAAAAAAATAAAAAATAAAAAAAATTTAAAAAATAAAACAAATAAAAAATTCTTTCAGTGGAAAATCACTCATATAAGTCAATTTATTTTTTACATTTATTAAATTAGTTTGTTTCTAACACTATTTTAAGGGATCATCAGTTGTTTACCATGACAAAAAATATATTTATGACAATTAAGCAACACGGATACTTCCAGGTTTCATCCCTGTAGGGAATCGTCAGGCTAAGATGCATGGAATTTGTGTTGTCAGGTGTTTTTATATGCCCGTGGAGTTTAGTCAAGCACGTTAACCAACCAACTGAACCTTTGTTTGTGAGAGGCCCAACGATTGGCTAAGAGAATAACAAAGAATCCGATTGGTAACCTAGCTAGACTAAACATCACGTATATATATAAAACACCCGGCAACACAAACTCCATGCATTTTAGCCGGACGATTCATTAAGGGGATAAAAATGGGAAACCTCTGTGTAGCTTAATTGCCATACATGTATTATCATAATTATATCTATCTATCTATCTATCTATCTATCTATCTATATATATATATATATATATATATATATATATATATATATATTATATCATGTATACACTAGAGATAGAAATTCATGATTACACCTTACTAACTAATACTCATTAATCTATATATAAATTTAAAAGTATTAAAACAAGTAAACAAAAAATTAAAACGTGAATCAATAACTACTAAATAATCATTTTGAAATAAATAACAAAAATTAATATAAATTATATTATATTATTTTAATAATACCATCTCTATTTATCGAGTTACTAAAATTACAAGAAATACATAGAATATATTCCAACAATTTTGAATAAACCAGAATTAAAAATAAAGAAATATATATATATAAAATAGAATTATAATAATTACATGAACAGATAAAGTAATACCTATTGAACAGAAATAATATTATTCACTCCAATGTATCTTTAATAGCAGATATTTTATGCAGAATAAAAAAAAAATTTTTTTATTAATTGTGCTGGTATCTCTCTCTCTCTCTCTCATATATATATATATATATATATATATATATATATATATATATATATATATATATATATATATGTGTATATTATACAAATATGACTTATTAGTCACACGTACTGGCGGTTTCGTGAACAGTAGACCTCATACTCTGGGTAACAGTTTTTGAATCTCGCCAGTTTGAGTCGTAATAGACGAAAAGCGTGTCCGTGAATAATTACATTTAATTTTTTTTTAAAATATATACATATATGTTTATTAACTTATATATATATATATATATATATATATATATATATATATATATATATATATATAATATATATATATATATTATATGCATATAAATATATATATAATATATATATTATATATATAAAATATATATATATATATTATATATATATAATACATATTATATATATACATATATATACATATATATATATGTATATATATATATATATATATATATATATATAGAGAGAGAGAGAGAGCGTGTTTTTACAATTTATTGTTAGAGGAAAAATTACCAGCGTGCTCAACTACTAGTTCGACATTATATATATATATATATATATATATATATATATATATATATATATATATATATATATATATATATTGTTTAATTTTTATTAACAGTATACATATATACCGGTGAAGTTTACACCTCGCTGCCCAACATGAGAATGCTTAAAATCGTTTCCGTGTACATATCTCTGCGCATAAACTCGGCTAAATTAATACAAACAGATAAAAATATGTTCGGCTAATCAAATGCATTTCTCTGAATTTATCAAATTTGCCGTTTTTATCAACGTCAAGTGCATAAAATACTGATTATTACTTTCAATAAACAGTTTGAGTCAAACTCCGCGACAAACTTAACATCGACATTTCGCCAGTGTCACTCGCTCTTTTGACAATCCTTGGCAAAGCTAATAGTACATAGAGTCATAGGTCTACGCATTCATTCCACATCTAAATCCATATGAAATATTTATTTTCCGAGCTTATGTCTTTGTACTCATTATTGTTCTTTTTTTAACTATGTAACATTTCTCTCACTATTTCACACGTAAGTATACCTTTACAATTGTTTTGCTAAACATGTTTCCATCAACAAAAAGCTTCACCAAAAATCAAGAAGTCTAAAAAGCGCCCCATAAAACTAGTGAACTTTCCGACGTGATTTTAACCCGCCAAACATATCCTTCTGATATAAGAATTCAACCAAAAAGTATGGAAAATATCACTCATATCAAACGCAAAATGCAACAGTCTGACATAAAATGTTGTACTCATTATCTTGTTTGTGTTTTCCGTGTGACATTTCTCTCGCTCCTCCACACTCAAGTATTTCTCTTCAGCCGTTTTATTTAAAATGCCTACCTAAAACCGGCTCTTCCAAAAAACTTCCTCCAGGACTCGAACCTTAAAAAGGGTACTCCATATATATAACAATAACAAATATTTATTATTTGTCGCTCCTCAAAAAGGAAGAGCACTATAATGGTAGTATTAACACAGCAAGACGTCACTTGTTTTATGCATCGTTCCTTCCCTTTATAGAAGTAGAATGCCTCGACGTCAAGCCGCCGTTAAAGTGTTAAAATTATCACATTTTATTCGCTGTTTACAATTGGCATAGCGGTTAGCGACGTCGGATTGGAGTTGAAAAATACTTGTAGTCCGGGGTTTCGAATCGCATGGCCGGTAGTGAATAGTCATATCTCTATACTGATGAGTGTCGATTAAAAAAGGACGAAACGTATAGGTACATAGATTATAAACAATAACAATATATATATATATATAAACAATAACAATATATATATATTTAAATGTTGAATTAAATTAAACATAATTGAATTATCGTTTAATAATAATAATCTATCGTGATAATAGAAAGCTACATAGATTGAAAAGGGCGATCAATTCTAGAGATGAAACGATGGGAATAAAAAAAATGTAAAAATACAATATTTATTAGAACATCAGAAGTTCAAAGCAATGGGCTTCATATCCTTAATCCATGGATTGTGAAAATCTTTTTTGATCAGAAGATATAAAAAACCGACAATGTAATCGTAAATATTATCGGCAAAGTTTAACTTTGAAAAAAAACTGTGCACGAAATAAAAAAAACAAAATATCTAGAGCCTTTTGTGAAGATGAGAACGTACAGTTAGAGAAGATGCCGTCAAAAAAAAAATCGACAAACTTGATTCTGAACCCTGTGAAACGGATAATTTCACTATCGGACTACTTCAAATACAGAATAAATTGGACCTTACCAACAATCGTCTAACAATCAGCTTCTTAACAACATTTGTTCTCCTAAAGAATTTGAGTATTCGTTTTCAAACATTCATTTTCAATATAACAGCTGTTTTATTGTTGACGTGTTGTATCTTTACACTTTTTTATTCTCATCTTTCATCTCTAGAATATATATATATATATATATATATATATATATATATATATATATATATATATATATATATATATTAAAGTGAAATATTTTGAAAATCAAACAATCGTGCAATTTTAAATGAAAAACTCATTTATTTAATTTTTTTTCGCGAATTGTCGTTGTAAATACAACTTTCTCAAGCGAGACTGTCTTATAGTGTTTTTTTTCTTCTTTTCTTCCTCCTCATATTGGTGGTATTAATCCTGAGGGGTCGAAAACACGTCACGATCTTACGACGTTATTTATTTTTTTAGTCCTGGCGATGTTATATACGCTGATGTGACGCTTTTTTAAGTAAGGAAAGGAAGTCAACATCTTAGAAGCACGGAGTATAATGTATTAAAGTGAAATAGTTTGAAAATCAAACAATCGTGCAATTTTAAATGAAAAATGCATTTATTTAATTTTTTCGCGAATTTTCGTTGTAAATACAACTTTCTCAAGTGAGACTGTCTTATAGTGTTTTTTTTCTTCTTTTCTTCCTCCTCATATTGGTGGTATTAATCCTAAGGGGTCAAAAACACGTCACGATCTTACGACGTTTTTTTTTTTTAGTCCTGGCGAAGATGTATACGCTGATTTGGCGCTTTTTTTAAGTAAGGAAAGGAAGTCAACATCTTAGAAGCACGGATCATAATGTATTAAAGTGAAATATTTTGAAAATCAAACAATCGTGCAATTTTAAATGAAAAATTCATTTTTTTTTCTCGAATTTTCGTTGTAAATACAACTTTCTCAGGCGAGACTGTCTTATAGTGTTTTTTTTTCTTCTTTTCTTAATCCTCATATTGGTGGTATTAATCCTGAGGGGTCGAAAACACGTCACGATCTTACGGCGTTATTTTTTTTTTAGTCCTGGTGATGTTGTATACACTTTAATACATTATAATCCGTGCTTCTTTTGTTCAGCCTATGAATGGTCTAGGGAATCTTCTTAGTGATACTGCAAAAGTGTGTATTTCGTTTTACTAGATTCCTACTATATAATTTCGTTTCTAAGAGTGTTCTTGTTTTTCTCGAGTATTCTATTTCAAATCTTCTCTTCCATCTTTGTAGATTCGTAGGGGTCAGCTTCAATGATTCCTGGTTATAGAGACTCTTTTTTGAAGATGCCTCTTTATATTCTTATCCCCGTCAGGATTATTTCTACAGCTATCCGTCCCAGTCTCAATGTTGCCATGGATTTCTTAATAAGATTAGTAAACTTTCCGGATATCTTGTGCATTCTTAAGCATTTAATTAATCCATGCTTCAAGAGTTATGTTGTATATTTTCTTGTAGTCGATCCATGCAATAGCAATGCTTCTTTTCTGCGATTTATCTCTTTCACGCTCATTTCATCTATATTTACCAGGTACTGTGTCACTTTTTTACCTTATCGACATCCTTTTTGGTTCATTGGAAAAGCGCACATGGTGTTTAAGAGAGTCGTAGATCTGTTCTCTCCGTTGTTGTTGTTGTTGTTGTTATTATTATTATTATTATTATGATTATGATTATGATTATGATTATGATTATGATTATTATTATTATTATTATTATTTATTATTATTATTATTATTATTATTATTATTAGTAGTAGTAGTAGTAGTAGTAGTAGTAGTCAGAAATAACGGGAATATGATGAGTTTTGCCAATATGTAAGACCATATGCTGACGATCGCCGACCCCAACTTTTGAGCTATGGTTGACTCTTCGTCCTCATATACTTGATCTGGCCGTGTCGTCTTGGAGACCGCCGAGACCGTGTACATTGGTTTACAAATATACAAAAGTAAGTCAACGCAAATTTACAAAAGGAAAATACAAACTCAGATAAATTTTCTATGAATTAGTTGTGTTCCGGATGAGTGTGATACCGTCGTGGAAAATGACTCCCAAACGCTAGCACCCACATCTTAGTTAAGTTCCAATATATCAGGTAAGTCCTAACTTAGATAAATTGTCTGTCGATTCCATCATTGTTGCCAGCTCATCTCACCATCTGCTAAATCTCTGCCGAACGCTGATTTCCTAGTTGAGTCTGCCCCATATTATCTAATCTGCTCGTCTCACTCATAAGCCGAACTCTAACTCCTAAATTTATTTAATCTGGATCGGAAATGTTAAGTGCCATGTCTTTGTCGCAGAGTTAGCGATCAGTCGAAATGACTAAGTTCGCCTTTTCTCTCAGCCGCTTTCAGCTATCGACACGGAACTAACCACCAACTGGCGGGCGCAATTCCCTCTAGAGAGTTCAAAAGATTTCGGGTGCTTGCTCATCGCTTGTTCAATTTCAATCACTGAGTCAATTCCCAATTACGCATTTTTGGCTGTGTATGCATAGGGTTTTTGTGCGGGTGCTAGTCCATAGTATCACACGAATTGACACTGCTATTTGGTGCGGGTGCTAGTCCATAGTATTACAAGTATTGACACTGATATTTGGTGCGGTGCTAGTCCATAGTATTACAAGAATTGACACTGCTGTTTTTATAAATTAATAACTAAAGTATTATTTTATTAGAAGTTCAACATTTAATTAGAAAAGTGAGCGAATATTATGAGGCAAACCTGGCTTCGGATTTTAAAAATAAGTAAGATTAAAAATCGTATCTAACGAAAGGAAATATATAGTTCATAATATTTCTTAAGTTTGAGTGAATGGGATGGTTTGTTTGGTATAGTAAAGTCATGCGAAAGAAGATGTTTGATATTGTTTATTATCTGAAAATGTGCATTTGTAAAGTTTCTTTTATTTGTTATATACTGTCTAAAATGCGTATTGATAGAGTGAACGGAGACACAGTGTAATACAGCGCATTGACCGTAGATTTCTACCGTATTTATCCGGTGTGATGACATGAGTGATAATGACGTTGTACTTTGGGAGCGGTGTACTCATAATACACACTGTAATTAGTAATAAAAGAAAAAAAATCTGATTGGACTGAATAAAAAATCTGATGAATTTGAATGAACTTACTTTTTTTATCTTTAGAAATATGTACCAATAATTGGCTTAAATTGCATAGAAGCCGATGTTTGCATGTAGCTATTGGTTAGAAAACTATATTCGTCAACGGTGCAGGGGAAAAATCTCAATCTACTCTATCTACAAGAATATAAATGTATAGAGACAAGTAAAGAAGGGTAGAGAATGAGGAAGTAGGACAGATCTATTAAAATGTGTCAAAAGTGAACTGAGACACCAGATCTGGCGCGAATACAATGCTAGATATCGTATTGGATAGAGCTACATCAATAATGAAAAATAAAATGTAATCTGTGTGTGTTGATAGATAGACAACAAAATAGAGAAGGCAAAGGTGTCCAAAGAATATATATATATATATATATATATATATATATATATATATATATAGAGAGAGAGAGAGAGAGAGAGAGAGAGAGATAGATAGATAGATAGATAGATAGATAGATAGATAGATAGATAGATAGATAGTGAAGGCTAAAACGTCAAAAGAAAATATAAATAGATACATAGAAATACACATTTTGCATGTCTTAATAAACGTGATCAATATGGAACTAAACAGAGGGATAGATAAAGCAACACACTCAAAACAATTAGTTTCAGTCGATTAAAACACACGGAAGAAACACAAAACGAAAGGTAAGTAAATCATTCAGTTCGAGAGTATTGTAAAGCCTCCCTTTATCGAATTGTCTTGAGGTCATCTTGTCGTACTGCGATATCTTTGTGATTACGAAATACTTAAGAGGTGTTACACTTCTCTGTCTGTCACTTGAAATGTTATCAATGATTTATGTGGGTATTTTTCTTCTTGCTTAATTCCAGACTAAAAAAACTAATAAAAAATGTACATATAATGGTAGGCATAGGGCACAACATTTTATTGTACAGCGACTCTGTAATTCTCATCACATATATATTTTATTATATGACTCAGTTCTGTCAAAAATGACAGTAAAATGTTACATTTTGAAACAAATTCATCAAGCATTGAAAAATAGTCAGAAATTTTATAGAAAAATATAAAGGATTTCAGTTTAAATAACAACTATTTACATTATATTCATGAAAATTAGCGCAAGATTTTGTACATTTTAATAAAATACGTTGAATCAGCTGTTAATGGTGTCATATACTTAATTACCTACCTCTGTTGTACGTAAAAATGAATAACTATTAAGAAGTTTGGCCTAATGTTATTCGGGTAAGAGTTCGGATCGTTTAACCAGCGGTACAGTTAAATAAGCCACACTGATGAGTGTTATTTAAAATGTAACATATATGCCTATAGATATTAGTTAGTTATTTATTAAAAAAAATTATTAAGCTCCGTTCAAACAGAGCACTTTGAGAGAAATATTTAAAAAAATCATATTTAGAACCGTGGCCAGTTCCCTCCCTTTATTAGATTAAACACTGTTTGTTACTTACGATGTTTTTTAAATAAAATATAGGGCTATAGAGCTTATTTTATCCCACATTTGAAATGTGGTCGTCACGACAGCTGACTTGTAAGAAGTCTGTCTGGGTTGAAGTTATTTGGTCTAGTATTCAAATCAATTGACCGGCGGTACAGTCACGTGAGACATACTGAGGATTGTTATTTGAACATGAAACATATATACGTGGATAATAATTATTTAAAAATAATATATATATATATATATATATATATATATATATATATATATATATATATATATATATATATAAATGAAAATGGAATAAAGGATAAGCAAATCAACAACAAGCAAAAAAAAAACTCAAAAACACATATTGAATAGTTCTACCTAAATATTTCGATCGTTTATAATGCGATCATCCTTGGTAGGTAGCAGAACTTTAATCAATTAAAGTTCTGCTACCTACCGAGGATGATCATGTTATAAACGATCGAAATATTTAGGTAGAACTATTCAATATGTGGGTTTGAGTTTATTTTTGCTAGTTGTTGATTTGCTTATCCTTTATTTCATTTTTATTTATATATCTTGTCTGAAACATTGTTTTTTTTTCCTCATATATATATATATATATATATATATATATATATATATATATATATATATATATATATATATATATATATATATATATATATATATGTATATATATATATATATATATATATATGTATATATATAGTCTCGGAAGTTTCTCAACCATTAAAACTATATTAAACAAAAAACAAAAAAAAAAAAACAAACAAACTTATAGTCCCAAGTCTTCCAGTGGAAAATTACTCATGTAAGTCAATTTATTTTTTACAGTTATTATATTAGTTTCCTTCTAACACTATTTTAAGTGATCATCAGTTGTTTACCATGAAAAACTGTTTCGGAAATTATATATATATATATATATATATAATATATATATATATAATTTCCGAAACAGTTTATATATATATATATATATATATATATATATATATATATATATATATATATATATATATATTCTAACACTATTTTAAGTGATCATCAGTTGTTTACCATGAAAAACTGTTTCGGAAATTATATATATATATATATATATATATATATATAATTTCCGAAACAGTTTATATATATATATATATATATATATATATATATATATATATATATATATATATATATATATATATATATATATATATATATATATATATATTCTAACACTATTTTAAGTGATCATCAGTTGTTTACCATGAAAAACTGTTTCGGAAATTATATATATATATATATATATATATATATATATATATATATATATATTTCCGAAACAGTTTATATATATATATATATATATATATATATATATATATATATATATGTATATAAACTGTTTCGGAAATTATATATATAGAGAGGCTCCCGCGTTTCATCATTAGGGGGAATATATATATATATATATATATATATATATATATATATATATATATATATATATATATATCATTGTCGATTTAGGTTTGGGCTTGAAACTTTACTTTCTTTTTGATACATGGGATTATGTGTCAAATGGCGTGGTAGGAATATATACGTCCTCTCGGGTTGCCAGCTTTTAGACGAAATTGAATTATGTGTCAGGTGTATTTGAGTTTATTTCGGAAAACAAAAGAGAACATATGTGTTTTGCGTATAGGAGTGTTAATTTGTCTTCCTAAAAAATCAATTAGATCTGGAAGATCCTTAAATGGCTGACTCTTAAGTGGCCGAAGGAGGGCGAGGAAATTCGAACAATTGTTGGCAGGGCCGTAACCACGAAGATAACCACTTAAAACAGAAAATTGATAATGAAAAAAATTAGTCCATGCCGGACACTTCAAATTCAATGGCATTAACGAAATGCCTGGTTGATGAAGTCATCAGTTAGGGGATTAACAACTTGAAATTATCGCAGAAAGTTGATAGTTGGGAATTTATTAAACTGGCCAACTCGAAAATAACAGAAAATAACGAACGTAACAGAAAGAAAATTAAATTAATTACGAGTCGTGTTAACCACTTCATAGCGTGAATCGACTATTTTCAGGAATCAACGGCTTGTAGCCAAGATGAACAAAATTGAGTGAGTTCCTCTTGCTAAGTGGCTTGGTCTACCTAAAGATTGATCGGAAGGGGAAAGAAGATAATTAAGAAAACTCAATTTAGTTTTGTTTTCACATAAAATAGATGAACTAAAACAAACTCTGAAATGAAATTTGCTTCCCCGAGATCACAGGAGGAGTTACCGGAACCACGTCAACCGTTATGGACAGAAAAGGAGAATTATTCAGGACCTAGACGCTATAGATGGGCGGGGCAAACAAGAAGGTCGTTCCAATATAAGCAGGCCTTTGAGTGGTCGATAGTCAGAGAGACTGTCTGAAAGTGAACGTCAGACCTAAGCTCAGAACCGTCGTTGCCAAGTATTTCCAACTTGTCTCTTGAGCCTAGAATTAAGAGTTACACCCAAGAACTGTTACCAATACTCGAATCAGTGTCACACGTGAACAGCAGTAGGAACGGTTTGCACTGTATGTTTCTTTGATTTGTATTATATATATCATTTGTTTTTCTTACTCTTTTAAACTGGAGTAGATCCTCATTTTTTCATAACATCTGTGACGCGTCACCTTAAACGTTCTCTACATTAGTCCTACGGTCACGGCGTGTGGTCAGACCTTGTCCGAGATCAATAACACAACGTGGAAGGACAAGTGATTGATCGCAGACTACGACGGACATCCGTAGACCTCAACGCAGAGACATTTCCAGGACGAACAGCTCGCAACGGGAAGGCGCTTTTATCGGAAGCATAAACACATTTGTCATAAACGTCAGATGGAAAGCCCACCATTATAACTGCATGATTGCGAGGAAGAACAAGACTCCGAATGTTTATCCACGATTGCCCTTTAACTCTATTGGAAAAGAAGATGAATCCCAAGGCATTGCAGCGAACTGAATGTTTCAAATGTGTGATTAGTTATTTAATTATCTGTTCTTTTTCTGCTTCGAAAGTCCTTCCACTAGTATTTGTTTTTAGTGCTAAAATCTGACGTTTTTCCTAAAGAGACTTCTCTATGTGATGTAATGAATGGCGCAAACAAAAAGACGTTTTGGAATAACAAAAATAATGAAAAATAAAATATTTCCCTAAAGTCTTGGAAACGATCGTATGCAGAATGGTAGTTTCTTTTGAATTCTTGGAACGGTGTTAAATTATATTTAACTCCACTAACTAACTATATATATATATATATATATATATATATATATATATATATATATATATATATATATATATATATATATATATAAGTATATGTATAACATTTCCAGCTACAGATTTTCATATTCAGAGATATTTAAGAGATATACATGTACTCTATCTACTCGTATGTGATCTTTTTGCTAAAATCAAAGTGTATTATCTGTTCCGATGGATACTACTGGTATTGTCTTGACCTTCGGGTCTTGATTTACGCCGGTCTATGGGTCTGTCTTGTGCAGTTCTAGGAGGTCCACCCTCCCAGGCTTCGCCTCCCCTCTTTGGGGAGGAGTAAGTTTATTGCATACTGCCTGAGGCGCCCCTACCGGGGAATGCCGACGGAGCTGCCCAGGCAATTTTTAAACCCCACTTTCCCGACCCGACCTTGGGTCACATCTTACTTGTGGGAGTAAGATAAAAACTGGCCTTGTGCCTAACTCCTGGAGAGGAGTAAATCAATACACGTATGTGATGAAACTTATTTTTTTACTGCTTTAGTAGGTAAACGTTTCTACGTTTTATCTTCTTACATATCTAAATGTAATATATTTTGTAAGCTTACGAAAATTAACATAATTTATATTTTTCCGATCCTGCAATTGAACTCAATTTATATGTGTTTGTTTACTTAACAAAACGTAATTTATTTTTGTTTACCTCTGAAAACTCTAAGGTAAACAAAAGGTAATTATTTATTTTATGTAACTTATGGAATGCGTGTTAGGTTTATTTAGAGGCTTAGAAAACTAACAACATTATTATACATGCTTGGTAAAAATAGCGATGCATATAGCTTTTGTTGGAGATTTGTAATAATAATAGCTATACCTACAACTATGCTTTACGAGATAGTGGCTTTATTAACACCAACATTGAATACCACGACAGAAAGAATAGTAACGCTTGAATGAAAAATGGAAACCGGAATAGTATATGGTATAACCCCCGTCCAACCTGCTAATTACATCGAAAATTCGACATCTGTGTCTTTATTTTTTGAATCGACATTTCCTCAACAAATACTCTGTTACATTAAATTTATAATAACACACTTTATTAAACATTGTTATAGCTGTACAACTTACTTAGAACACATAGTCAGAACTATTATAGACATATATTATAAAATAATTATAACAATAACATTTACAACATACAAGATGATAATAATAACAATACTGAGTGTAACTGTAGAAATAAGAGCGACTTCTTGTTGCAAGAAAAGTGCTAAACTAACAGTATAGTAGATCTGTGTGTTCCCAGGTAATAATCGCAATTTAAAATGTGTTTACATAGGGTATAAAAATACTGATTTTAAGGCTAGATACAGAAACTACAAAATATCATTTAATAAGAAAGACAGTCAAACAGGAACCTGATTATTAAACTGCATACTGTCTTTAAAAAACGAATATTACACTAGTAGTAAAATTGAGCATTCTAAAAAAGGGTAAACATCTACACTACACAAAACCACCTGTTTTCTTTGTCTTAGTTACAAGTTGGCTATTGTTATTTTTCTTGATAAGAATGGTTTGTTGAACCAGAACGATGGGATAGGATTTTACTGTAGGCACGTCAAACAGTAAACCCCTGATCAGTAGGAAAATAACCTAGTAAACCCACCATAATTAACCTTAACATATATCATAGAAAGAGACACTTCCTAGAATAAGTACAAAATCATATTTTAAATAATTACAGTGTAGTAGGATTTAAGTTAACAAATAAACAAATATACACACCACTATAATGATAATAGGGGTGAGTGGAAATACCACCCTTCAATTGCTGGCGATATAATTTATACTTTTTTAATATGAATATATTTTTTTAGATTTAGGATAATTGTGTGGGGATGACCGGTAACTCATTTTTATACAAAGAAAATATATCTTAGTGATTTAATTCGAGATATTGTTTTATGTCATCATTTTATAAGGTGAGGTAAAAATCCACGGCATTAGCGCAAAGAACCAGATGTAGACCAAACTGGTGGACCTAATTAGCTTGGTGCGTGCCCCTTTTATTTGTTTTCCTTTCTATAATTTGTCTCTCTTTTATTTTTCCTTTTTTCAATTTCGGTTTTCTCCACGGATTTACAAATCGATGTTTACTTTCAGACACAGTCTTGAGAAGAAGCTGAGGCGTTGAAACACGAATTGAAGGTTGTAGATTGTAACCAATGTTTATTTAATATATATATATATATATATATATATATATATATATATATACTAGCTGTACCCGGCCACGCGTTGCTGTGGCTGTTAGTTGAAATGAAGAGGTGGCCTTTTGGAGTTCATTTTGATCCAGTTCCTTAAGTTGCCATTTAATATGAATGGTTTAATTTTCCAATACTTGTGGATACACAATATTCTTAGTGGTTCACGTTTCAGTGTAGATGAAGAGATTGTCCGGTTTTTAATGGTTCTGGTGGATCTGCCAGTTGAGGTAGATTAATTTTCCCTGCGGCACAACACAATCCTTTAGTTTCTCCCTTAAATTTCAGAGCTTTGCAATAGGGACACACTTCAGTTATAGTGCCTATGTGAACATGGTGGCTTAAACTATAATCCTCATGAGGGTTGTAATGAAATGCTAGGCGATCCCAATCCAGGGATTGTTGATCATGGAGCCTTGTTTGATCCCGATCTGCTAGTCTCAGCCTCTCGCGTTCGTTACGTTGTGAACGAAGCAGATCTGAAGATGCCTGACGGGATTGTTGTACCCGCAACCGTTCCTCTTCAAGTCTGGCTGCACGTCGCTGTGCTGATTCATTCGCACGTACTTGAATCATCCTTTGTCTAGCTTGTTGGTCTGCAGATGCCAGTTGTTCATGAGTTTGATTTGTAAGTAATCGACGCCTTGTTTCTGCACGGCGAGTATGACGACCTAAGTTTGATCTTCGGGGGGGGGGGGGGAGTCATGTTTACCTGTATAAATGTAACAGTAGGAAAGAATAATTGTATAAAGGTAAATGGATTAAAAAAAACAATCAATTATAACCCGCTTCAGGGTCGTCGAAGAAATGCAAGTAAGGTTTTTTTTATAGATGAAACATGTTAAAAGTAAGAAAATGCGGAAGAAGGTAGGTTTAAAAAACAACGAAGTAGATACGAAATTAAATTAAAGCACGTCTGTTAAGTATTAAATCGTACCTGAAGGATGGTTAAAGTCTAAAAAATGAGTAAATGCGAAATGAAATTAAAGCAAGTGGGTTATGTATTAAATCCTACCTGTAAAAATAGAAACAGTAGGAATGAATAATTTTATAAAGATAACTGGTTTTAAAATAAACAATCAATTATAACGCGCGAGTAAGGGTTGTGTAAGAAATGCAAGTAGTGTTGTTTTTTTTAGAGATGAAGCATGATTAAAGGGAAGAAAATGATGAAGGAAGCAAGTTTTAAAAACATCGAAGTAAAGAGGAAATGAAATTAAAGCACGTTGAGTTTTTTTTTTTAGAGAGGAAGCATGGTTAAAGTAAAAAAATGAGTAGATGCGAAATGAACTTAAAGCACGTGGTTTATGTATTAAATCTTACCTGTAAAAATAAAACAGTAGGAATGAATAATTTTATAAAGATAACTGGTTTTAAAATAAACAATCAATTATAACGCGCGAGTAAGGGTTGTGTAAGAAATGCAAGTAGTGTTGTTTTGTTTTTTTTAGAGATGAAGCATGATTTAATGGAAGAAAATGAGGAAGGAAGCAGGTTTTAAAAACATCGAAGTAGAGAGGAAATGAAATTAACGCACGTTTGTTAGGTAAGTATTAGTGTAAACGTTTGTTTAGGGAAACAAACAACGAATAAGGAAAACACTTTTTACGTATGAAGTAGATACGTGACAGCGGGAGGAGGAAGGTCAATCCGGAAGTGAAGTTGGACATGCAGGTTCGCAGAAACGGATTGTAAACCGGAAGTGCAACTTAGTAGGAACGAATTGTAATAAAAAGTGTTTTCTAATGTGTAAAGTAAAAATTATGTTAATAACATAAAAACATAGCTCGGATGTAAGGATTTGCTATAAAAAAATTTCAGTGATATAGTGGAAGTATATTTCCATGGGAAACGAACAAACCAATTTTACATTTATATATATATAGATTTAAGGCGATTACATGTAAACAGCTTGAAAAAAATATCCGCAATAAAAGAATTTAAAAAATATTAGACCTTAGGGTACTTATCCAGATTAGGACCCAAGCTAACCTTAACCGACGCCAAGTCGATTTTAGCTTGGGTCCTAATCTGGATAAGTACCGACTTTAGAGTAGGGCATCACTTTCCTGTATCAATTTAACGTAAAATGATCAAACCTTTCAGACCATTTTGTGTTAAGAAGGGACATATGACAAATTTTATTTTTTAATTTATGGAAAAAAATAATATATATATATATATATATAAATTCTTTGTAGAATGGTAGGAAAAATCCCAGCAGAGTGCTCGATTAATTAAGAATCAAAGTTAAAAATTAAGAGCATAATATTTATTTATTCTGGTACAGAAAAATTAGTACAACATTCGTACCGTCGGTTTCAAGCACGGAAGGTCTTACCCATCCGGCTCTCTTCAGCTTCTGTTGTCATCTGTTTTGGAAATGTGAGGTCACATGACACTCTTGTTGGGACGCGTTATTTGCTCAGTGTGTTGTGTGTGTTTGTTTAAATTTGAATTTAGTGTCATAAGATCGTTGAGATTTAAAACACGGGAGAAGAAAGAGAATTCAAGATTAAAGGGAATAAAAAGGGGAATAAAAAGGGGGGTAAAAAATAAAAAAATATATATATGAAAAAATATATATATATATATAAATAAATATAAAAAAACATATATATATATAAAAACATTTTAATACTAAGAATAAAGGAATAAAAAAAGAAAAAGAGAAAAAGAGTATAAAAGGTATAAAAAGAAGAAAAAAAGGGGGTTAAAAAATATATATAGAGAGAGAGAATAAAATGTAGAGAATAAAAAAGAGCGAGAGAGAAAGAAAGAATAAAAATAGAAAGAATAAAAATATATAAATAAAATATATAAATAAAAATAAAAATAAAAATAAATTAAAAATAAATTTAAAGATTAAAAATAATAATAATAATAAAAAATAAAAAATAAAATTGAAAATTAAAAATTAAAGATTAAAAACAAAAATAATAAAAATAAAGAAAGGGTTTCTCTGAAATTCCCGTGAGCCAAATTATGAATTTGTATCATTAGCCGTTATATTTTTGAAGGTATGCGTTCTAAAAACCGTTGATGTGTAAGAATCTTTTCTCCAGATTGGAGTGATTTTTAATGAAGAAATTCGGATCTAAGGGAGGTAACTAAGATGGAAATATGAAATATTTGAGCTTGTTAAAATGGGTTTGTAGATTAATCTGGTGGTTGATAAAAGATAAAAAATTAAATATTTTTGCATTTTGGTGAAAGTCGAAGTTTTTGCTCTTGGAATTTATGTGGATATAGTTTGTTTAAATGGATTTGTAGAGTAATCTAGTGATTGATAATTAAATTAAATATTTTTGTATTTTTGTGAAGGTCGGAGTTTTTGCTCTTGAAGTTTAAGTGGATATAGGTTGATGAGGTGTTTGTTCGTTTTTATTGTGTTTATATTAGTAGAGGGGGGGGTAGTTAGACATTATGTGAATCGGTCAGACCAGTTTATAAGCAATGCTTGTCTCTTGTGTACACATCCCCTGAATATTTCATCGCGGACATTTAAACAGGCTGTATTCGGATCGATGATGGCTTTTGAAATGTGGTATTTTTCAGCGTCACATAGAGGACATCTGTTTATGGCTGGGGAGAAGGATGGTTTTCTCTCAATTATTTTCCATTTGATGGTGAAGGGTGTGTTTTCTTCTTTAAGCTGCCATATTCGGGTCGCGAGTGCCGTATTAGCCTTGTTTTTGTATCTGAAGGAGTTTCTGTGTGCATATAGCCTTTGTTTGAAATTTCCCTTCGTCATCCCAATATATTTTTCTGCATTACTGGTATTCTGGTCTGTGACGGTGGCTTCATAAATGATTGAATTGATTTTGCAATTTCCCTCCAGGGGGCAGTTGTTTTTGTCTTGGCATGAGCAGCCTGCGTTTGTAATTGTTTTGGGTTCTGCAGAGATAATTTTTCTTATTGAAGGGGCAGTGGAATAGCTGACCTTAACAGAATTTCTGTTAAAAAGTTTGTGTAATTCATTTGTGGGTGGGAAGTGTTTGTCGAGCAACTTGAGGAAAAGTTGGCCTACCTTTGTTTTGGTATTGGTCGAATAGGGTGGGGAAAACCAGATCACCGATCTCCTTCTATTGCGGGTCCCCCGTGGTTGGTCTCGGTTGGGGGTGTATGAGATTTCTTCTCTGAACCCGCTGTCGCGGAGCGCTTTGTTGTAATATGGTGCTGCTTGGTTGAAAACTTCGGGACTGGATGAGAGGTTTGAGATTCTTTGGCTAATATTATTGATTAAATTTTTAAAGATGGTGGGGGGTGGCAGGATCCCTTGTGTATGTATTGGAGTGTTTCATTGGGTTTGTGGAAAGGTTTGTGTGTATTGTTTTTAAGGTTCAGTGTGGTATCTAGGAAGTTTACTTGGTCTAAGTTTGTTTTAATGGTAATTTTGAAGCCGAGATTATGGAAGGTGTTTGTTAATTCTTTTCTAAATCTATCTAATGTGTTTCCGTTGTGGTTGCGTGACAGACAAAGTCCGTCATCTCTATAGAGACCAAAGAAATGGTCTGGAAATTTATTTTGGAGTGTATTTAATATAAGCAAGCCGACTAAGTCACAGATGTCTGCACTGTCGTAGGCCCCCATTGCAACATCAAATGAGTCCTCTGGGTTTGATTTTTTAACCCAAGCCCTTCAAAAATATAACGGCTAATGATACAAATTCATAATTTGGCTCACGGGAATTTCAGAGAAACCCTTTCTTTATTTTTATTATTTTTGTTTTTAATCTTTAATTTTTAATTTTCAATTTTATTTTTTATTTTTTATTTTTTATTATTATTATTATTTTTAATCTTTAAATTTATTTTTAATTTATTTTTATTTTTATTTTTATTTTTATTTATATATTTTATTTATATATTTTTATTCTTTCTATTTTTATTCTTTCTTTCTCTCTCGCTCTTTTTTATTCTCTACATTTTATTCTCTCTATATATATATATTTTTTAACCCCCTTTTTTCTTCTTTTTATACCTTTTTATACTCTTTTTCTCTTTTTCTTTTTTTATTCCTTTATTCTTAGTATTAAAATGTTTTTATATATATATATGTTTTTTTTATATTTATATATATATATATATATATATTTTTTCATATATATATTTTTTTATTTTTTACCCCCCTTTTTTATTCCCCTTTTTATTCCCTTTAATCTTGAATTCTCTTTCTTCTCCCGTGTTTTAAATCTCAACGGTCTTATGACACTAAATTCAAATTTAAACAAACACACACAACACACTGAGCAAATAACGCGTCCCAACAAGAGTGTCATGTGACCTCACATTTCCAAAACAGATGACAACAGAAGCTGAAGAGAGCCGGATGGGTAAGACCTTCCGTGCTTGAAACCGACGGTACGAATGTTGTACTAATTTTTCTGTACCAGAATAAATAAATATATATATATATATATATTTCAAATCGTAAACTGCTTCGACCATTTTTGGGATTGCCTCGGGATTCTCCGTCAAAGTATTGAAATACTCTGGATGCTCATTCTTTATAAGAAACCCCTTTTGTCATAAAAACTCATTAATAAATTTAAACAAAAATAAACAAAAAACGCAGACAAAAAAAATGTTTAACAATTTTGTGTTTATTTTTAATAAAATATTTAACTTCACACAAAACAAAATAACATTCGTGTTTACTGTTTGGTGCTAGAAAAATATTTAATTCAGCCGACGAAAAAGAAAAAAATAATAATATCCCTTTGGCCACCGAAATGTCAAAAAATCCATAACAGCTGTAAGTTACAGCCTGTAACAGTAGTTAACACACAAACAGAAAAGAAATTCCGTTTCGTTTTTATCAAGAAACATTACAATCTCATTACAATCATAAAAAGGGTGTACTATATTATATACTCATTTACGTGATGAGCAGGTTGAGATTGCGCAACACTTGCTTAACTGTAGACAGACACCCTTACAGGGGGTATCCATTGTCTTTCGAGACTGAAGAGGTCTTTATTACATATTTCATTATTTCTTGTGCGGTGAAGGAAAAAAAGACAAATATTAACAATCAAAAACGAATTAACACATTTTTAACAAAAAAATTGACATTCACACAACTTCCTGTTTTTTTGTTTTGTTGTTGTTTAAAATAAAGATCGTCTCTCGAGGTTAGATTATTTAAAAATAAACAAAAAACGCAGACAAAAAAAATGTTTAACAATTTTGTGTTTATTTTTAATAAAATATTTAACTTCACACAAAACAAAATAACATTCGTGTTTACTGTTTGGTGCTAGAAAAATATTTAATTCAGCCGACGAAAAAGAAAAAAATAATAATAACACTTTTTACGTACGAAGTAGATACGTGACAGCGGGAGGAGGAAGGTCAATCCGGAAGTGAAGTTGGACATGCAGGTTCGCAGAAACGGATTGTTAACCGGAAGTGCAACTTAGTAGGAACGAATTGTAATAAAAAGTGTTTTTTTATGTGTATAGTAAAAATTATGTTAATAACATAAAAACATAGCTCGGATGTAAGGAAATGCTATAAAAAATTTTCAGTGGTAATGGTATAGTGGAAGTATATTTCCATGGGAAACGAACAAACCAACTTTACATTTTTATATATATATAGATATATATATATATATATATATATATATATATATATATATATATATATATATATATATATATATATATATATATAAACATATACATAGTGCGGGTTTGCTGACACGCTGCCTAAGGCTAAAGTTTACAAAACCAACTAATGTGCCTACGTTAATGACCGCGTTACTTTGAATATATATTCAATAATTAATAATAATTAGTTATTTAATTTAATAGTAAACCTACATATTAAAGATATCCATATGCGCATACCAAACTTTATATATATATATATATATATATATATATATATATATATATATATATATATATATACTAGAAGAATAACAAACATTAGCATGGGTACAAGAAATCTTAATAGCATTAGTTTCTATTTTAATTTTTATTGGCAAAGAAAACGTTTTCGGGAGAACCCTTTCTTGAGGGTACAGTTTACATAAGAATTCACTTGCCATTGTAAGTCACCTTGTTGCATATAATACGTATCCCATGATTCACAGTGATGAGTTCATTAGTTTAGTAGTTTACACTGCATATACATATTACTGCCCTGTACGTTCGAACGAATCGGTCTGATTACATTCTATTACATATAATAACAAAACTATTGATGTAGAGCGATTATTCGCACTATGTAAGTTTTTTGTATGTGGCTTATTTATAAAGTTTTCGGAATGGATAAAGTTTAGGGGACCAAGGACCTAAATGTTACATTTAAAAAAAATTAAAATATCATTAATCGTGTCGTCTAGAATATGTATTTAATAATTTATGATATCGGCCCATTACTTTAATAGTGTATCGTGTGGAAAGTATTATATATATATATATATATATATATATATATATATATATATATATATATATATATATATATATATATATATACAGGAACAGAGAGAGAGAGAGAGAGAGAGAGAGAGTGAGAAAGAGTGAGATTTCGGGAGCAAACACCCTAAATGATGAAGTTTACTAAAGGATAATTTACTCACGTTACTCACTAAGTTGTCTAGATTAGATATTCTTTAATATTTATAATAAATAGTTCATTAGTTTACGGTGAATACTATATATATATATATATATATATATATATATATATATATATATATATATATATATATATATATATATATATATATAGTCTAAAGAAGCTTTGAGTTATTTTAAACAAAAAGACAAAAAAAAGGAAAATGCAGTTTACATTCCCAGAGAAACTAACTAAATCCAAAATAGTGTAGACTTAACATTTGTTGGAAAATTCATAAATAAATAATATATAATAGTAAGTAAATAAAATAAAAAGGGGGATTAAGTATCTAACAGTGAAACAAAAGCAGGAGACCTTAATGTATATATACATACATACATACATACTTTACTATATGTATATATTATATACATATTTATATATAAAATGTATATTATATATATATATATCTATATATATATATATATATATATATATATATATATATATATATAACAGAGAGAGTGAGGGGTGAGATTCATCAATAGAGCAATGCTATTTGTTAGCAGCTTTACGTATAAATTCTCATGAAAAGTCCTTAACATTTCACGGGTCACTCCCCAATAAGGTCGAGGTGTTTGAGTTCTATACACGTCCATGCCTGACTACGGGAAGGAAGGATGTGTTTTTCACAGACAGGGCCATTTATCACCGGTTAATCAACCAAGCGAACGGAAGTAACAATTCGTTTTTTTGTATGTGTCAGTGAATTTTAGGTATAATGTGCGGGAAAGCTATACGCACACATACACAAACATATATACACCCACACAGATACACACATACACACGCATACACGCACATATATCTTTGCTAACAGAATATTGAGATCGGTTATATTGTTTAAATAAGGAAAATAGGAGTTTACAATGGTTATTAATCCTAAAAAAAATAAAATGAATCAACCTCTGTTTTCGTTTTTTTTTCTGTTTGCATCTACAGCTACGGGTTAAATAGTATTGCTACTTGTGGTATTCAATTTTGTTAATAATTACCTATCTCAATATTTTTATTATGTCCTTGCCGTAGACTTTTAATAAACGGAAAGTGGGTGTTTTAATGATTTTTCTTTCTTTAGAATGTGTGGTACGGTTTCTGTAGTACTCTCGTAAATGGTAAATAAAGAAAAAATCATAATTGTCTAAGTTACATACCCATATTCCATCATTCATGATGATAACTTCAATAGTTTAGCATTTTACAAAGCACATAGATATTATTGACTCTAACGACGTATTCGAGTGATCGAAGCAAGAATGATTTATTAATATGGGTGGGTCATGCCCTAAATTGTAATGTGGAAAAAGCAAATAACGTTCCCACGTTACTTATTGTATTGCCAAGAATATGTAGTCTAAACTTTATACAGGGAGGGCCTGTGGACGAGTGGTTATATTGTGGACGACCCTGGTTCGATCCCACTCACGGCATGTGAATTTTCGGGTCTGAAAATTCCCTCTGTCCACCCAGCAGTAAATGGGTACCTGACTAAAACTCAGGGAAGGTTCAAGGCAGCGGAAGGAGAGGGATGGGATCCGTCTTCCATATGCTGTGCCCTAGACACGGTGATTCTTTACAAATCACCGCGGCTACGGCCATGGGCAGTGTGCGATGTCGGCAACGACACTCGTGCGTGTCCAGGCTATGCGACCTTTACCTTTTTACCTTTATATATATATATATATATATATATATATATATATATATATATATATATATATATATATTAATGTACAGGATCATTTTAAAAACTATTTATGTATAATTATGAAGTTTAGAATGCATATTATTGGCAATACAATAAGTAACGTGACCACGTTATTTGTTTTTTAAATATTACCATTTAGGCCATGGTCCACCCAAACTCGCACCCTGTTCCAAATAACATTTTGAAAAGTTAAATACAAAACGTTTAATAGAGAAAACAATTACTTTATCGCAAACTAAAAATCATATAAAATAATACATTTTTAATTAGGATCGGTGTGGGTAAGCTAGCGTGTGTGTGTTTTGTAAAATACTAATCTATTGATATTATCATTATATTTATGGAAAATGCATCCTAGGTGACAGAGTATGTAACGTTGAAAATTATGATTATTTTTTCACTTTACCAATTAGGAGAGTACAACGGAAACCGTACCATACATTCCAAAGAAAGAACACATTTGAATGTTAAACAAATGCTATATTTGTTTCTTATATATGTCACATGAGACAAGTATCATACTAGTATATATATATATATATATATATATATATATATATATATATATATATATATATACACTATAATAAAGTGATTTTCCTACATCATTGCCATGGCTTGCTTTCTATAAAAAGCTGCGTATGCAAATGTAATATGGCGTCAATTTAGGCAAATACTTCATGCGTTTATTCCGAAATTTGTTTAAATTTTATTCGGCTTGACATCGTCTCATACGGTAGTCATCTGTTATGGTGTGATCGTGATCTACCCTATTTCGTGAAAAAAATTTACTCTTCCAGAGAGTATGGAGAGGAGCCTATGACGAAAGACGAGCAGTCTCGGTGCAATCCTTCTGCAACATATTATTTTGTACTTCTATAAATTGACACTCTTGTCAACATACCACCGTGTCGTATTATTTATTATCGGCCCTTTAAGATCAAAACACTGGCGATTAAAACTGGATTTATTCGGACACAACTTAACCAGCATTTATGTTGCACACAACGCTGGCAGCGATAATTTAGATTTACGTCAAATACAACGTAACCATTACTACATGATGAGGAATTTCAAGAAAAAGAAGCATATTTCTTTTTTTAAATAATCAGAGCAAATTAAAAGATTTGCGGAAATGTATTTTTATACCCAAGAAGAATAGAACAAATATACGAATTATCGAATCGGGGCAAACATGTGGATGAATGAAGTGCATTTCCACAAAACGCTATTTGGAGCGCTATCGATGATTTTACCTAGGACCTTTAAAACGAAATTACTTTTGCTTCGTATTTTAAACAACTGTACGAATTAGATTGATTTTAAAAAGGTTCGTTTGCTATTGAGAAAGTTTGACACGGTTGAACGTGCCACATTCGTCCATTATATATTGTCACAAAAAAACAGCATAATTACATTTGTTGAAGCGGTACAATTATAAACTAAATTGTTTAGTCCTAAAACGTCTCCTTTGCAAAGAAAGATGACGACTACACTACTTTCCTTAGCGTAGTTAACTATTTTAAATGTGTAATGTTCGCACGGGGTTTAATATCAAATAGAAATATTGAAATAAGCTGAATTCTTAATTAACTAGAATAATTAATCTGGCTTAAAAAATCAACATATCGCAGAAGACTGCGAAAGCTTTGTTAGTGTTCGCCAATATTTGAGAGACATTGAGCAAAGCTTAGTGTCACATATTAGAAGAATCTGTGACAAAAAGTAAAGTAATTCACTAAATGTATTTGATCAACGAAAGTTAAATAAGTATATGTTGGTTGCGGGCAAGGAAATGGTAGAAATATTGTAACAAGAAAAGGGTGTTTATTGCGATGGCATTAGACACAAAAGTGCACACTGCAGAGTTACAAATAAGATAAAAAAGTTTTATTAAAATTCTGAAAGTTTCGAAGTCGAAAATATCAAGAGGTTTGTGCAGGTGAAACTATGTAATAACAAATATTAAGTCACAACTTGTTTCTGGCTCAGATGCATCTTTCAATAGTAAATCTCTAAGCGCGAGAAAATATTGGACAACCAACTTTGATGAGGACGATAAAATAGATAAAAGTGTCAGTGGTGAACAAATAAAAATTGAATGCGAGCTAATCTGTAACGTCACATTAAGACGAATAACTTTGAAATTAAGAATATTCGTATTTACCATTTAAAGCAATATCCTGAGTACATACTGGATGGGGAATTTCAATTATGGAATATGACAATAAACGTTTTCTGCCAAAATATTGAAGGTTTTAATGACGAAACAGAGAACACACAATTAATTCAAATAGCCTTTTTGGAAGTTGTTTTCTGCTTGACTGAGAACATATAAAAATGGCTGTTAAGTTTATTAAAATAAAATATAAAAAAGTTTCATTAAATCAGATTGACTATGAATTTGATAGACTAAAAATTAAACTACTATCGAAAAGAGAGAACATCGAGTTGCCTTAGCTTACGGTCTACTTAAAACAGTTAGGAGATCCGTGTTTATGCAGACTGCTCCACAGGATTGAACGATGCACTAAATTATTACCACTGTCGTCTGCCTAGTTCAAAAGCGAGCTTTGCTGAACTCAACAAAGAAAGATTTTTAAAGGTTGATTTAAAAGATGCTTATATACAAATATATTTTGGAAGAAGAGTGATAAAAGCTACTTTGTATAAATATCCATGGGGGTTATACAAATTCTAAGTATTACCATTTGTAGTTAAGGTTGCACCAGCTATATTCAAACACTTAATAGGCACGTTGCTTTGTGAAGTATAATTGGCGACAGTCTACCTAGATAGCATTCTAATTATTAGTAAAAGCACCGTGCACCACACATTACATGTGCACGAATTATTAAGAACATAAAAGACTGTATTTAAATTTAAGGAGTGTAAATGCAATTTATTTCATGAAAAGAAATATATTGGTCAAATAATTGACAATACTAGTAAAAAACAAGACGCAAAGCATTCTAGTGGAATAATAAATATGCTGGGTCTGTAAAATGTATCGTCACTACAAAGTTTTCCTGGGTTAGCCAATCAGTATAATGTGTTCATTACAAAAATGAACAATTTACGAGCTCCTCTTAATGAGCTATCAAAAAAAAAGATGGGATTTGGTCCATAAAATACGAAGAGACATTAAGAAAAAATAAAAACATATCATCATATTAGAATTATGTTTGACGCACTACAATCCAGATCTCGAAACCATTGTTGCTACTGGTGCAAGTTAGTACGGCATTTGAGCCCGCGTATTACACAAAATGGAAAACAGGCGTCTTGTACGTTACTATCTACAGACAACGGTTACTTATAAATATAAAAGAAAACATTGAGTATTAATTTGGCAATCACCTATTTTCATAATATTGTTGCTGGAAGACGGTTTGTTTTGTGAATCGACCATAAGCCACTGCTAACCATTTATGGGTCAACAAAGGGATACCCAGCACATACTGAAAACAAACTACAAAGATGGGGGACCATTCTCCTCAATTACAATTATAACATGGAGTATCTTCCATCGTCAAAAATTAGTCATGCTGACGGGTTATCTAGACTTGAAGATGCAGTGATTACAAAAGGAAATTATAACTAAAAATATACATTGCGTAACGCTTCCGGAAACACGCGAAGAAATAAAAAAAAAGCGTTAGAAAACGATAAAAACATGAAACTGTAAATAAAATAAAAACACAGACGCATCTCGGAAGTGGATTCAATCTGTGAGAAAGTGTTAACGTACGGCGATCGAGTAGTTATTCTTGTAGCATTTAAAAAAAGTATACTAAAAATGTTTATGTCGGTCACCCGGGCATTTCGAGAAGTAAAAGTCTCATGAGAATGTATGTGTATTTCACAAGTACAGACAAATACATTGAAAGTGCGCTAAAACTATGCACATGTGCGTTGTAGCGAAAACATCCCCATTAAGTTTAGATCCTGGACGCAAATTTATCGACCGTGGTGTAAGATCTACATAGATTTTGCTTGACCACTGAACGATTTATTATTACCTGGTGGAATTTTTTTTAAAAAAGTCGAAAACGAACCACGTAAGAAACCATTAGTGTTTTATATGAATTTTTCGCCCGGTTCGGGGCCGTTTACTGTATTGTATACGACCACAGAACGTAATTCATGTTTAGTGATTTTTACTATTTTGTAACACTTTTGTAGTGGAGCATATCACAATCGCGCCGTACTAAACGAAAAGCAATGGTTAGGCAGAATAGTTCGTTTATTCGTTCAAAATGGCGGTTAAGAAAGCGAACGGTACACATACCGAAAAAGGCCATTCAATAATATTTGCCGGTATATATGATGACCCAGAACAACATTGTTTCGTTATCCATGACGCCAGCAGAAGCAATCTTTGCAAATAAGATTAAAATAGTGTTTGAGAGATTATTGCCAACTTATACGTAACAAGGATGTAAGAAAAAACTCACTAGAAGACCTTTCAAAGTTGGAGAAAAGGTTTTCTTTCGGATGTTAAAAAACACTAGATTCTACTAGGAAACAGGGATAGTTGATACACAGATTGAGAAACGGATTGAGAACATGATTTACATGAGAAGAAAAAATCAAATTTATCCACAGAAAACACATGAACAAGACGAGGAAACGATATTCAGATGCTATCAATAATTCTCCTCCAAAGGGACAACTAATCGGTGTTGTGTTCGACACATTTGATATACCAATCCAGCAAACAGGTTCTCAACAGCGAAGATAAAAAAAGAAAACGTCAGACTACAGACTTCATTAAACCCTTAAAAGAAAAGTATTCACTCCATACGGAGATAGACTTAAAATGTGGTTCATTGTGTGATGGTAATCTACCATATTGTTTGAGTATATGGACTCTTCTTAACACTATGTGTAGAAAAGCCTACGACGAAGAACGGAGAAATTTCGGAACAGTATTCCTTAACATATTAGTCGGTACTTCTGTATATAAATACAGAAAGAAACTGTCTTTCCACCCAAGAATAAGACAGCGGATGGGAGAAGAGAGAAAAGTGGGCACGTTTATGTGCCATGGAACATGCTAAAGCCAATATCCCAATCGAAAACTTGAAGAAGAATATTCTTCCACTTCTGTCTAGGCAAGATACATGTTCCACCAGAAAAATAACCTGCTAACAGCATAACACTTAGCCGAACAGTATGGACTCATGCCTCACCACCATAAACCACCTGCACAATGTGGATTCCCTTTATCAAGTGACATTTCAATAGTTTTCCCACCACCATCAGATGTCTATATAAAACGAGCAGGTAGCCCCACACTAAACTCTTGAATCTGTAACCGTATAAACTTTTTTTTTGTAAAACACAGCTTTCAAACAAAAACAAAGTAATTCTAATCAGCTAACTGGCCATGCTAATGATAACATACGTATTTTATATTACCACAAAAGAACATTAAGAGGCTAGACACTGCCGCGAGAAAGCTTCTGGCACTGTACAAAAAAACAGTGTCTAGCATAGCTGTATCTGCCCAGAGAAGCAGGAATTATTAATCTCTCAGAAATTGACCATCAACATCGAGCAACTATTGTGAGCACCGATCAATATCTGATGAGCTCCCAGACTCCTCACCTTATGATGGTATATAAACATCAAGAGAAAAGAGCCAGTAGAACAACCTCCATCACAAAACTAGTCGGAACATTTTGGACAAGATTGTCTTACAAATGAGGTAGAAACACCAACCAGGCATGAAATGGCCCAGAAGAGTCACCGGAAATTCAAGACTTTCTATTGCAGAACACTGGAAGATTTTACAAACAAACAACGTGCCAACTATTTTCTGGGTGAACTATCTCAGGAATATTGAAATAAGAAAGGTTCTGTAGAATGGCTTAAAAGAGGATCCCTCGACTATGGTCACGCGAGGATGATAATGGCTGCCTCAGATGAAGGCTTGATGAACAATTCTGTCAAGAAGATGAGTGGTCTCAAAAACAAGTGCAGGTTTTGCCGCACAGAGGTAGAGAGTTTGAACCACCTGATACCCACTTGTAAGGTTCTACTGCGACACAATGGAGCGTGTAAATATCACTACTAAATCACATGTAAAAAGTGAATATCCAGTGTAGCAACAAGTCCGTACACCATATATCAGAAATAACTTTTGGAAATAAGTGATACCCCATCCACTATGACTATGTAATCCGTAAAGCTACATACTTAAAAATCGGAGCTGTTAAAGCTGGTATAGTAATATGGGACAAGAGGGAGAAAGTAGCAACCCTAGTTGAAGACAGTGCGTCTAATTATGCTGGCTTAAACAGAGCTGAGAGAAAGAAGATAACGAAATACAAAGGTCTTATGTACGACAAAAAAATAAACTGGAATCTCAGGAATGTCTTCATCATTCTAGTAATCATAAAAGGAAATAATTTCAAAACTACCTCGCGAATATACCCGATAAAACAAGTGCAATAGTTATACAAACAATTGCTCATAGATAGACGGTTAGAATATTTTAAAAAATATATATATCTGTTAGAGTCTCCGAAATAGCTAGTGAATTCCTGGCATACTCAGCAAAATCAGAAAGATTTAAAAAATGAAAAACAAACAGGAAGTCAGTAGAATTTTCACTTCAATTTTTATACTTACTACAATTGGCACACGTGTTAACAGTGAAGTCTTTTTCATATGACATATGTTCATATTATCGAAATTACTTCATATTTTCAATCTTGCTATTGGCTGTTGGTTGCTGTACATTTGCTACCTAAACACATAACTCTTATTTTACCTACACTTGGGGGGGGGGGCGGTTTTAGTAGCTTTTTGAAATCATTTCTTTTACATACTCAATTGACGGGATGCATATTACCAAGACGGATCGGTCGTCGACGCCAATAAGACGAATTGACGCGAACAGTGACTTATATCATTCATAATTTATATTTTACATTTTTTTTATTACACTTCCTATAATAGGTGTTCAAATCACATGGTTTATATTAGCAAATTACTACCCGGCTTACGTCGATATTTTAAACTACTTATAACCCTTTTACTTTTTCCCCAATAAAGTATAGATTGTCATGAACTGACGTATTCCGCAGTGAACCGGAATAGTAAGGTATATTGGAATAACAGTTCAGCAGAATAGCAGAATTTACATATTTCCGAACACAATGCTAATTTCGAAACAATAACATACTCGCTAATGTATACGTGCTTAAATTATGATTATATAAACAATGCTATGTCTTTCTTTCTTAACTTATACTTTTGCATAATAACAACGATTATATTTCACGAAGTATTATGATCTTAAATGTTAAAAACATCTGGTTTAACGTGTGAGTTTAAGTTAAACGAGACGACAACCTTGTACATTCTGAGGAATAATGGAATGCGTTCCTTCATTTCGTTTTTACTTGTTGCGTTTGTCTAACGGTGCAGTTTAACTGATGGTCGCAATGGTTACGATAACTGTTGCAGATGTGTTTTATGCCTCTGTTTATGAAGCGTCAGACGTAAACATTACTACCTATTTCTGAGCGAGAATTATTATCATGTTTTTAAGATAGGCGTTCACGTGATTGCTGACGATTCAATTAATAAGTTCTTTGAATAAATTTCCATACTTGAAAAAAGCGGCAACGGTAACGGGATGCCGTTTCCAATGCAATACCTTCTGCCTTCGACGTGACGATAGGTTAATTTCCTGTCGCCTGCATCGCTCTCATTTATGAGGCAATATCGACAGAACGGGGTATTTTGGAGTGAAATTGCTTGTTCACTGTCCATTGACCGACACCTTGGCTTCTAACGTTTCCCTTACGTCCTATGCTTTAGCATCATATTCCTCTGGATCTTGCATGTTTGTTTACGTATTGCTACTCCGACTTTAGGCTAGTGTTAGGATATATAGAAACATAGAACTATTAGATTCATCACAGCTCCAAAGATAACGGGTAACAAGCATCTCAGGTACTTTCGAAGGGGTGGGGTTTTAGCCTGTCTGTTGTTTTGATTTTCGCAGTTAAAATCGTCACGCGTCAGTACTGTACGTACACATGCTGCGGTAAAAACTCACAACCTCGAATCATACACCCTTTTTTCAAAAAAGGCTTTTTATCAATACCAGTTTCATCTTATTTGCATATGAGTAACGAAGTTTCACGTTACTTCGCGAGACCCGCCAGCACAAAATCCAGGACGGCCGCCATTTTGCTTTTCTTTTCCGCTCGTAACCGGACCTTACACGTTACACAAACTCATCCAGAAATTCGAGGTAATTTCGTCCCACACTACGAATGGCGGCAAGACATTTTATCCCACCGTCGCCCGATGCGTTTTAATCTGTTAAGGAGTGTCGACGAGACCGATCAGAACATTTTCAGATAGAATAGATTTTAAACCGCCCGTTAGACTATTAATTAAGTTTTCACGTTTCCCGTAGATCTATAGCACATGCACTGTTCGCGTAGCTTTGTTTGCCTCATCTCACACGGAGTTTTAGGATATACAAACAGCGCTTTTTTTTGCTATTAATAATTCATCAAAGTTGTTAAAGTAATGGGATATCTACTACTAATTCATTAACATATCCTTTCAAAGCCGAATAGTTTTACTGTCTGCCCACTGGTTTGCTTTCACCCGTGTGGGAGTACCGTAGGGAGCCTCCAGAATATTCTAGGACAAAAATAACGGTTTCTTTAAAGATAAATTGATTTTACCGGGTTCGTTACGCTCAATGCATACGCACCGTTACCGTTTTTTTGTGCGATAGACATCCGGACATGGTTGTAAGGGATAGGAGTACTTAAAACTATGTATTTTTATAAGTTCATATCAAATATTATATTTCTTGCAGTGTTTTTATAGATTGGCAATAACTTACTCCCACAGAAATCCTCGCCTCGCCATACGTAACTTGCTGCAGGGATGCCCTCTCGTTGTTATAAAATAATACGAACTTTCGTCATTATTTATAAATATTATGCATAAAAAGAACACTACGATTAATAGTTATAGTAAAAATCGAGTAATATGGAGCTCAGAGGTGGGAGCATGCGTTTTGTTAGCTCGTAATTATTCCGGACAACGCCCGTGTACGAGTCCTGCTAATCTTATATATATAGTAAAGTGACAATTTTCTCAATTTCATTGACAACTATTGCGTTTTATCAAAGGCTACATATGCGAATCTGCTTAAGCATCGACTTAAGCGAATCCTTGAAGTGTGTTGTCAAAAAATATGCGTTTGTTTCGTTCGCTTGAAATAATCTTTATATTTTGTACTGCTTGATATGTTCTTCTACCACAGCCATACATGCATGACGTCGGGGGAATTTTTCATTATGACGCTCAGATCTCCTATCATTGGCGCCCATGGTCACCGGGAAGTGTATTTCATAACACACTTTTGGTTGTTTCACCGTCATTATTTCATATTTTGATTTTGCTATTGTATGTTAGCTACTCTACCGAAACACATGGAGCTTCACCTACATTTTCCTTTTTTTGCGCGTTATGATTCCCCCACAACTTTATATTACATTGTCGATTGACTGAATAACAGATTAGATTTTCCTAATTGTTCGTTAACAGTTGCTTCTATTCGTCCTATTATTGATTTTTTAAATATACTCCCCATTACAGTTTTCGATGCATATGATTTACGTAAAACAACAAAAATATTGCCGGGTTACGCCAGGTAGTTTTTTTTATTAAACTTTTATCGGAGGGGAAGTGATCCCAACAGTAAAAGAAACACCAGGAAAAAGACATATTATCCGACAGAAGCCAACGAGCGGAAATGAAGCGGCAGACAGAAGAAGGATTATTATAAAAACAAATCCAATGCGAGCGTTAAATCTTATTTAAAAAATAGATATGCGAGTAAAGTGCACCCCCTCCAAATACGCGAGATAAGTTTTACTTTAAAAAATGATTAATAATGTCTTTCTCACACTCTCTGTCTCTCATTCTCTGTCTCTCTCATTCTCTTACTCTTCTAAATATGTAAATAAGACATTTGTGTGATCGTAGATACATTTCTATTTTATTCACGAACATATCAAGAGAAAATGAATATTTTGTGTGTCTATTAAAAGTTAAAGGAATTATTCCTACTTTTTATTATTAAAAATGGAATGAATGATTTCCTTTATTTTTATTATTATCATTATTATTTTTATTATTAGTTATTAAGATTAAGCTTACTCTAATTTAGTCACACACACTAAATTTGCATACCTGGTTTGTTTTACGATTCTTTATTATGGTCAGTTATTATTAAGATTAAACTTAAACATCCCTTCTTTTGCCTATACAAAATAGATTCGCATACGTGATTATTAAAGCGAGCCGAACACATGTACGCTAACATGTATTGTAGATATAATCAGATCTTTCACAGCTACAAAAAACGATCCAGGTCGTTTATCAACGCATGTGTGCCCCAGGGGTCGATCTCGTGACCTTTATTATTCCGTTCTTCATTAATGGCCTCCTCGATGCACTCGTGTCTGAGATGGGTATATTTACTGATAACATTACGCTTTATTCCCGGCAGAAAGGCAAATCGAATGACCACACAAGCAAGGCAATGCTTAAATACTTGAAAATTTACATCCAGCTTCTATTACACCTGAAAGTTACCTTTCCAACCACCGATTGTGATGGTCAATAGCATTACTTTCGAGAATCCAACTTGCAAACGCCTTTGTCTGATATTTTCATGTAACATAAAGTTGAATAAGTACAGAAAAGATACAAATAAATATGCCGCAAAAAGTAGGTTTCCTTCTACCGGGCTAGAAGAATTCTTTCATCTGCCAGTATCATATACCTATATAAAGTAACCATTCGCTCGTGTATGGAGTATTCATGCCACAGCAGGTCTTGTGCACCAACCACGAGCATTTCTCTCTTGCACAGGATGCAAAAACTGGCCCCTAATCCACAGTAGCCTTTAATGTCTTAATGACAATGTGCCTTGTTTGGGTTTAATTAAAGTACACACACACACACACACACACACACACACACACACACACACACACACACACACACACACATATATATATATATATATATATATATATAAATGTAGTCTTTTAGTGAGTAATATATATATATATATATATATAACCTTTTGTTAACTTATTCTTCGTTCCAAGTTGTATATCAACTAGCGTCCATTTTAGGAATATGTCAGTATGTCGGCTAACGTACTAATAAAAAAGGTGTTTCATTTTTCTCTTTCATGAATAATACAAAAATGGCGTAAAAGCTATACGTTCCACGTCTCATAATCTTAAAAAATACATGTTTTAGCTACTGCATATCGTCTTTCCGAAAAAAAATACACATTTACCAAATTTATGTAAAGTTTAGAAAACTTGTATTTTTTATTAATGCATGGATTTTTTACAAGTGCTACCGTTTTAATAACTTTTGTTTGTTATGAGATAAGTGAATGGACTTGTTCTTTTAGTGAGGTTAAAGAATTTGTAATGTGAACAAACATCTTGCCGCCCAACTCCCTACCAAGGTTGCCTCCTATGAGTCTGGCCCTTACGCTACAGTGCCAATATGCATTGTTTCGGGTGAAAAAAACCCAGAAAACATTCACAGAGAAAACAACAACAAAAAAATCGTTAGTAAAAACAACGGGGTTTCTTATATAGAGTCGAGAATGATTTTTAAACTTTACATAGAAACGCCGCAATTGTCAAAATACTTAAATCGCACCAGCGGCGACCAACTTTGTCGCCTGTACTTTTATTTTATTCTTACGATCTCTTCCCCACGACAAAAATAAGTGAGCGATTTCTCAGTTAAACCATCGGTGGTTTTAGTGATTGATCCATCATTTACTTTTTCGTTCAGCTATTTAAAACATTCAATCTACATCCAAGCAAGCATGTTAGATTCTTAGCGTTTTAGTATTATATCGACAGATAACGATTTTCGATGAAAGCGATTTCTATAGTTAGTACTAAACAATTACGTGCATTGGCTTTCTACAATAAAATCTATCATTTCAAAAGTGAACTTGATTGCATGGGGTGAATACAATTTTACATATAATCAGAATTAGATTTAATCATTCTACTTTCAAGTGAAATAAAAACTGTTATGCTTAAATAGACTTACATGGTTCTCTTCATCGTTTTAATATATATGATTGTCCTTTTTGGGTAAATGTGTAGATTAACACCATTCGCTGACCCCCCCCCCCTCATGAGATTGTACTTTTTTTTAGACAATTACGTGATAACCCCTGAAAAACTTGGCGAAAAAAGAAGAAATAATAATTTTAGAATTTAGAGGTAGGGACCATTTAGTAATTAGCTTTAACGGTTCATTCTAGTTTTTTAAGGCCAGTTAATCAATTTTACCACTAACCCTAAGTCCGAGTGTTAAGATCGTAAGTCCAAACGTAATCGCTTAAAGAAGTATATACCCCCCCCCCTCAAGAAAACTCCGCACAGGATTTCATCCATTGCAAAAAAAAAAATGAATATTTAGTTAACTACCAAATAAATCTAGAATAGAGAATCATTCTACGTTCACTTTATATGCGAAACTATTTCTCAATCCAAATTCTAAAATATCTTTTTATTTTTATTTGTTCAGCCAAGTGTTTCGGGGTGTCCACATAGGATCGCCTAAAAAAAGTAGAATCCTATTTTTTGGAGGGGATGATTTAGCGAAGGATGTTAATCTACAACAGTACTTTTTTCTTTTTCTTTTCTTCATATAAATCGCGGCTGTGTTTATCGAAGTGGTAACGATATTCCAACCTGATATATCCATTTCGAATCCAAAGAAAAACACTGGTTAACATAACCGAATCTTTTAAAAATCTGCAACTAAAATAGAGATGAATCCATTAATCTTTGAAAAGGAAACTTTTACTTGCGTCAGATTTATTTATTTACTTATATATATTATTAACTTATTTATTTTCAACTTAATTGTTAGTTGTCAAAACTGACAATTAGAGTTATCTCCCGTGGAATAAGGGAAGTAAAAACTGATTATTTTACTAGAGTTATGTCCCTTTATAAGTAAAAATCTCATGTTCAAATTATATAATGCTTATACTTCGATTGGAAGCCACATTCAATCCAATGTGACACGGCGTAGCCCGTGTATTTAAAAAAAATAATAATTCAAAGGACAAATAAAATAAAACGATGAAAATTGAGCGGTAAAAATATGAAATATTCTTAATTCTTTAAACCAAAAAAAACAACAAAACCATTTGTGAAATACAAACAATGATAGTTAGGTACGTGCAAAATCAATGGCCGATTCCCAAAATGTAAAAACATTTTGACCCCCTCTTCACTTAAAAATTCACTAAACTTCAGTAAATCAACCATTTGTAATGAAATTTTCAATATTTACTAATAAAAAATCACGGAATATAATGAACCCATGATTTTGATTTTTAAATCTTAGTGAAAATGTATTATTTTTTTTTAAAACAAAAATACACCTATACTAAAGTTATATTTTTAGATATTAATAAAAAAAATGCATTCATTTTTTTGTTTTTTATGAAAATAAAGCATTGTAGATGTTAACAATTAAAAATGATCATTTTTAATATTTTTTATATATCACGAAGAAGGCCCCTAAATAACCCGTTAACAAAACACTATAACTCGAAGAAAGTTTTTTTTTTAATTAGCGATATCATTATAAAATAAAGCATACTTTAATGAAGAGTTTCACCCAAAAAATAATATAACTACAAAAAATATTTTATGTGATTTTAATGATTAGAGTTTCTGGAAAAATAAAAGATGCGACATAATTATATTTCCCTTTCATACATGAACGTGACATTCGCGCAATATTTTTTTTTATAATCTTGAAAATAAACAAAAAATTGACAAAATTTTAGACCCAGGAGCTTAACGAAAAAAAGAATTTTAAAAATTGGATAATTTCTATTAACGATGAACTTTGATTGGTATGGTAGCCCCGTTCTGTAATCACCAGGTGAGATTAGCCTTCCAACAACCACTCACTTTTACACCGCCCTCAAAATTTTATTTTTAAAGATTCAACAATTTCGTTAATTTCACAATTCATCGTCAATTATTTGGTAAGATTTGTATTTGTGTTGTCCGTTTTTC